>SJYG01000505.1:1144654-1189924 GCA_006410535.1 Litocranius walleri
CCCCTCGGCCGCCTTCCCTCCCGCCTTCTCCCGCCTCAGCAGCCCTCTCAGTAGTCCTAGGTAGTCCACTGGGCCAGGCGTGCGGGCGCCTCTGCAGAAGCAGCCGGTGGCCACCTCCCGGCCGCTTCCTGGCCCAGGCTGACATTCTCTGGAAGAGACGCTTCCCGCTCCCCTGTCCCTCCTGAGAGGAGCCTCAGCTACAGGTCCCCAGGGATGTGAGCGTAACAGGTGAATTGTTTAATTACTGCTTGGTGTAATTAGAACATATGACAGGAATTTCCACGCTCCCCTTGCTCCTGAGCACAGGTTCGTCTAGGTGCTCCGGAGGCAGGCTGGGCCTCCTCCCTGCCCTGTCTCAGGTGGACCCCTGCTGACTGCTCCCGCCAGGCCTGAGGGTCAACTGCTGCCTCCCTGTCTGGAGAGGGAGAGGCCACAGCTCATCAAAGGCCTCCTGGTGGAGCTGCAGTGCCCTAAGAGCCCAGCCCAACACCCAGGCTCACGCCAGGGCACAGCCCTCCGTGCAAAAGCCACGGCCTCAGGGCCTGGAGCAGCAGGAGCGCCACGAGGCTGCCCGTGTGAACTGCAGGCCCCTACCCAGCCCGCTCAGGACCCGCAGCCCTGCAAACGCACACGGCCGCCCGGCATCCAGCTGCCATGGGATTCCGCGGAAACCTGCATGCCCTTGAGCCCCTGAGGGGGTCACAACCTCCAGAAACTTCTGAAAGGGGCCCCAGACACACAGCGCAGAGACGTGACTAGCCCTGCCAGCCCAGGGGCCCAGGGTCTGTTGTGTGTGTGTGGGGTCAGGGGTCCCGGGCAGCACTCACGGGACCCAGAGGGCTTTCCCATGAGACACCCAGGTGTAAGCCGTGAGACCCGTGCTCCTGAACGCACCTGCAGGCCCTGGACAAGAATCCCTGTCCTGCTGCGGACAGGCTGTGAACCCCGGCTCCAGCCTCACCTCCCCCTGCCTACCAGCTCTCCACCTCCGGAGGGCCCGCCAGGGCTGAGAAAGCTGACTCCATCATCCTGCACTGCAGACCTTGTTACTGTGTGCAGGTGCGGCCAGCTGGGCTGGGTCACCCTAAATTCACATACGGAAGTCCTGACCCAGGACCCTGGGGTGTGACTGCACTTGGAGTCGGGGAGCTGTGAAGAGGTAGTCGAGTTAAGAGCCACGAGTCATGAGCAGGTCCTGATCCTAGGTGACTGGCGTCCTCACGAGACCAGGACACAGACACACAGGGTGGCCGTGTGAGGACACAGGCCTCAGAGGAGCCCGTCCTGCACACACCTGATCCACCCACAGCAGGCAAGCAGAGCAAGCCCGGCCCGGACACGGCCCCAGCGTGGGTACTCCACAGACGGGTCAGACAGAAGGTGCTGGGGTGGGCATGGGTGTTCCCAGGACCACACTCGGGTACAGCAGCAAATGCCCATCTCCTAAGGGACAACGGCCCTCTGGAATGACCTGAGTCCTCCAGGCCAGGACTGTGTGCAGTTTGGATGAAAGAGAACAGCTGGGCGGAAGGAGACTGGGAAGCTGCAGAGCGGGCAGTGTGAGGAGATGGGGCCGTGGGGGGCCCCAACTCACCCCTCTGCCCACTCGGGGTGTCCATGGGGGGCCAGACCATTTGGCACAAGGGGGCCACGGGGGCAGGTAAGGAGTTGAGCAGAAACATGGAAAGAGCTCTGTCATTCTCCACCCCCTTCCCAGACATGTGCACATGCATGCACACATGCACATACATGCACACATGCACACACACCCCTGGCTCACACTCCAGCCCTGAGTTTCTGTTGCAACCAAGACAGAAGCGGAACACACAGACATACTGAGATTTGCTCTCAGAACAGACTCCCAGTCAAGTCAAGTCAGATATTTGGAACTTGGAATTAGTGGTTTGGGGGCTGGGCCAGCCCACAAAGCCTTTTTAATATAAAATACACCTTAAGTACTACAGATCTGCAATAAAAAGTAATGGGAAACATGCTCTATGCAACAATATTTGACCAAAAACAATCGAACTGAAGTCCCAGTAAATTTTTATCCTGAGTGCCGATGCAACGACCTGAGGGGGCCAGCCAGGCGAGCGCGGGCACGGATGGGGAGGGGACTTGGGGGTCCCGGGAGCCTTCCGGGTGAGGGCGGGTCCTCCAGCATGGCCCCGGCTTATCCCCTGCCCTCACCCCTCCTGTCTGACTGCTTCCCCTCAGGACCGCTCGCATGGCTCCTGGCCTTGAGGAGTGCTGTGCAGTGTGGGGGGTGTGAGACCCAGGTGTGAGCAGGGGGCGCAGAAGCACCCTGGGCCACCAGGAGAGAAAGACGGGGACACAGCCACAGGCGCGTGTGCGGTGACTGTGTACACGGCTGAGTGTGAATGTGTGCGTGCGCTGTGCAGGGAAGGTGTGTGCGCAGGCTGGGGCTGGACTTCCCACGGTGCGGGGGTGGGGAAGTGCACAGGAACTGGCCTCAGCTGCACACGCAGGCACACCCGTGTCTCTGCTTAACCACCGCTGCTTCCAGAGTGACACAAGCAGGGCCCAGGAGCTGAAGAGCTTTCTATGTTTCAGGATATTTTTTATTTAAAAAGGGAAAAAATCAAGGAAAAACCTACAAGCAACTTTAGAGTTGTAGACAGAGCTCATTTTTCCTCAAAGAAAACTCAGCATTACCGCCTGATCACAGTCCACTGATGGAACTCATGCGAACGCTAGTCAGCACCAAAAGACCAGCGAGAAACTAAACAAAGCCCAAACCAAGGCTGTTCCGAGCCAAAGACAGCAGCGGCGTGGCTGGGGAGAGGGCGGCGCGGGCCCCCGCGGACCCTCAGGGCCCCTGGTGGGAGCAAGCAAGGTGGCAGCCCCAGGTCCTGCCCGCCCCAGGCTGCCCGCCGCCAGCCCAGGGATGCCAGCCTTCCCCACGTCACCCCATCGAGTCTCATCTCACAGCTAGTGGCTGCGTTGCACCCACGGGCCGTGACCGCTCTGAATGCTCATGGGGGCCAGAAGCAGGCGTGAGACTGTCCAGACGCAGGTCGTGAACCGAGGCCAAAGCTCGGCCCAGGGACAGTGACGGGCCTGCCCTCGGCTCCCTCTGAGGCCCGGGGCGCTGCAGTGGGTGAGCGGTTACGCACTTCACAGACAGCCTCCTGTGGCCAAGAGGCGCACGGCCTTCAGAGAGGCCAGCGAAGAATAAAACCCAAGAGCTCTTACAACCCCACCCGTGGAGAAATAACTTAAGGACAAAACAATGCTCAGACACCCGCCCCAGGGCCCCTGCTCTGGCGTCCAGCCCCTGGGTAGAGAGGAGAGAGACCGTCTGGCCGTACACCTCCCGCCACCCTTCTACAGCACACGCCCGCTCACACTCGGGCCGCCAAGCAACGCCAGCCCCACTCCTGCAGAGCCACCTGGAAGCCTGAGCTCCATGCAAACCCGCTGCGTGTCCTCTCAGCTGGGGGTGAGGGCCCAGGTGCCTGGGCCAGCTGTCCACAGGAACACGGGCGCCAAGAGCCAGTCTGCACGCTCTTCCACCGATAATAAATCATGCTTATGTTGGTCTTAGAATGGGGTTTTCTGCATTAAAACTGCAAACAACAGAAGCAGAAAGAAGAAAGGAACGCGCTCACCCCAGCCCAGCTGCTCCCCACCCTGCAGACACACAGGGGCACCGAGGTTCACAGGGCTTTGAGGTATGTGGAACCAGCCAATGCCCATGGGTTACAAATGCTCCCAGCTAGCACAGGGGCCGTTTTCCCCACACAAAGCCTAACCAAGTGCTCCAAGGAGCCCTGGTGGGCTCTCCACAGCGTCCCAGGGACCCCCTCTCTAGACCCCCACGTGGAGAGACCAGAGCAGAGCGTGAGCACCCATGGCGACGCTCACCCCCGGCTGCGGACCTGCCCTCGCCTGTCCAGATGGCGGCCTTGCTGGAGGGACACCTCACCCAGAGAGACCTGTAGGCTGTGGCCTGGCCCGGCCCAAGCGCCCAGCGCCTGGTGTAGGGTCATAGCTGCCCCAGCCCCGAGTGTGGTCGGGGCCAGTGCTGTGCTATGCTGGGCGCCCCGGACCCATCCCTGGACTTTTGAAAGGGGGCTCGGCCTGTCCTGCCTCCCCAGCGCTCCCAGCACCCCGGAGGCCCAGGGGGTCGCAGCTCAGGCTGGCCACCCAGCGCCTCCCTGCACAGCCGCCTCAGCCAAGCTGGCCCTCGCCATGCAGGCCGACACTAAGTGAAGTCACTCTGTCGCCGCCGCAGCACAGTATCTGACCTCGGCTCTGCCAGGAAGCGTATCAGCTGAGATGTGCTGCTGGACCACAGGGGCAGCACCCAGCTCCCCGCTCTGCACCACTGGGGTGGACGGGCGGACTTAGGCACGCCTGCGTGGGAGCCACAGAGGGCAATAGTGCCGGCAAGCGGGGCTCATCAGCCTGGACCCGGAGCCGCCTCGAAGCCCCACCCCACACACCAGCCCAGGGCCTGTGCCTCGGACAGGTCCTGCACGACCACCCCGATGAGTCCCAGGCCGGGAAGGTCAAGTCTCTGGGGGGCTGGGGCTCTTCCATAATCTGAGGAAGGGTTTACTCTCCAAGTTACCCTCTAGAAAAGGCAACTCATGCTCCTTCCACAACCTCGTCAAAGAAAACAGCAGCTTTGGTCTCTGATACTCTTGGCAACACAGGGCAGTGGGGAGCCAGGGGCTTTGGCCAAACGCACCTGATTTAAATCCCCACCTCACTCCTTCCAGCTGAGACCCGGGCAGGCTGTCTCCACTGCCTGTGCCTCTGTTTTCCCTTCTGTGCAATGGGAGCCGGACGGTCCCCATCTTGTGGGCACAGGGGCGTGGGAGCCTGCAGGCAGTGCCAGCTTCACCCTCCCTGTACATGGCTGTGTCTGCCATCCTGCCTTCAGCGCCTGAACTGCTGTCAAACGCACATTTGAAAAAACAGACAGAGAAAAAGCCAGAGGGGGGCTCAGCTCTTCCCTGGGAGCCTTCCCACAGTGTTCAGGTGGTTCCTCATTGAAAACATATGAAAACCCTCATGAGGCAACCATTGAAAAGGAGGCAATAAAGAGGCTTTCAATTACTCGGTAACTCACTCCCACAGTGCAAAGCAAAAAAAACAGGGTACTAACTGTACATCACGTATGTCCACAACCATGAATTTTTTTCAATCACTCATTTAAAAAAAGATGGAAAGAAGTATAGCACATTTTAATACAGGGCTATACTTAGTGGTATTGATTTTCTTCTTTACAGAATGTCTAAATTTTCTGCCATGAGCCTGTGTTATTTTTATTTCAGAAAAATACTTCAAAAAGTCCTAGATAAGCTGCACAGAGAAAATAAGACTTTGGTTAAGACTTCCTAAAGCAACTGTACACCCAGTCCAGTCCCCAATCAGGTTTTATTGTGGTTGTTGGTGACACAGTGTGCAGATGTCATTCATCGATCAATTAAAATAGTACATCTGACAACAGGAGAATTGAAACAGGAAGGTCTGAAATGCTCTTTCAGGTTGGCTGAATCCTCACTCCCGTCCGGGGTCCGGCTGGGGATGGGACACCTTGCCAAGTTAAACGGAAGATTTCAGGCTTGAGGCTTTATGGGTTGATGACACTTTCGAGAAAAGCAAACAGTAAGCAGTAACTAAGTGAGCCTGCTTGAGCGACGTCTGAATTCTGTACCTGGTCCGTAAGAGACCCGCTGGTCTGGGCTGGGCTGGGCTGGGCTGGTGGGCGTGCGGCTCCACCACGGCTGAGCCAGCACTCGGGAGAGGCCGGAGAGGCTGTCCTCTGAGTCAGGGAGGCGGTGAGGAGGCCGGGCTGTGCACGGTGTGGCTGCCTCCCCAAGTTCATGCTGAGACCCTGGGCCCCAAGGTGACACGGCGGGTGGGCCCCCGGGGCAGGGCCTCGTGGCGGGAGCGGTGTGCTGGTGGGAGGAGTGCAAGTGCGCTTCCCGCCTCTCTGTCCACCTCACGACGACACCGCAGGAAGGCAGCCGTCTGCGGGCTGGGGGAGAGCGCTCAGCACACAAGGCTCCGCAGTACTGCACCCTGGCCGTGGACTTCCAGCCTGCAAGCCGCGAGGAACAAACGTCTGCTGCGTGAGCTGCGTAAGATACCTGCATGGTATCTCACCACAGGAGTCCAAAGGGACCAAGACAGAGTGCTTAGCCAAGTTACGGTCACAGGCAGAGCGCTTAACATAGGGACCACTTACAGGGGTGCGTGGCGGGCTCTGCGGGAGCTCCAGGCTGGCACCCAGGGAGGAAGACGCTGTGGGGGCAGTGACCCGAGGCCCAGGAAAGGGCCGACTAGGAGGGCTCTGAGGAGGAGACCCAGACACCCTTGCTCCTCCCAGCGCCTGTGGGGGTCCTGCTGCCCAGGGACCCGGGGCCGCTGGCAACAGAGTCACGAGGACTGCACCCCAGCTGGGGCTCGAGGGGACAGGAGGGAGGGCACCCCAGAGGGACTTGAGGGGACAGGAGAGGGGGGCACCCCAGAGGGGCTCGAGGGGACAGGAGAGAGGGGAGCACCCCAGAGGGACTCGAGGGGACAGGAGAGGGGGGCACCCCAGAGGGACTTGAGGGGACAGGAGAGGGGGGCACCCCAGAGGGACTCAAGGGGACAGGAGAGGGGGGCACCCCACAGGGAAAAAGCACACCTCGCCACATCCTGCCAGCAGAGCAAACAGCCTGCCCTGGGCTCCTCTGCCAAACTCATTTCTTGCATAAAAATCTGAATGTGGGGCTAAATTACCCTTATACGAACATTTTCGCTTGATAGCACTCAGCTTATTTCTTATTTAGCTCTCTAATAAATGACTGTCTCTTCTTCATTTTTATTTATGAATGTTCGTTTCCTTGTTATATTTGCTAGTTTCACCTTGACCTCATAAATTTAATTTGTTGTTTCAAATTCTAGCAGCAGAACTGCTTTCAAAAATGCCGGAAAGCCATCTAGAGCTGAGGACAGAAACACTGGGTTTGCTCATAATTTATTTCTTCTAGTTCTGGAAACAAAATGCTGGTTTTCCAAGTGCTGCTGTGAGTAAACACCAGGGAGTTTCACGCTCCCCTGGGGCGGTGGAGGAACTCTGCTCTGGACAGTGGCTACCGCCTCGGCACAGGCGGCTGTGGATCCGTGTTAAGCTTTTAGGGAGCCCCGTGGGCTGCTTTATTTTCACGTGTCACAAAGCAAACGGCCAGAGCTGGGACCCGACTCTCACTCTGGAACAGTCTTCAAGGTTCTCCTTCTGTTTGCCCCGTAGCTAATGAGCACGTTTATAGGCCTTTATTTTCCGTGATTTCCCTCCGAGCCACTCATCTGCTGTGGTGCTTACGGCATCCATGGAATCCCACTAGTGGACACCTCACATCTGAGTGCCTGCATGCCCACACCAGCCAGGGCACACCTCGAGTTCCCAGAGGACGTGCGTGTCCCAGGCGTCCAACGCGGCTGACACACCTGCTTCAGGAACAGATGGGATGGCCCCCGGGCTCTGCGGTGCCCCTGAGCCCCAGGGGTGGGTCCCTGCGTGGACAGGAGCAGCGCCCTGCCCCTGCAGCACAGGCGGAGCCGGGCCTTCTGCGGCTGTCAGCCTGCTGGCATGCTGTGCTCCAGAAAGGAGTGTGTGTTGCCTGGTCCAAGCAGGAGGGTGCAGGGACAGGCTGGCTGGGCCTGGGGGGGACGGCTGCTGCTGTCCGTGGACACAGGCCGCGTGCAGGCACCGGGCCCAGTGCTCACCCTCTCACCTGGAAATTCAATCACGCAGACTCGGCACCCCACTCTCATCTTAGAGGTGAGGAGACAGAGGGCGGCAGGCTGGCTGCCCTGGACCCTGAGGTCTCAGCCCCAAGTCCATGCCCTCACTCTTTCCAAACCCAGGGGGGTGATTGCCCCTTAGCTTCCAAAAGCTCTGGAGGGAACGAAAGCACAGATCCAAGGAAAACCATGCTCCTGGGTGTTAGCTGTAATTCTCCACAGTTAGACGCTGAAAAGATTTACACTGATAACAAACCAGGAAACTGGCACATTCTCCCACGAAATATTTCTCCAAATTGCATCTAAAAATATGACTATGAATTCAAATGAGCCTGAGAATCTTTTGAAATTTATATTCAAATGTACTGAGATGTGGATTTACTATTTATCTTATCCACGTCTTCTGTGCTTTAACCCCCAACTAATAGTAATATTGGTTGTCTGCATTTAACTTACACATTTACCCTAAAATTGGCAAGGTGCTTGCCTTTTAAACAGCCTAGCGGCTGCTCCTTTAAAAGAGGTGTTTCATTTCCACTGAGAAGTCACCCTGAGCAGCTCTGCACCTCAGGTGGGAAAGCAGAACCTGGCCGACAAAGCTCACGTTGAGTCCACAGAACAAACCCTGACAGCCCAGAGGGCGCTGGGCTCCCGCCTCTGGTCGGGCAGGAGAAAGTGTCCGAAGGGCCCTGCTGTGGGGAGGAGTGGCCCAGAGACCTCCAGAGAACACGCCTGCAGTGCTGGCCAGGGCGGGCCTCCTCCGCCGCCCTCTGCGGGGCCATCTCTGCACCGTCTGCTCTGGATATGGGCCCTGGGCTGCGGAGCGTCCGCTGGAGGCACGCCGGACCTCACCGTGTGGAGCTGCGCCCGCAGCGCCGTGCCCTCCGCCGTCAGGAAAGCGCTCGGCCCGGCTGTCTCCGCACGCCGCTCCCGCTGCCGGGTCGGTGTTTCCTGCCTCCCCCTGCTGCGGGGCCCACTCCAGGGTCACTGCCATCTCCCTACAGAGGGTCTCCGACGCCTAAGTCACTGCCCTCGGCCCCAAACAGAAGACTCCAGCGCTGAGTCAGTCTCCTGCGGCTGCGCAGGCCGCTGGCTCCCCACCCGACTATAGCACGGGCCATGGTGGCCGGGGGACGTGGGCGAGGGGGCCAGGCTGTGTGACCCCCATCTCCCGGGAATGGTGAGGGCTGGGGTCTCTGAGGCGGCCTCCCCCATGCCCAGGGACGCTGAGCAGAGCTCCCGCCCTCCTCCAGCACCGGGGATCTGGGCAGGTTGGGGAGGGGGCAGCCCCAGGCCTTTCTGCGCCCCTGGGGTGCTCACACAGCTCCCCACCGCCGGAGCCTGTCCACCCTCAAAATTGCACCAGCTTTTCCTTCCACTTGGATCAACCGAACGGCATTCTGAGCCCGCGTCTGCCTGCAGGGCCACGCCTTCGGCTCTGGCCTTCTGGCGCCTAGTGAGAGGGCGCCACGCGGATCGAGCGCTTCTCGAGGCCCTCCACAGAGCGCTCTCCGTGACGGCCTCATTTAATCCTCACGGCAGCCTGTGAGTCAGAAGTTCCCATTTTGCAGATGAGGACACAGAGGCTCTAAGACGTTGAACGATCTGAGGCTGCTCGGCCAGTAGCAGGGCTGGGGCTGGAATCCAGGCCTGTTTGAGACCGTCCGGCCACAAACCCCCGAGCAAAGCTGCTCTCAGAGTGCACAGCCCTCCCAGCCTGCACCCGCCGGCCCCTCCTCTGGGAGACAGAAGGCAGAGTTTGGTTGCAAGTGTTGGGGAGGCACTCCGGGACTTCCGAGGGACGTCCATCACCCCGTGCCACCTGAAGTGCCCAGAGTCAGGGCTGCAGTGCCAGGGAACCACTGGTGTGATCTGCCCAGAAGCACAGCAAATGGAGCGCAAGTCACTCAGTCACGTCCGACTCTGTGACCCCATCGACTCTGCAGTCCACGGGGTTCTGCAGGCCAGAATGCTGGGGTGGGCAGCCTTTTTCCTCCTCCAGGGGATCTTCCCAACCCAGGAATCAAACCCAGGTCTCCTGCATTGCACAGATTCTTTACCAGCTAAGCCACAGGGGAAGCACATGGCAAACGGAACTTGTTTTTAAAATTCAAGTCAAAACACCAGACAAGCAGCAGTTATTCGCCCAGTCCTGCTGCACCCCAGGGTCAGGTGCCCCCTCCTCCCATCGTGCTGAGCAACCTGAGTGTCACCTCCACAGAGACGGGCGATGGGCTGAGCCAGGTGAGCTCGCACACAGCACGTCGTCAAGCCAGGAAACATGCCGCCGCCCAGATGAGCCCGACCCTGTGGCCACCGGGCCGCCGCTCCCTGAGCTCTGCACACTCTGGCGGCGACTCTGCCAAGGAGAGCAGGTAGAACAGTGGTAGGGTGGCAGGTAGTGTTTTAAGGCTCAGCAAGTGAATCAAAGAAGGTCAAAATACTCGCTAGCGCTTGCCACGGTTGAGAATGCAAACAGCTGCAGCGCTGCAAAAGGAGACTGCTGGGAGGAAGAGGGCCACACGGAGAAAGTGAGACAGAAGAACGAAAGGAGCCAGGCTCCAGCCTGCATGGCACCTGCACGGCTCCTGCATGGAGCAGGGCGGCCACCACACCGTGCTTTGTTAAACTGATTTATGCAGCAAACTGGTTTACCTGCTTGTGCCCGCAGACACTGCTGCATTACAAGCATCCACCTTCAGCCACCCACGGACGTGCTAACTAACATGCATATACATACACTGCTGAGTCGCTCCATTTGCGTCCGACTCTGCGACCCCACAGACGGCAGCCCACCAGCCTCCCTCGTCCCTGGGACTCTCCAGGCAAGAACACTGGAGGGGGCTGCCATTGCCTTCTCCGATACACACACACACACACCAAATAAGAGCCCTAAGGAAGAACAGATGCAAAAATGTGTCTGTCTGGCCTTAGTCCACCCTTCATGAAAAACAGAACTGGATGTGCTTTCTAGGTTTTCATCAGCCCCCTTACTTTTGCCACTTTCTTACTGACTCCTCAGCCTGGTCCGGAACATCAAAGCGCCAAACACTCAGTGGTCCCTGCCCTCTGGTGAGGATGCACAGAGCGTGGGGCAGGAAGGTGCCCACGCCTGCTTTCTGGTGCCCACAAGAAGGGCAGCGCCAGCCCCTGTCTTTCAGCTCGACGCTCCACCCCCGATCCCCTCCATCGCAGTCTCACCACCATCCCGCGTCCTGCCTGGCCTTCGTCACACCGCAGCAATCCGCAAGAGGATCCTCCAGAAGGTGCCGCAGCATGTGGAGCCTGCACACCGCTCCAGTGCCAGTGCTTCCAGGCTCTTGGCAACACCAAGGCAATGCCAGAGAGCCAACAAAGGTCCAAAGGGGGGCGCGTGGGGCGCAGCTTGGCCACGTCAGTGTTGCAGCGAACCTGCCCTACCCTCGAGAACAGCTGTCAGGGCCCACAAAGCCTGGGAGTCCTGTGGTTCCTATGTAAAGCCTCCAGCCTCCCTCCAGTGGCGTGCACGTGTCAGTCCCTTCCCTTCCCACCCCCTCCCCAGCACAGAGACAGTCACTTTCAGCCAGACAGGCGTCTGCAGGGCCTCGAATCAGCGCCCTCTTAAAGCAGCACCTCGGAGCCGCCTCCTGAGCCCCACACCAGCCACTGCAGCCACACAGATGCAGCCCCGGGCCCTGGAGAGCCCGTGCAGGGGAAGCAAGGGCCCCGGGCAAGCAGCAGGCGACCAGGCACTCTCTGCTCTAAGCCGCTGTCCCGCAGGACCACTTCATGCCCCTTCTTCCTCCAAGACTCCCAAATGTTACAAGATGTGACCGAGGAGCAGTCGCAGCTGGAGACCACGCCAGGGAGACTCCGCACCCGCTGAGCAGGACGCGAGGCTGGACCTGGCCTCGGCACCCTCGCTGTCCCCCGTCCAACCGGAAACACACCTCCCACTCAGGGCAACAGCTCTGAACTCTTTCCCACAAGAAGCTAAAAGCAGTTCTGTGCCCAGGTGGGGCCTTTGCTGAAACAAAGGTGCACAGCTCCTTTGCGATGCTTCCTTTGATCTATGAATATAAGCTGTGGGGTCTGATGAGTTTTTGGTTTTGCTTTGGCTGCCGGGAAGCTCAGAGCTCACTTCACTATTAAGACATAACTGTCACGTCTGTTAGCAAAGCATTTACATTTTCACTGGAACATCTGCACGCTGGACCTTTGCCAAAATGCTTGACCTTGAGCAGCTGGCAACTGATCCCCAGCTGGCCTGCTGCAGAGAGAGGTCAGCGGTGGTCCAGCCCGCCAAGCACTTTCATGGCCTCGATGCGCTCCACTGCGTTTCAGTCGCTCCTCCCAGCCCTTGGGGCAGGGACTGCAGGGCCCACTTTACATTTGAGGAAACTGAGATGCAGAAATGCAGATGTACAAGGGGCATGTCACCCTCTCACTCTTGGAGGACTTCCTAGGCCTACCCTAACGTCCAGTAGGTTTAGGAGAGCCAGGCCTGACCCCTTACCATCACCCCGGGAGAGCCCTCAACAAGCTGGACAGCAGCACAGGCAGAGGCTGAGTCCAGCCTGCGCCACGTCCTAGGGGACTCTGGGACACCAACAGGGCATGGGGACAGCGAGTGAGGAGCCTGGGGTCGGGCTGTGTCCTGGGAGCGAGCAAGACAGCAGCAGGGATCCTGGCCATGGACACGCTCTCCTGGTTCAGGGGCACAGAGGACTCAGCGTCAGCTCCACGTACAGGAACGTGCCAGCATCTAGAGAGTCCCACTTGCCCCAGAGATGGGGGTTCCTGGGCCACAGGCTCTGAGCACAGCTTTGGACCTTTCACAAGTCGCTGCTGGCAACGTGCACACAGCCTGGAGGCGTCCACTGGCTGCTCTCCGAGGTCACTCTCTGAAAGCACGTGCTCGCTGGACAGAAGCAGCCTCTGTCCCCTGAGAAATAAGTTAAATATGTCTGAGGTGATCAGAGGGCCAATGCAGAGCAAGGAGACTGAACAGCATGGCCTTCCATGGGACGCTGCCACCCCACCGAGGGCTGCCCACGACAGCAGCCAGGAGGTGCGGGCTGAGAAGGGTGCTTGGGTCTGCAACCATCAAGTCACAGGTCACACCTTCCCTCCCCAGGGCACATGCATGACAGGTGGTCATAGGTCACACCTTCCCTCCCCAGGGCGTGCACAGGGGGCAGGGGTCACACCGCTCCCCAGGGTGTGCCAGGGGTCAGGGGTCACACCCTCCCTCCCCAGGGGGTGCACAGCGGTCACAGGTCACACGTCTCCCCAGGGCGCATGCACGCTGAGTGGCTACCTGCTGGGCAGGAGGGCAGCCGCGCGTGTCCAGGGCCCCTCCCCCGAGCGAGGCCACGGAGCAGGTGCGACGGGCAGGCTGTCGAGCAGCCAGGATTCTCAGAGCTGCCCTGTGGCCTGCGCGCCTCTCTGCAGACCTCTGTCCGCCGTCCCGCTCAAGCAGGGAGAGCTGGCTTTCTCAAGGTGCTTTACTCTTGCTTCCTCTCGTGGAACACCCAGACCCCTCAGCACCGTCTTCAGGTGGGTCACAGCCTGTTTCCCTTGGAAACGGAGGACCCTTACTGCAGAGTCCTGGAAGTGCTGAGTTCATGGCAGCAGCCAGCATGCCCTGAGCGCCTCCGCAGCTGCCAATCCAAGACCGCCGCCCGCCCGCCCGTGGCGCTTCGAGGATTCTCGCCAGGGCTGCACTGGGCCCCATGCACCAGTTCGCGGAACAAAGCTCAAGGCTCGCCGAGCCCCAGGACAGCTGCGGCCCCTGGCTACAGGCCTCATCTCACCCTGTGCGTGCCCGCGGGGCGACCGCCGCCGTGCTCCCCCCTGGGGCTTCCTGTGCGGGTCCAGCTCCTCCTCGAGGAATGCAAGGGCAGCGGATCCACAGAGGCCGGCAGAGCTAGGGTCCAGGGCGGGAACCCAGAGGCCACAAGACGCCGACCGGGGTCAGGTACGCCGCAGCACCGAGCCAAATGCGAGGCCGGGGCGGGCCGGGCAGCCCCATAGAGCGGCCCTGCTGGACGCCCCCGTACAGGCCCGAGGGGGCCCGCCACTGCGCCTCCAAAGCCACAGGGAGCTCGGCTGCGGGGTTCCCATGACAGCACGGGCCATGGGGGTGAAGGAAGCATCGTCCTGCCTCCTAGACACGGCCCCCCTCTTCTCCTCTCTGGCAGCCGTGGACCTGAACCCCCCACCCCACTCCAGCAGGCGTGCCGGCCCTGCCTCTCGGCCTGCGCGGCCTCTGGCAGGAGCCCGGATGTCCCCGGGGTTGCTCCCAGGCCTGGCTCCTGCCTAGGAAGTGCTCGCCGCAGCAGGCAGCGGACCTGCCCTCAGGGCGGAGCTGCGCAGCAGCGCTGAGATCCCTGCTGCCAGCGCCTCGCGCGCCCAGGAGCGCATGATTAGGAAGACACAGCTCAGAGACCCTCGCCTGGGCATGGGATTTGGGAAGGGGGCTTGTCCCTGGGCCCCAGTCCTCGCCTGCTGTCTGTAAAGTGGAGGTTGAGTCCTTTCAAGGACACGCAGCGCAGAAGCAGAGCTGCTCTGCCTGGCGCTGCCTGGGGTGGGCTGTCACCCAGAGCGCGCGCCCAGGCTGCCCACGGTCTGCCAACCCCCCACCCCGAGGCGGCCCTGCACCCTGACGGCCGCCGCAGAGCCGGCAGGAACACCCCGGAGTGCGTCTGTACCAGGAGGAAGCCTAGAAGCCTCGGTCTTGTAGGTGAGAATGGAACTTGGGAGGAAGACGCAGAGGACCGGGACAGCCTGGCACCCGGGCGCCCGGGGACACGCTTCGGCCCCCACAGTCACCGCCCTCGAAGGTTCGTGAAGATGGCTGTTCTGTCACGCGGAGGAGGAAAATAGCCTCAACACACTGCGCGGGTGACGCGGCGGCCGTGGCCCCGGTGAAGGGGCGAGGACGCCTCTCACGGCGACCCGGTCAGAGCAGGCCCCCCGCCTCCGCACGCCGGGGGCAGGGAGGGGCGCGCACAGCCACGGCACATGGCTGCGGCCCGGGCGCGGGGCGCAGGGCTCCACACGACACCAAGCGGGGACGCCACTTCAGAACTGAATCCTCCCTGCCCTTCTCTTCCCATTTATCCATTTTAACATTTTCAATGTGAGAAAAAGCACATTTCACAAAATTTACCACCTTAATCATTTTTAAGTGTTAAGTATTTGCACATTTTGTGCAACAGACCTCTCCAACTTTCCCATCTTACAAATATGAAACTCTGTCCCCACGGAACACAAACTCTCCACCCCAGTCCCTGGCCCCACCTTTCTGCTTTCTGTCTACATGTCTGACGGCTCCAGGGGCCTCGAACAAGAGTCAAATCGCTTGTCCCCAGGGGACTGGCTCATTTCCCTGCACATAATGTCCTCCAAGTTCAGATCAAGGCTGACTAATATTCCAGCGTGTGGAAGGACCCCCTCATCCCTCGACGGGTACTTGGCTCACTTCCACAGTCTGGCTCTGGTGAATAATGCTGGTGTGAACATCAAGGATCTCTCTGAAGCCCTGCTTTCAGTTATTCTGGATATAAGAAGGGGACATATGTTCATGTTTACATTACATGATTTCTAATGAGGTGACAGAATGATAAGCAAACGTTCTGACCCAGTAAGGGGAAGCACACAGGGCTGCCTTTAGTCTGTCGTCAGGGGAAAGTGGAACTGGTATTTCCTGAGTGCCAACTAGGGGCCAAGCTCTCGGAGCTCAGTGAGTGGGAACAGCAGGGCCTGCCCTCTGCATACCTGGGGCCAGGCGCCGCATCGAGTCCCGAGAGGCCGTGGGTGCAGTCCAGCCGCCCGCCCCACCGTCAGATGAGGAAACCCCCAACACGCCGCCGGAAAGAGGACGCAGCTCCTCCCACCTGGGACAGAGCTTACAAGCACAAACTCCTCCTCTCCAGGTGCGGCCCTAGAAATGCAGAATCGCGGCTCCAAACCTGCAGCCACATTCTAAGGCGTCCCCCAATGACCCGATCACCTCTTGGGTGGAGAGTCTCTGTGGAGACAGAGGCTGCTTGCCAGGCGGGCGTCCCTGTGGCGAACGTGCCACTCCCGAGATCACACGGGGTTCCTCAGCGGGGACTCCATGGTTTGGGTGAGTGTGGGCACTGAGAAAGCAACTGGAAGGCTGTGCACAGATGGAAGTCTCTGAACATCTCAACAGTGAGACCTGCGAGCGTAGGTCTACGGCCCTGGGAGCCAGCACGGAGGCCAACGGACATGAGTCCTCCTGAGACCACCTGACCTCCGTCCCCATCTTCTGAGATGGAGAGGGCTGTGAGCCCTGTCTCCACCTACCTTCACCCAAAAGGGACCCGTGAACCACATCCACATGGCCACACCCAGAGCCTGTCTGCACGGAGGCCCCTCCACCTTCCACAGACGGAGCCAGTGCTCAAGAGACATTTCCCGTCACCCTCGGGCGTTCAGGGCTGACAGCACGCGCTGGCGCTTGCCCGGGAGGCTGGGGGACCACAACGGCTGAGCCACACCGTGAGCAGGAGGCGCCTCAGTCCCCAGCGGGTCAGTAGTTCACAGAGCCTGTCCTCTGCTGTGCCGCCACCACCTCTTCTTCGGGGCTGGAAGGCCTGCAGCAGGAATCCAGGCTGGAGCACGCAAGGGGGGCGCAGGGCCACGCCAGGATGTGACAGGAGCCAGCTCTGTGGACGGAGCAGGTGAGTGCCAACCAGAGACGCAAACGCCTTTCTCACTCTGAGCACCGTCTCCTTCAAAGGCACGGAGGGTCTCCCCACTCCATCCTGGCACCAGTGGGCGGCAGAGGCTGTGACACCGAGCAGGACACTGGGAGAGCCTTTCTGGGGATGGAGCCCCCTTACCCCACCTACCTCTTGTTTCTAAAAGAAGGTTTAGCCTCCTAGGTTTTCCCCAAGTTGCAAAGAGAAAATTTAGTCAGAAAAATGAGAAAATGCAAACACAAAAACAATCAAGCAAGACAAAAAGTAAAGAGTTTAGACTTATAACAAAGTCAAGGACCTCAAAGGCTGTAGATAATATCCTGAACCATAGGAGCTGTTCTGCAAGAGATGGCGAGCCCACCAGGAGAAGGAGCTAATGCTGATACCAGCACACAGACCCTGGGCCAGCGGGAACCAGACGCCAGTGATTGAGGTTCCCAAAATATCACCCTGACACCTCACCACCAACAGAGAAGTGTGCACAAGCCGACCACACACCCTGGGACCCTCTTCCTCACCACCAACAGTCAGAGAGTGTGCACAGGCTGATCACACACCCTGGGACCCTGTCCCTCACCACCAACAGTCAGAGAGTGTGCACAGGCTGATCATAAACCCTGGGACCCTGTCCCTCAGCACCAACAGCCAGTGTGTGCACAGGCTGATCACAACCCTGGGATCCTCTCTCTCACCACCAACAGTCAGTGTGTGCACAGGCTGATCACAACCCTGGGACCCTCTCTCTCACCACCAACAGTCAGAGTGTGTGCACAGGCTGATCACAACCCTGGGACCCTCTCTCTCACCACCAACAGTCAGAGTGTGTGCACAGACTGATCAAAACCCTGGGATCCTCTCTCTCACCACCAACAGTCAGTGTGTGCACAGATTGATCACAACCCTGGGACCCTCTCTCTCAACACCGACAGTCAGAGAGTGTGCACAGGCCAGTCACAACCCTAGGACCCTCTCCCTCACCACCAACAGTCAGTGTGTGTGCACAGACTGATCACAACTCTGGGACCCTCTCCCTCACCACCAACAGTCAGAGAGTGTGCACAGGCTGATCACACACCGTGGGACCCTCTCCCTCACCACCAACAGTCAGAGAGTGTGCACAGGCTGATCACAACCCTGGGACCCTGTCCCTCACCACCAACAGTCAGAGTGTGTGCACAGGCTGATCACAACCCTGGGACCCTCTCCCTCACCACCAACAGTCAGAGTATGTGCACAGGCTGATTACACACCCTGGGACCCTGTCCCTCACCTTGTCTTTGAAGCCCCTCCCCTGAGAGCCATCTGGGAGTTCGGGTCTTTGGAGCGGGTCTTTGGGGGGGCGGCAGGACCACAGGCTCACAGCTGAAGACTGGCGGGGGCAGGAGATCAGACTCACAGCTGAAGTCTTGCGGTGGGAGGCAGTGTTTCCTGAAGTGGCTTCTTGGAAAAGGCTGAATCACTGATGGATCATCCAGCATTAACTACTCACCAGTGCCCTTTTCTTGAAGTGTGACACCGGAAGGATTCAAATGTAACGGACAGAGAGGGCTCAGGAAGAGCCAGAGCATAATGAATGCAAGCCCCATTCATACAGCAGTGTGCAAATTGGCCTGATGTTCCCTGATTTGAAGTCTGGGGGAGGCAGTGCCGACACCCAGCTGGTGCAGGCTGGAGGAGCAACGGGACTGCGAAACCTCGGAAACGCAACCAGCGCCCCTCCCAGACGAGCTAATCACACCACATTCAGCTGCGCCCGGCCTCTTGAATAGGAGCGCTGGACTTGCGCTCCTGCCTCTGGCATCTGGGCATCCTTGTCAGCATGGGCCAGCAGCCTTCAGTGAGCCCGAGCCTGAAACAGGCCCAGCCTGGCCAGAAAAGGGGAAGGGGGCCCAAGACCCCAGGGGGCTCCACAGGCCCGCCTCACCTCCTTTTATCCCATTCCCCAGTAAACTGTGAAAAGATTCCCATCTTTTAATGAGCAGTCTTTTCTACTTACAGGCAGCATGTATATATATTCAGAATCCAGAGTGGGGTGCTTCTTCACACCTGACATTCACTGGCTCAGTTGAGAGCTGAAGCCTGAGTGCGTCTACAGAACACCCATCAGAGGAGCCCCCCTGGCACAGGGCAGTGGCGAGGGGACAGAGGGCACGGTGGCGCAGGCCCACGACAAGCTCTCCAGGGGCCAACTTTCCTCCAAGGATTGTTCACCGCACCTCCAAAGACTCATCCACCCCCTTCTTTCCAACAGCTGCAGATTCTGCGGTATGAATACAGCACACATTCAACTTCCTTCCAAACAGGAAGTTGCTTCCAGGACAATTTTGTAACAGAAAAATACAGCTGCGAAGATGTACGCACATGAAGATCTGCGCAGAAGCTGAGGCGACCCCACTCCCACCAGGAGTGAAGAGGCAGGGGCGCCCTCACGCCCGCACTGGTCACCCTCGTGCTCTGCAAACAAGAACGTGAACGGCCCCCGAGCCCAGGGTGACACGGAGCAGAGAGCCAGCCTGGGAGTGGCTGCCCCGCCCCAGCGATGGACGCGCTGGGGGCACCTCCCCGATCCCCTTACCCCAGCTGTGTCCTCACCTCCGTTTAGGTCCATTCTGCTTTGCCTTCACCTGCACGTGTTTACTTGCAGGGCAGCTGAGGCCCAGCCCAGCCAGCAGACCAGCCCTTCCCTCCAGAACAGGCTCTGTGACTTCAGTCAGCCAGGAACACAAAGGAGGACGAGGGAGCGTCTTGCTGAGCAGAAAGCACATGCAAGCCTGAGAAGCACTGTGCCGTGAGCCAGCAGGGCCATGCTGTACCTCATGCCAGCTCTTGCTTCTCCCTGGGGTCTGCATCTGGGAGACGCCACCAGAGACCAGGTCCAGGAACTGGGACAGAGAGCAGCCCCAGGACGAGCCATATGGAGGCTATCAGACCAAACAGGCAGGAGGCGTCCCCCTCCTAAACCGTTAGGGCCCCACGAGCGAAGGTGCCCCACACCACCTGGGGTCTAAGCAATGGGATCTGACTGCACTTGCAGCAGGGTTGCCTTTTAACTGCAAATACGCAGTTCATGCAGGCAGCCTTTGTGCTGACAAGACACAGACAGTCAAAACAGGGCTAAATAAGCACCTTCCCAGTACCGCCATCTGCAACGGGGGTTTTGCAGTCGGCAGAGTTCCACTTGGAGGAGGAGACGGAGCCACCTCCACCGGCCAGTCATCTCCACCCAGGGGCCACCAGGCTCCATCCAGCCCAGCACTAAGTGGCCGTGCCCACAGAAGTGCAGCTTCCCTGGGAAACCCAGCATGGTGAGGGCCCGAGACTGCACGTGTGACTCACCCAGCCTCAGCCAAGCGTCCAGTGGAGCCCTCGGAGCAGACTAGCGCTGCCGCGCCATGACTCTGCACGACAAACACGCGCAATCCGACTCCAGCGTCTGTGCAAAGCGCACCTTCCAGGACCACAGGGGGAGGCACAGAGGGGCCTGCCTCCCCTCATCTAAGCCCAAGCCCACTCATCGACCACAGCAGCACCCCAAGAGGTCTTTGTCCGAGCCATTTCCTCCTCCTGAAAACCTCTATCCGAGATTACAAACTGGTCTGAAGACACTGAAGCCCAACCAGAGGGGGCAGAAAGTCCTGTTAGCTCCTGAACTCGGCGCGCCAAGCCCATCAGACGGAGGCTCAGTGCCCACTGCAGAGCCCTCCAGGCCTGCCCGTGACCCCACGGCCTGCCTCCCTGCCCACGCCTGTGCTCACCTGCAGGGCAGCCCACATTCAACCCAGGGTGCTGACGTCCCGGTGCTTGCGGCCTCAAAGGTGAGGGGCCCTGGACTGGCACAATCGGGGTCCTCTCTGAGCTCCCAGGCTCCCTCCCTTCGAATGTCTCCTGAGGAGAAAAGGATTTTCATCCTCACGGTGTGCGGGGCACAGCTCCCGAGTCCTCACAGGTGACGACAGCGCTGTCCGTGGCGGGTCTGTGAGCAAGTACTAAAGCTGAGAAGTGACCCAGTGGCAACGGAGACTGAGAGGCCTTCATCAGCTGAACGAGTGAAGCGCACCTTCCACTGCACGCCTCTGGATACGTGTGGGGCTGCTTCCCAGCTTCTCTGGGCTCCCGACAGCCTGTCCTGTCACTGTGGCAACCAGGCTGGCTGAGGCCGCGCTGCCTGCGATTGCACTTCCACCCTCTGAGCAGAAACGATCAGACATTACCCAGGCAGCGTGTATTTTAGGAAAGCTTTTCATTATGGCGATGTAAAATGTCAAGGCTGACTCCGTGGGCTCCCTCCAGACCTCCAGGCTCACTCGTTATCTGACACACACACGTTCCTGACCTGTGCTGGGCGGCCTGGCCCACCCCTGAAAGCAGGCAACCCAATGTCCAAGTTAATTAAAGGTTGGAAATGCTGGAGGAAGGCTGGCCTCCAGGACGGAGGTGGGAGGCAGGCGCCTCCTGTGGCGAGTGCTCGGGGAGGAGGAGCAGAGATGAAGGACTCTCGGCGAGGGGACGTGTGCAGCCCCAAGATGCAGGATGGAGAGCAAGCTGTCCCGGACGCAGAGCTGACCAGCACGCTGCCAGCAGCATCAGCTGAGACAGAGCAAAGGGAGGCGGCTCCTTCATGTGCTGAAACCTGCTGCCCACACAGGGCCATCACCGAGTGGCCAACACCAACATCAGACGCATTACATTCTTTGAAGCCAAGGATGGAAAAGCTGTGTCCAGTCAGCCAAAACAAGACCTGGAGCTAACTGTGGCTCAGGTCATCACCTTCTCGCGGAAAAATTCAGGCTTAAACTAAAGAAAGCAGGGAAACCACGAGGCCAGCCAGGAGCAACTTAAATCAATCCCCCATGAATATGCAGTGGAGGCAATGAATAGATTCAAGGGATTATACCTAGTAAACAGGATGCCTGAAGAACTGTGGATGGAAGCCTATAATACTGTACAGGAGGCAGCGAACAAAACCGTCCCAAAGAAAAAGAAAAACAAGAAGGCAAAGTGGTTATCTGAGGAGGCTTAAAAACAGCTGACCAACTTAGACAGCATATTAAAAAGCAGAGACATTACTTGGCCAACAAAGGTCAGTCTAGTCAAAGCTATGGTTTTTCCAGTAGTCATGCATGGATGTGAGAGTTGGACTATAAAGAAAGCTGAGCACCAAAGAATTGATGCTTTTGAACTGGGAAAGACTCTTGAGAGTCCCTTGGACTGCGAGGAGATCAACCAGTCCATCCTAAAGGAGATCAGCATTGGAAGGACTGATGCTGAAACTGAAACTCCAACACTTTGTCCACCTGATGTGAAGAACTGACTGATTGGAAAAGACCCTGATGCTGGGAAAGACTGAAGGCGGGAGGAGAAGGGGATGACAGAGCATGAGGTGGCTGGACGGCATCACCAACTCCATGGACACAAGTTTGAGCAAGCTCCAAGAGATGGTGATGGACAGGGAGGCCTGGCGTGCTGCAGTCCATGGGATCACAAAGAATCAGACACGACTGCGCAACAGAACTGAACTGAACTGAAAAATAGCTGAAGAATGAAGAGAAGTGAAAAGCAAGGGGGAAAGGGAAGGCACATCCAAATAAACGCAGATCTCCAGGGAATAAAAAGGGGAAACAAGGCGGCCTCCTTCAGTGAGCACTGCATGGAACTAGAAGAGGAGAACGGCAGCAGGAGCGGGAAGGCTAGAGGCCCCTTCAGGGGAGCGCGAGGCGCCGAGGGGGCACTCTGCCCAAAGACGCGCACTGAAGGGCGGGGATGGCCGAGGCCTGCTAGGCGCTGAAGAGGCCAGGAAGAGGCGCAGAGAGCACACAGAAGCACTGCGCAGAAAAGAGCTTACGGAGCTGGACCGCTGCAAAGGTGTGGTCAGCCACCCCGAGCCAGACACTCTGGACTGTGCCGCTAAGCAGGCCTTGGGAAGCACTGCTACTAATAAAGCTCGTGGATGTGGCGGAACTCCAGGGGAGACACCAAAAGCCCAACCAAGGTGTTGCACTCACTGTGTCAGCAAAGCTGGAAGACCCAGCAGTGGCCACAGGACTGGAAAAGGTTAGTTCTCATCCCAATTCCCAAGAAGGGTAGTGCAAAGAGCGTTCGAACCGTCAGGCAACTGCACCCATCTCCCATGCGAGTACGGTCATGCTTAAAATCTTGCATGCTAGGCATTATGCAAACCAAGAACTTCCAGATGTTCAGCGTGGGTTTAAAAAAGGCAGAGGAACCAGAGATCAAATTGCCAACATTCACTGGATCATAGAGAAAGCAAGAGACTTCCAGAAAAACATCTACCTCTGTTTTACTAATTACATTAAAGCCTTTGACTGTGAATGATAACAAACTGTGGAAAGCCCTTAAAGAGATGAGAATACCAGACCATCTTACCTGTCTCCTGAAAAACCTGTATGCAGGCCAAGAAGCAACAGTTAAAACCCTATATGGAACAACTGATTGCTTCAAGACTGAGAAAACAGTACGACAGGGCCGCCTGCTATCGTCCTATTTGTCTAACTGTATGCTGAGCATGCCATGGGAAAGGCTGGGCTGGATGAGTTCAAGCAGGAATCAAGACAGGCAGGGGAAACATCAGCGACCTCAGACATGTGGATGATACCACTCCAGCAGCAGAAAGCGAAGGGGTAAAGAGCCTCTTGCTGAGGGTGGAGGACAGCGAAAGAGCCAGTTTAAAACTAAATATTAAAAAAACTAAGATCATGGCATCTGGCCTCATTACTTCATGGCAAGCAGAAGGGAGTAGAGGTGGAAGTAGTGACAGATTTCCTCTTCTTGGGCTCCAAAGTCACCGTGGTGGTATGAAATCAGAAGACAACTGCTTCTTGGCAGGAACGCTACGGCAAACCGAGATGGTGTATTGAAAAGCAGAAACGTCACTCTGCCAACAAAGGTCTGTTTAGTCAAGGCTGTGGTCTTCCCAGTGGTCACACACAGCTGGGAGAGCTGGGCCATAAAGGCAGAACACCACAGAACTGACACCTTCAAGCTGTGGCGCTGGAGAAGACTCCCGAAAGGCCCTTACAGCAAGGAGGCAAAACCAGTCAGTGCTAAGCGGAACACCCTGAGCACTCACTGGAATGCCCAAGCTGAAGCTCCAGTATTTTGGTCGCCTGATGTGAAGAGCCAGCTTGCTGGAAAAGTACCTGGTGCTGGAAAAACTGAGGGCAGAAGAGGGCGTTAGAGGTTGAGACAGCTGGATGGCATCACTGATGCAGCAGACACGAACTCGGGCAAACTCCAGGAGAAGGTGAGGTCTGGGAGGCCCTGCGTGCTGCATTCCCTGGGGTCACAAACGGTCGGACACAACTGGGCAGCTGAACAGCAAGTGTTTACACACTGTATACCTATGAATACATCCAGTCCAGCTTCCTCATTAGACACACAGGGAAGCTGAGGTCCCCAGGGAGCAGAGAATTCGGTCACTCATATCATGAAACCCCTTCCTTTTTTTCTGTTACTCACAGACATGATAGAGGCATTAAATCATTTCTTCTGGGGTCCTTAGTCTGGGAGGAAAAACAACTTTTAGACTAGATTTCCTTTTTCCAACATACAAGGGAATCTGCAGGGAAAGGAGGTCTTCAAATATTGCTGTCAGTCACACGCCTGATGTATACGCCGCACCCACTGTGATACTGACCGCAGATGCCCTGAGAAGTCCCGGGGGCAGACCATCGGCGGCCACATGCAGAAACGCAGCAGCGGCGGCGCGGGGCTCCACGCAGAGCGTTCGGAAGTCGCCGAGAGAGCACTCTTAAAGGTTCTCATCCCAGGTAAAAACTTTGTTTCCTTTTTCTTGTTGTTGTTATCTGTATGGTGGATGTTAGTTAACTAAACTTACTGTAATCAATTCACGATAAATGGAAGTCAAGTCATAACGCTGTATACCTTACACAGTGCTGTATGTCAGCTGTATACAATAAAACTGAAATTTAAAACATAACTATTCCTTAAAATATCAGTCTGCATTTTTTTTAAAATCCCACAAACTAGTAACCATTTTTTCAAATTGGGAGAACCAATACAAAGTTGCCAAATCTTTACATTTCCAATTTAAAATGCTTAAAGAAAAAACCCTACCAGCTGCTATCACAATCACGTCTTATAAAAATCACAGGCATCAAAAAAAGAGAAAAGAGGACTTCCCTTTCGGCTCAGTGGTAAAGAATCTGCCCGTCAATGTAGGAAACACGGGTTCGAGCCCTGATCCAGCAAGACTCCACAGGCGTGGAGCACCGAGGCCTGCGCACCCCACGACTGTCAAGCCCTGCAGCCCGTGCTGCACGACGAGAAGCCACCAGAAGCAGAGCCCCCAGCACTGCAATGAGCAGCAACGCCCACTCGCTGCAGCTAGAAAGAACCCACCCAGAAACCAAGACCCAGCACCGCCAAACATAAATTAATTGATCAAATTGTATAATTAAAAAGAGCGAATTTAATCTTTTAAGTCTTTCGAGGTGAAGAGATTGCCCCTTTGCCATCGGGACGCAAGGTGTCGCCCCTTTGCCATCGGGAAGCGGGATGCGAGGTCTTTGCGCCATCTCTGGGGGGACGCAAGGTCTGTGCGCCATCTCTAGGGGGCAGCCCCAGCTCTGGGGCGGCCCAGGGGAAACGGTCCATGTGTGCCACTGCCTGGGGTACACGCTCCCCACCCCTCCTGGTGCTATGCTGACCTGTGGGTTGCTTTGTGAGGAGTGTGGACTGAGTTCCTGGAGCTGAATCATTACTGAGCAGCCTAGCAAGAAACCGAGTCGGGCTTTCCCAAAACAGAGGGCACACCCCTGCCCACAGCACTGGCACGTGGCGGCCTGGTGTGACGCTGACTGCTGCAGGCTGCGCAGAAGCCAGAGTGCCAGGTGAGGGCGCTCTGGGGAGCCCAGAGCACGGGTGGAGTAGGGGTGAGCACCCACCTCAGCGCTGCCCGCAAAAGGCACTTGGCCACCGACAGCAACAGGAGAACCAGCGTCGGCAGGAGGAGGGCTGGCAGGCCGCGATGCAGCTGTACCCCGTTCTCCCATGGAGGAGCCGCCCTCTCAAGAGACCGAGAGACCACGGAGGCTGCAGCAGGCCACCTTTCCTTCCACCGGCCACAAGCGCGCCACCCCTTCCTTCCAGCAGCAAGCACGCATGCCCGTCTGAATTCTCAGGCTGCCAGCACCACCAGGCACTCACCCCGTCAGGAAAGGCAGAGCGCCAGGCCCAGAACGAGGAAGCCCAGGACCAGCATGGAGGGAAAGCTCACCTCAGTCGGCCAGAGCCCCCTGCTCAGTCTCACCTCCTTCCTGCCCAAGTGCCAAGCCTAACCCCCAGGCCTCTGCCCGGCAAGAGCAGGAGGCCACCTCTTCTCCGACCCCCACCACCCTCTCTGGCTTCGGGTCCTCCAAATCTCAGGGCTGGAGCTGCTCTGCCAGGTCTTACTACAGGGGTGCTGCCCTGACCCCTGGAACCCCAATACAGAAACAGGGGAACCTCTGAGGTGATGAACATGCGAGCTCTGAGCCAAACTGGAGCCACCAGAGAAAGCAAACTCACAGCTCTGACCACAAATCAACCGAAGATTCAGGTGCGGTCCACTCACAGTGTGGGCCAAGGGCCCAGAAGACCACGACTGGCAGAGCATCACATACGGTCTGCACGCTCACACCCCTGCCTGCACCACCAAGCGTGTAAATCTATGCAAGGGTCCTTCCTCCTCACTCTTGCATCCTTTCCACAAACACCTCCCTTCCAGTTTCTCCTAGTTGTTAATTTAGGACACGGCCCAGAGAAGCCGCCGAAGGTCAACTCCAAACTCAAGCCATGCAGAGCCCAGAGCAGAGAAACAGAGAGCACGCTCACAGACCCTGGAGCAGCCAGCGAGGCACCTGCAGACCGCGGGCCCCCTCTCAGCCACTCAGGGCTGGCACATGGAGCACACATCAACTGCTAGATCGAGGCCAACAGTGCCTAGGGAAACAGTTCACAGCACAGCTGTGACCCTTCTATCTTTTTAGGGACAGCTCCTCGATCAGGGGTTCACAGAGGGGCTTTCTTCTCTCACCTCAGCAGCTACCCCATGCAAAGCCCAAAGGACCCAAACAACAAATAACCGAAGCTGTGGAGGAGGAGGTGGGGAGCAAGGCCTGCCTTCCCAAATGCCTGCTTCCCCAGGGCCACCACATTCACACAGAAGCGTTTTGAAAGGTGTATTCTCAAGCTGGACCTGAAGCTCTGCCTGCTGAGTCTCCCGGTTCAAACTAGGGCCTGTTTCATTTATTTTCTTCTGCCTGTTGCAGGGTTTGGGATTTTGTTTGTTTTCGCATACTGTTATTTTTTAATAAAGCCTATGTTCATCAGCATAGCTAATGAGAAACATCTATTCCTTCAGGGTCCCAAAAGGTAAAAGTCAGCTTCACAAGTGTTACCTGCATTTCCTGGCAAGAATTAGGAAGCACAACAAAATAACTATCCACAGAAGGGAAAACACAGTACTTACACATGAAGGACTTCTCACGTGGGAAATTTCACTGTATGACAAGCACTAGGAATGCACGGGAGAGGGGCCCTGGTGAGCTTCTGGAGGGCAGGGAAGGAAAGTTCTGGAGGCTGGGGAAAGTTCTAGAAGGTTCTCAAAAGCAAGGAAAGTTCTGGAGGTCATGGAAAGTTCTGGAGATCATGAAAAGTTCTAGAGGGCATGGAAAGTTCTCAAAAGAGAGGAGAGTTCTGGAGGTCATGGAAAGTTCTGGAGGGCAGGGAAGTTTCTGGAGGTCATAGAAAGTTCTGGAGGTCATGGAAAGTTCTGAAGATCATGAGACGTTCTAGAGGGCATGGAAAGTTCTGGGAAGTTCTTGAAAGCAAGAAGAGTTCTGGAGGTCATGGAAAGTTCTGGAGGGCAGGGAAGATTCTCAAAAGCAAGGAAAGTTCTGGAGGTCATGGAAAGTTCTGGAGATCATGAAAAGTTCTAGAGGACATGGAAAGTTCAGGGAAGTTCTCAAAAGCAAGGAGATTTCTGGAGGGCATGGAAAGTTCTGGAGGGCATGGAAAGTTCTGGAGGGCAGGGAAGGTTCTGCAGGCAAGGAAGGTTCTCAGAGGCAAGGGGGGGTTAGGGGACAAGGACACTGACGTGTTTGCTTGTCCAGTGCTGTCACAGGGCCTGGCACTCAGTGAGTGCTCAGCGCATTATATGACTATTGTATAGCTCAAGGGAAAATTGACACTCTTTGTTCAAAATGAGAATAGAGAAACCTGACGAAGGATAAATATCTGAATTCTCCTCAAGACATGTAGTTGTCCATTGGTATACATGGGGTTAGTCCCAGGACCCACCATGGACATCAGATCCACGGATGCTACAGTCCCATATCTGTATCTGTGGTTCTTTATCCATGGATTCAGCCAACCTCAGACTGCAGAGTAACGTATTAATGGAAAAACATGGATACGTAAGTGGATTTGTGCAGTTCAAACCCGTGCCATTCACAGGTGGATTGCTGTCTGTGTCCTGGGCACAGGTGGCAACTTGGAGCCCCCTGTAATTTCTGGGGATCTCATCTTCCTCAGAGAAGCCTGACTTCTGCTTCTGGCCGAAGGCAAAGGCAAGGCCCCCAACACTGTATCTGGCGAAGATGAGACGGCTCACGCTGGGCCTCTGACCCTGCGAGGCTTGTCCTCTCTCCCCTGAACCACTTCTTATCCACAACCCACTTGGGTCCCAAACAGCACCTCAGAGACACTACCAGGACCCCTGCCTGCGAAGTGGGGAGCCCTCGCCAGAACTGGCTGATGCTCTGATCCACCTTCTCCTAGAGTTCCCCCCAACTCTTCACTCCGATTCTTTTTCTGTCTCCCACCCTGGTCCACACTCTCTCGTGTTCTAGTGGGTTAGTCAAATGCCTCCACCCACCGCTAATGAGAACGGAACTGCCTCTGGGATCCTTGGCACTGAAATACCTTTAGTTTTTGTCCCTTAGCAGAAGGCGATTAAGCTGACATAGAAATGGTTTCTAAATGAGAATGAGACCATGATATGGGTCATTCAGCCCACTGGCAGGTGCCAATAGAGTAAGGTCTCAATAAGGGTTTATAATACTTTCTGAATGTTTACATTTTATTCCAAGTGAATAAGTAAATCTCACTTCCTGATATTTTCTGAGGTAAAGATGGGCCACTCACTCATTTTGAAATGTTCTTAGAATGAGAATCTAGATTTTATTAAGTGTTCTGGAGGAGACAGCGATGCATGAAGAATAGTAGCAAGAAAATCTGATTGAGATCAGATATTGTCTTCCCTCATCCCACTTTTACAAAAATACTTGATAGGAATTAATCATCTGATCATCAGTAGTCCTCTGTAATTCACTGACCTTTTATACCAACCCAGAGAAACAAGGCAGGGAACAAGAAAGGGATGCTGCTTCCTAGAAACACACAAAACATCAGCTTTGGATGCTGACGAGGCCAGAAGAGATGTTCAGATATTCAAGAAATGTTCAAAACAAGGCAATGTATATTTGTGGGAAAATATCATCCCTTACTATCACTTTTGAAAATAAAGAGTCCAAATCCAGAATAATTGGAAGGATTCTGGAAGAATAACTGGTCCCGCATCCCAACTTGAGCAAGGCTCGCCCACACTTCACGGCCATATTTATTAACTTCCTTGAAGACTTTCAGACCAAGATGACCCCTGTGTCTCTCCTCAGTGTCTCTCTGGGTCAGTCTGGGAGGCTTTGTGATCACCACATCCTCAGGTCTGAATCTCCTCACTTAGAAGCTATAAACTGGGCTTCCCTGGTGGCTCAGACAGTAAAGAATCTGCCTGCAGTAAGGGAGACCTGGGCTCCATCCACAGGTTGGGAAGATGCCCTGGAGGAGGGCATGGCAAGCCACCCCCGTATTCCTGTCTAAAGAGTCTCATGGACGAAGGGGCCTGGCAAGCCCATGGGGCTGCAAAGAGTCAGACACAGCCGAGAGACCAGCACTAACAGACACTGGCGAAAGCGAACCAGGACCCTTCCAGCTCCGAAAGTCTGCATGTGGCTCATCCGCTCATCAGCAAAAACGGCTGAGGGCACAGACTGCTTAGCTGCTAAGTCATGCCCAACTCTTTCTAAGCCCATGGCCTGCAGCCTGCCAGGCTCCTCTGCCCACTCACCATTACACGGACTCAGGCTAAGGGCTCACTCTGCAGCCTCACTGGGTCTGTGGCAAATAGGCCACGAGTCCTGGCGAAGGAGGGGCAAGGGCAGACTGCCCTCCACTCCACCAGTCCTCTCAGTGTGCTGGCGCTCATGCGTGCCCAGGGATGCGGCTTATGATCAATTTTAACTACACACAATGAGTCAGATTTGAAGGATTTTTGCAAAGAAATCATAGGTTGTTAATGATGACACTAACATAGAAAATGAGATGAGCTGATACTTGTCCTAGTGGGAACTATTCAGACACCAGGTCAAAGAAATGGCAATTTAATCAGGCCCAACAAGAAAGTGGTCAGGAAGATTAAAAATCATCCTTCAGACTTTTTCAAATATGGATTTCTATATATTATCATTAATAGTAAACATTGTTCTAACTGCATACTATGCCTCGAAACAGTAGAAAAGTATACCTTGAAACCACTGAGACTAAAAAATATTTAAAAACTAAGCATCTGAAACAATAGTAATATTAATGAGTACAAAAGTTTTTTTTTACTTTCAACAACAATAATTAATCATTGGCAATGTTATCTTAAAGAGAATTATCAGACCACCTTACTTGCCTCCTGAGAAATCTATATGCAGGTCAAGAAGCAGCAGTTAGAACTGAACATGGAACAATGGACTGGTTCAAAATTGGGAAATGAGTGCGCCAAGGCTGTATACCGTCAGCCTGCTTATTCAGCTCATATGCGGAGTGCGTGCTGTGCGTGCTTCAGTCATATCCAGCTCTTCGTGACCCCATGGGCCGTAGCCTGCCAGGCTCCTCTGCCTTGGGATTCTCCAGGCAAGAATATTGGAGCTGGGTGCAATGTCCTCCTCCAGGGGATCATCCCAACCCAGGGACTGAACCCACATTTCTTACGTCTCCTGTATTGGCAAGAGGGTTCTTTACCACTAGTGCCACCTGGGGGCCTGTGCATCACGCAGAATCAAAACACCATAAGAGATGCTGGGCTGGATGAGTCACAAGCTGGATGGTGCCACCCCACTCAGGACTGACCTAAATCAAATCCCTTACAATTAAACAGTGGAAGTGACAAGTAGATTCAAGGGTCAGATTTGATAGAGTTCCTGAAGAACTATGAACAGAAGTTCATAACACTGTACAGGAGGCAGTGATTAACACCATCTCCAAGGAAGAGAAATGCAAAAAGGAAAAATGGTTGTCTGAGGAGGTCTTAACAGTAGCTGAGAAAAGAAGAGAAGTGAAAGGCAAAGGAGAAAAGGAAAGATACAAGCATCTGAATGCAGAGTTCCAGAGAATAGCAAGGAGAGATAAGAAAGCCTTCCTCAGTGATCAATGCAAAGAAATAGAGGAAAACAATAGAATGGGAAAGACTAGAGATCTCTTCAAGAAAATTAGAGATACCAAGGGAACATTTCATGCGAAGATGGGCTCGATGAAGGACAGAAATGGTCTGGACCTAACAGAAGCAGAAGATATTAAGAAGAGGTGGCAAGAATACACAGAAGAACTCTATAGAAAAGATCTTAGTGACCCGGATAAGCACAATGGTGTGATCATTCACTTAGAGCCAGACATCTTGGAGTATGAAGTCAAGTGGGCCTTAGGAAGCATCATTATGAACAAAGCTAGTGGAGGTGATGGAATTTCAGCCAAGCTATTTCAAATCCAAAAAGATGATGCTGTGAAAGTGCTGCACTCAATATGCCAGCAAATTTGGAAAACTCAGCAGTGGCCACAGGACTGGAAAAGGTCAGTTTTCATTCCAACCCCAAAGAAAGGCAATGCCAAAGGATGTTCAAACTACTGTACAATTGTACTCATCTCACATGCTAGTAAAGTAATGTTCAAAATTATCCAAGCCGGGCTTCAACAGTACATGAACCGAGAACTTCCAGATGTTCAAGCTGGATTTAGAAAAGGCAAAGGAACCAGAGATCAAATTGCCAACATCAGTGGATCATAGGAAAAGCAAGAGAGCTCAAGAAAAACATCTACTTCTGCTTCATTGAGTACGCTAAAGCCTTTGACAGTGTGGATCACAACAAACTGGGGAAAACTCTTAAAGGTAAAGGAATACCAGACCACTTACCTGCCTCCTGAGAAACCTGTATCCAGGTCGAGAAGCAAAAGTTAGAACTAGACTTGGAACAAGGAACTGGTTCAAACTAGGAAAGGAGTACATCAAGCCTGTATATTGTTACCCCGCTTATTTAACTTATGTGCAGAGTACATCATGAGAAATGTCAGGCTGCATGAAGCACAAGTGGGAATCAAGACCACCAGGAGAAATATCAGTAACCTCAGATATGCAGATGACCCCACCCTTAAGGCAGAAAACGAAGAGGAACCTCTTGAAGAAGGTTAAGGAGGAGAGTTAAAATCTGGCTCAAAATTCAACATTCAAAAAACTAAGATCATAGCATCCAGTCCCATCACTTCACAGCAAATAGATGGGGAAGCAATGAGGACAGTAACAGACTTTTTTCCTTGGACTCCAGAATCACTTCTGATGGTGACTGTAGCCATTAAACTAAAAGACGCTTGCTCCTTGGAAGAAAAGTTATGACAAGCCTAGATAGCATATTAAAAAGCAGAGATGTCACTTTGACAACAAAGGTTAGTATAGTCAAAGCTATGGCTTTTCTGGTAGTCATGTACAGATGTGAGAGTTGGACCATTAAGAAGGCTGAGTGCCAGAAAACTAATGTTTTTGAACTGTGGTGTTGGAGAAGACTCTTGAGACTGCAAGGAGAGCAAACCAGTCCATCCTAAAGGAAATCAACCCTGAATATTCATTGGAAGGACTGATGCTGAAGCTAAAGCTCCAATACTTTGGCCAGTTGATGCGAAGAGTTGACTCATTAGAAAAGACCCTGATGCTGAGAAAGAAGGCAGGAGGAGATGACACCGACAGAGGATGAGATGGCTGGATGGCATCACCGAGTCAATGGACATGAGTCTGAGCAAGCTCCAGGAGATGGTGATGGACAGGGAGGCCGGACGTGCTGCAGCCCCTGGAGTCACAAAAAGTCGGACACGACTGAGTGACTGAACAGCAACAGCGTTGTCTCATTCTAAATCTGTGTTTAGTTTTATGATAAGCATTAGCTGAGTAAAGCATATGTGATTTGCAAATTCACGGACACACACATGTATACCGATGCGTGCACACATACACGTGGTGCAGGTGAGGTTTCTCGCAGAACAGTTACAGAGTCAGATTCGAGGGTGGTCCATGGTCACCCTACCAGAACTGGAGGGCCGTGGGGAGAAGGCAAGCTTCTTTCTGTTACAGCTGTCTTGCTGCCCTCTCAGCCCGCCTCTCCCCTGGTGTGTGAGCACACAGCCAGCAGCTCCTCCCAAGCCCCATCTGCAGCAGGGCTCCTCCAGGGGTCTGGCCAGTCCTCTGAGGTGGGGGCACCCAGCGCACTGCAGGCTGCTCAACACCCCAACCCCTTCTCTGGAGACCCTCGCAGCACGCCTCCCACCTGAGCTGAGACAACCAGAAACGTCCCCACGGCAGCCCAGACCCCGGTGGAGGACCGCTGGGCTAGTGAAGGGGCTCAGCACCTCGCTCTCAAGGGGCCGCTTCAAACAGCCCCCGATCTTGTCTGCAGAGGACATACTCTTCCTCCAGTAGTCGTTTATTTTACACAGCAAAGCCGCATCTTGTGATATCCTGGAGGAACTATTACAGCACTTGAAACACATATACCCATTCCCATATAGACACGTTCAAGTTAAGGCTTTGATTTGGGAGCTAGTACCCATTCAATCTCCTACAATCATTGCAAAACATCTTATTTCCTGTAAGAGCTCCTCTAACAATCTCGATCACTTTTTTTTCCTAGTGTTTGACTTTAAACATACCATGGATATCTGATGTTCTTTCAGAGTTCCTAAGGAAAACATTTAATCATTAAACAAATGCAACATATTCTTTAACAGTATCAATTCAGATCAAATATATCACTTTTTAACATCACCAACAGACTTCTTAGTTAGCACACTGATATGTCAATAATGTAGTCTCCTGGAACACTAAAATTAGTTTGACATCTGTATTTCACTCCCTCAGAATCTTCAGAAGGATTTCCCTGATGGTCCTGTGGTTAAGAATCCACCTTGCAATGCAGGGGACGTGCGTTCGATCCCCGGTCAGGAAACTGGGATCCCCGTGGCGCGGAGTGACTAACAAGCCCACGTGCTGCAACTCTTGGGCCTGGGAAGCGCAGTGAGCGTCTGCGCTGTGACAGAGGACCCCGCCTGGTGCAGTGGGGGCCCACAGCTGAGACCCGAGGCAGCCCAATGAATAAACGCACATGTGAACACAAGCGAACAGAGCAGGCGTATGTATATGAATATCCAAGTTTCTGCCTTTAACAGATTGCACACTTTCATCTTCTCAGGATAGTGCTAAATCAAGATATTCTTTGAGAACTGCTTCTCCTCAGATAGAACAGAAGATGCTGAGAAAGAAGGCAGGAGGAGATGACACCGACAGAGGATGAGATGGCTGGATGGCATCACCGAGTCAATGGACATGAGTCTGAGCAAGCTCCAGGAGATGGTGATGGACAGGGAGGCCGGACGTGCTGCAGCCCCTGGAGTCACAAAAAGTCGGACACGACTGAGTGACTGAACAGCAACAGCGTTGTCTCATTCTAAATCTGTGTTTAGTTTTATGATAAGCATTAGCTGAGTAAAGCATATGTGATTTGCAAATTCACGGACACACACATGTATACCGATGCGTGCACACATACACGTGGTGCAGGTGAGGTTTCTCGCAGAACAGTTACAGAGTCAGATTCGAGGGTGGTCCATGGTCACCCTACCAGAACTGGAGGGCCGTGGGGAGAAGGCAAGCTTCTTTCTGTTACAGCTGTCTTGCTGCCCTCTCAGCCCGCCTCTCCCCTGGTGTGTGAGCACACAGCCAGCAGCTCCTCCCAAGCCCCATCTGCAGCAGGGCTCCTCCAGGGGTCTGGCCAGTCCTCTGAGGTGGGGGCACCCAGCGCACTGCAGGCTGCTCAACACCCCAACCCCTTCTCTGGAGACCCTCGCAGCACGCCTCCCACCTGAGCTGAGACAACCAGAAACGTCCCCACGGCAGCCCAGACCCCGGTGGAGGACCGCTGGGCTAGTGAAGGGGCTCAGCACCTCGCTCTCAAGGGGCCGCTTCAAACAGCCCCCGATCTTGTCTGCAGAGGACATACTCTTCCTCCAGTAGTCGTTTATTTTACACAGCAAAGCCGCATCTTGTGATATCCTGGAGGAACTATTACAGCACTTGAAACACATATACCCATTCCCATATAGACACGTTCAAGTTAAGGCTTTGATTTGGGAGCTAGTACCCATTCAATCTCCTACAATCATTGCAAAACATCTTATTTCCTGTAAGAGCTCCTCTAACAATCTCGATCACTTTTTTTTCCTAGTGTTTGACTTTAAACATACCATGGATATCTGATGTTCTTTCAGAGTTCCTAAGGAAAACATTTAATCATTAAACAAATGCAACATATTCTTTAACAGTATCAATTCAGATCAAATATATCACTTTTTAACATCACCAACAGACTTCTTAGTTAGCACACTGATATGTCAATAATGTAGTCTCCTGGAACACTAAAATTAGTTTGACATCTGTATTTCACTCCCTCAGAATCTTCAGAAGGATTTCCCTGATGGTCCTGTGGTTAAGAATCCACCTTGCAATGCAGGGGACGTGCGTTCGATCCCCGGTCAGGAAACTGGGATCCCCGTGGCGCGGAGTGACTAACAAGCCCACGTGCTGCAACTCTTGGGCCTGGGAAGCGCAGTGAGCGTCTGCGCTGTGACAGAGGACCCCGCCTGGTGCAGTGGGGGCCCACAGCTGAGACCCGAGGCAGCCCAATGAATAAACGCACATGTGAACACAAGCGAACAGAGCAGGCGTATGTATATGAATATCCAAGTTTCTGCCTTTAACAGATTGCACACTTTCATCTTCTCAGGATAGTGCTAAATCAAGATATTCTTTGAGAACTGCTTCTCCTCAGATAGAACAGATGTGACTAAGCAGAACCTAGCTCGCCGCTGAGCACTGACGCTCTTTACCCCGCACCCACGTGCAGGATTCTTTGCTAACAGAGCTTCCCGTGCCAGGCTGCTCCTTTGACATCACACCAGTTTGTTCCTCTAGACACGGAGTTGTCAGATGAATTCCGCACAATGGTTTTCAGCACGCTGGCAATGCCCTCTACATGTCCTGGTTACAGACCTGTATGTATGCACCCATACTCTCTGTGATGAGGGTGAATTAAAGTTCAAGTTCATTATGATATGTTAGGAATACAGAACCATTAGAAATGATCACAGATATCAGGAAGTAAGTGGTACTGCTTCTTAGCAGACTGAGAATCCAATCTTTATTCCGAAAAATATTCTTTTCATTTAAAGAAGGTTTCTTTACTCAAGTCATCAAAATACTTCCTTCTGCTTAAACTCCCAGCAATGACAAACTCATGTAGGAGAGCAATCTCTGGGGTTTCAGCACTTGCCCCTCACACGCCCTTTGGAGTGCTCACCCCAAACAAGACACAAGCCAACGGGAGACCCCAGCCTGCCACGGCCACTTCCAGGGACATGGACTGTGCACAGCCAGGCACCAGGCCACCCTGCCAGAGAGGCATCCAGCCCGCCTCTGGCACTGCGAGGAATGGGCGCCTCGGCTTCTGACACCGCCGTCTCCCCCTCCCACCCACACTCTGCCTGAAGCCCTCCTCCACAAGGAAGGCTGCGGGGAAGGAGGGGTGAACGCCGGGTGCTTGCCACGGGGAAAGGGCACTGACCCGAGCCCAGCGGGGCTCCCAGCAGGAATCCAGCAACCTAGGGAGGGGGCAGGCCTGCCAACACAGGGCACAAATAGCCCCTCAGACTGTAGGTAAGGGGCAGGCTACCGGCCAGGCTCGCTAGTTCCCTCCTGCAGCCACACAGACAGGCCCAAGGGACAGACTGCAGTGTCTACCCGACCCAGAGGAGGCCTTACACCTGGCCCACACCCCCTCGGTCAGTAATCAAGGTCTGAGCCTGGGTCCTGCTGAGAGATGCTGTGGTCCTCAGACCTGGGGGCAGGGAGCCTCCGCACCCCGCTCCCACCAGCACGGCCATCTTCACCAGCAGGGTGGGGCGTCCTCACACCCGCCCAGGCAAGTGGTGCAGACCACAGTGGCCTCAGGAGCCCCCTGCGGGTGCCAAGTGCTGGTGTGACCCCTCCAGTGCTTCCACAAGACATGCGAGGGCTTTGGTCTCTACTGTTTACACTTTGAAGATAAGACAAAAATACAGACACTCAAAAACAGTGCAGACTAGACGTGTCAAATATACCCCCAAAGGTGCTCTGATTTCTGAATTTGTCAAATGTCAAATAGTTAAATATTATTTAAAAGAAAGTATTGACCATTTGAAAAAAGACTGTACTATCTCTTTTTAGTACACTTTACACACAAATGTGTAAAATCTGTATGATTACTATCTAAGCCCTCTTTCTTTTCTTGAGGGGGCCTTATGCTCTTTGAAGGGATGGCATAAGCTACAGACATGTTATCACCACTACTTGCTCTCACTGTTACAACATAATTGGGCCTGCATTCTACTTAGTTGAACTAGTGACAATTTTTAAAATATGTTTATTAGAAAGCATAAATAATATTGACTTTTTTTTTCTTTACCTGCACCACATGGCTTGGGGATCTTAGTTCTCCAACTAGGGATCAAACCAGGCCCTTAGAAACAAACATACAGAATCCTAATCACTGCACCACCAGGGAATTTCTGATATTACTATTTTCAATGGTAATTTTTTTTAAAACAACCTCAGTGGTCAATTCAGCTGAGACTTGGACTCAGCAAAGTAACACTGTTTTTAATAATAACAATATTCCACTGTGTCAGGCCACCAAGCTGGAGAAACCTACAGCTTCTAAAAACAACTAGGGTTACAACTAGGACTGCAATTATCAAGAATTCTCCCACCATCTCTCATAAAATTCTCTCAAATACACACACAAACATTGGCATTTTGCTCATGGTATAAATTCAGAGAGATTCAGGTGAAGTCCCCCGCTCCTCTTGACCCCCACTGTGGATGGAGACGGAAAGATAAAGCAGCTTCTTATCTATCAACATGCCCACCCCACCCCGAAATGATGGCCTTTCTCACGCGATCTGTGTCCAGGGCCCATATCCGCTCAGCCCCCACCACGTGTTTGGAAACTGTTAGAATCCTCTCTGGTCTCCACGCTGACTGTGTCATGGATCAAGGACCAGAACACCCTGGTGAGGCAGCTACCAGGCGGGGAGGCTCAGTCACAAGGGTGGGCCCTGGTCACCCAGAACTGACCCTAGTACTTCTTCGTGTTTTGCTCAGACACCACTTAACTCAGATGCAAGTGTGGTGATCTGAACCTCGGCCTATTTTCAGGCAAAACCAGAAAAGGAGATTCAAGAAGACCCGCAGTATTGACAAAATAAATGTGCCTTTCCGGGATGGAAGACGGTTCGAGGCAGGAAGGCTGGTGGACCGCAGCTCCGGCTGCTTCTTCACCCACGTCCCCGTTCCCACCCACCACGGAGAGACTGTGCTTCCTCTCACTGGTCTGCTTCAGCCGCCGCCACTAAAACACCAGCTACTTCAGAGAACATACATATCGCTGAACTGGCTTCCAGCCGCACCTCAGGTTAATTACTGCTCTGAGCTGGATTAAAGCCACAGCCCCAGATGGAAAAGGCATCAGCCTCCCAGGGCCAACTTCAGGGGCTGCTTCGTCCATTTACGAGTTGACTACATTTCGCTGTTGGAGTCAGAACTGACTTGTACCAATTAATGTGAAGTCCTTTCCCCTTTGGAAACCAGGTCAGTTTTTCCTCTGAAAATTCTTCCCCCCAAACAAACTTCCAAACATATCCTTTGTACTGTACATTAGGAGACTGCAAAATGGGCTTTGAGAATCACCTGGGACAAAGACTGCCCACATCACACAAGGGAAGCTTCATTCTTTCACCTCCTCAAGCAAAAATAAGGACTGATCAGAAGGCACCCTCCCTTACCTGTCCGCTACTCTAAATGTCAACTTAGATGGAACCGCTCTTAACTTTTTCTTATGAAAGTGACCCCTCCTTCCTCCCTTACTCTGAATTAGATTATTTGCTATGATGAGTCTGAAGTGAAAGCAAGCTTCTTCAGTGTTTGTATTGCTACATTCAAAAAATCTGATGGAAACAGACAGGCATCTGGGCAGAGGGCATGAACACAGGAGTCTGTGACTGCTACGGTGGCAATGCACTCCTGCCACCTCGGGAAGGCTAGGTGTCCAAAAGCAAGTCATCCGTTTCCAAACATCAAAATTCCCTCTGAAAGGCTAACCAGATAATTGAATCCAACAGCCAGAACTAACCCCAGTTTGGAACATCACTGCCCTCCTGCAGGCGCCCTGTTCCTGGGAACTGGAGGGGCAGGCTCTGGGGGCACACAGACCATCCGCCTGGACCTGCACACTCGGGGCTGGCCCCGCCCCGTCCTGGGCCAGCTGCTGGAGGAGGCCAGAGCCCAGGACCCAGTCCTGGCACCGGGCGTCCCACAGCGTGCTTCTCAGCTGCTCTGGGCCTCAGGCTTCCCACCTGTGGAACGCAGACAGAAACGTGTGCCCACCAGGGCTCTTCTGGGGCCAACACATAAGCACACACACGGCACTCCAGGGGCTGCTGAGGGAAGGCATGGGCAGAGCTGGGGTCACGGGACTGTCCTGCCACCTGTCACTGGAATCTGTACACAGAACACACACCAAAAGAGAAGCTTGATTTCACGTGTGATAATTTTTAGTTGAATAGAGAGAGAAATCACCCCAATCTGTTTTATAACTATTAGCTCATTTCCTCCAGCCCATCACACTCTTGAATTGCCCTCATGGGAACCATTACTAGTCACATGAGGTTAACAGGGCATGTCCTTGCGTTTTCTGAATTACAGCCGATACTCTGGCAAAATAAGGGAACCAAACGCTCCCTTATCCACCTCCACACAGGAAAGTCAACACCAAGTGATCACTGAAAACCCTCAATGCTCTCCTCCTTTCTTCACACCTCACATGAAGGCCATTTTAAAGACAGATGGACACTGATGTTCCACACGTCAGCACTTCCAAGTCCAAAGTCCAGGTTCTTAGACTAATGTGGGAGTCACTCACTTATCAGCTTGGAAGCTAACAAACAAAAATGTTACTTAATATGTGAACATAAGTGTTTCCAGGAGAGCCACACCTCTTTTCACTTCCTGCCCTAGATACTTAAACAGTGGTTGTGGCCAAGCTGTTAGAGAAGGCAGGAGTTAAAAGAAAAAATTTCCTCGTCCTCCTACAAGCTCTGTTTCCAGCCAGCAGAAAAGAGCATTGACTGTTTTCTGCTTCTCCAGTTTTCTGGCCTCCTATCAACCAAGATGTGAAAAATAAGCCCAGCTGGGTCTACATTTATGAAGGTCAATTTAGACTAATGTGAAAACAGCTGCCAGGTGCTTTTATATGGCACAGAGGGTTATCTGCCATGAATTCAACTGTTTGCTTTCTCGGGAAATGGAACATCTAGTCAGAAGAGATAAGATAGGCTCTTAGCTAGCTGAGCCTCACCAGGCCTGCATCTACCGACACACATCTACGTGAAAGCCTCGCCCACTCCTTAAGCTTTTTTCCGCCTCTCCACCCATAAAACATCCTTAAACTAGCAATATTTGCATATACACAAGCATATCTTAAATATCTGTCCCCCAAAGCCTGAAGGTTCTTTTCAGTTTGGGTCCCATTTAATCACAAACATGTTTTCATTTAAAAATCTTAAAATTCTAAGGTATTGCTCAAAGAGGCTGTGGCAATGGAAACCCTTCTTAATAAGACCACGTGTAATGACAGCTCAGCTGACCCCATCTCTCCATACTTCACTACCTCATTCCATATTCCTAACTTCCAAAAATCCTAAGGAAAGGGGTGAATAACTGCATTTGCAAGTTAGGTAGTACTACATGTAAAACAGAACAAAACAAACCCAGAATGTAGAAATTACTGTCATGTAAAAGAGCCAATGATTGCCACAGAACTCATCAAACCACGCGCCCCGGGACAATGAGCCCGGGGCTGCACCCTGCCTGAGCTGTGGACACCCTGCTGCCCTTCTCCAGGGGAAGCCGGGGCTCCAGCCAAGCCTGCACATTTCACGGCATTCAGAGACTGTCAGTGGGGGCCAGCGCCACCGCCGAGGAAAAGAGAAAGAGGACTATGACAAATTGAGCACACCCCCGTACCTCCCCGGCGCACACACAGATGATGATCTTGGTAACCAGGTGCGAAACCAGATGAGCGTTTAACAGGAGAGACGAGAGATGCCGAGATGCACAGCTGAGCTTCGCACAGAGAGGAAGCCATCTGAGAACCACGTTCATCCCCTGCACATTCTTTCTGAGCCAGATACATTTAACTGTCATCTCTGGACACGGGAGACAGCCACACCACCACCCCACCCAACGCCCCTGCATCTGTGGGGGCGCCCACTGTTGGCACCTCCCTCTCCCGGAAGCCTGAGGTTCTCCTTGTGCCCCAGTCCTGCCACACAGGGACACCAATCAGTACCTGGGGCTGCAGGGCCAGAGCAGGAGGAGGCGGAAAGCAGAAAAGAGCATTGACTGTTTTCTGCTTCTCCAGTTTTCTGGCCTCCTATCAACCAAGATGTGAAAAATAAGCCCAGCTGGGTCTACATTTATGAAGGTCAATTTAGACTAATGTGAAAACAGCTGCCAGGTGCTTTTATATGGCACAGAGGGTTATCTGCCATGAATTCAACTGTTTGCTTTCTCGGGAAATGGAACATCTAGTCAGAAGAGATAAGATAGGCTCTTAGCTAGCTGAGCCTCACCAGGCCTGCATCTACCGACACACATCTACGTGAAAGCCTCGCCCACTCCTTAAGCTTTTTTCCGCCTCTCCACCCATAAAACATCCTTAAACTAGCAATATTTGCATATACACAAGCATATCTTAAATATCTGTCCCCCAAAGCCTGAAGGTTCTTTTCAGTTTGGGTCCCATTTAATCACAAACATGTTTTCATTTAAAAATCTTAAAATTCTAAGGTATTGCTCAAAGAGGCTGTGGCAATGGAAACCCTTCTTAATAAGACCACGTGTAATGACAGCTCAGCTGACCCCATCTCTCCATACTTCACTACCTCATTCCATATTCCTAACTTCCAAAAATCCTAAGGAAAGGGGTGAATAACTGCATTTGCAAGTTAGGTAGTACTACATGTAAAACAGAACAAAACAAACCCAGAATGTAGAAATTACTGTCATGTAAAAGAGCCAATGATTGCCACAGAACTCATCAAACCACGCGCCCCGGGACAATGAGCCCGGGGCTGCACCCTGCCTGAGCTGTGGACACCCTGCTGCCCTTCTCCAGGGGAAGCCGGGGCTCCAGCCAAGCCTGCACATTTCACGGCATTCAGAGACTGTCAGTGGGGGCCAGCGCCACCGCCGAGGAAAAGAGAAAGAGGACTATGACAAATTGAGCACACCCCCGTACCTCCCCGGCGCACACACAGATGATGATCTTGGTAACCAGGTGCGAAACCAGATGAGCGTTTAACAGGAGAGACGAGAGATGCCGAGATGCACAGCTGAGCTTCGCACAGAGAGGAAGCCATCTGAGAACCACGTTCATCCCCTGCACATTCTTTCTGAGCCAGATACATTTAACTGTCATCTCTGGACACGGGAGACAGCCACACCACCACCCCACCCAACGCCCCTGCATCTGTGGGGGCGCCCACTGTTGGCACCTCCCTCTCCCGGAAGCCTGAGGTTCTCCTTGTGCCCCAGTCCTGCCACACAGGGACACCAATCAGTACCTGGGGCTGCAGGGCCAGAGCAGGAGGAGGCGGAAACCACCGGCAGAGAAAAGGCTCACAGCTGGAGAAAAGGCCACAGGCAGCGGGGCTCTCGCTCAGGGGAGCAGCAGGCTGCTCACCACCATCCAAGAGGCAAAACCAACAGCTCCGGAGCCCAAGAAGCAAAGATGGAGCTGTGCTCTTGTGGCAGGAAGAATGCTTTGATATAAAAATAAACATCATGCCATCTAGGTGACAAAGCATGCCGACTGCTCCTGGCAGCGCTCTCCTCAGCTCTGTGTGGGCTCACTGGTGAGTGAGAAACACTCGTGGGCAAATCCAGAGGCAAAGACAAAGGAGAAAAAGAAACAGGCGCCCATCTTCAAAGCCAGGTAGGTCTAACTTTGCATTCTCCAAGCTAAATTTGCACAAAAGGTGGATTCTGTCCTTTAGCAAATGAAATTCCTGTTTCTTTAGCAAAAAAGGGAGATCTTTAATAGGTATGTCTGCCTTTAAATGTGGGGGCTGCCAGAGCAGGTTCACAAACTAGCCTCCCTATAACTGAAGAATGATTTAAAGACAAAAGGCTCAAGTTCACAGCAGCATAATGGAAAAAGTACTGAGCACTCGAACAAAAGAATGTCCTAAAATCACAGAGAATGGCAGAGCGAGGAAGAAAGAAAACCCAAAGACAGAAGAGAATCGCTAAGCTGCCCAGGACAGCGCCACCTGAGAGCAGTGGTGTTCTGGCCGCAAGCAGAGTTGAGTCGGATCCTTGAGAAGGGGTGCCTTATTCCTGCCCCACGCACCTCTGGTCACCATGTCATAAATAATAGGCCGCCATATGCCATAAGGGAGCCTTCTGCACCAGAAGGACACGGGCAGAATAGGTGCTGAAGGTCAGGAGGCTGACGTGGTCAAGGGGCAGAGGGCGCCCTTGAGGAAAGGGAGCGGCGAGATGTCCACGGCCACTGAGATGCTGCCAACAGTTGCTGTGGACTGTGGCACGTGGCTCAGAGCAATGAACATACACTCAGACGTGGTAGTTTTGCCAATCCAGGATTTCAACAAGAGCTCCTTCACTGTCTAAATGTGAAAAGGCCCCTAGTTCAAGGCAAGGCATCCTCTGCAGAAAGAGCTGGCCTCGGGTCTTGGTGAATCCTAGACTCTAGGACTCAACTGAGGAGGCAAAATGTGTATCGCCTTGAACCATGTGTTCTGTAGACCTTAACCTGAAGCTGAGTGTTAACAGTTAAACAAATAAATAGGTATAAGTGACATGGCTGGGACCAGATCTGTGGGCTCTGGGTACATCTTCCCTTGTCCATCGTTATTTGGAACACTGCAGTTGCTCTGACCATTATGTACAAGATCCAGACAGTTGAGAAAGAGAAACATGGCAGCATATGCCTTTCATGGGTGACCACGGTCTCCCTGCAGCATCTGGAGACTGTGCATCTGAACCTTAAGGACACAGCAGCATCCCCTGGGTGAGGATGGTGCAGGGATAGAAGGCTGAGTGTACAGGACGTTGGGAGTGTATGTGGGTAGGCGTGGCTACAAGCAGCCCCAGGATGGGTCCCCCAGTGGGGAGACGACAATTCCATCTGGCTATCTGTGCACCCCACCATGGTAGTGTCCAATCATTCCAAGATCCAGCAGGCTACAGCGATCAGCTGGAGTCCCTGAGACAGTTCAAAAAGGTCTGGGCCCCTAAGGTTGACCCACACCAAGACTGAGTTCAGGAGACTCCCTAGAAGCACATCAAGAGCAGAGGGGGAATAAGGCTCTCTTTAATGATGCTGGCAGCCAGAGCACCACTGCTGTGTCGGGCCGCGCGGTCCCAGGCAGCTTAGCGATTCTCTTCTGTTCACTTGCGTCTGCCTTTGGGTTTTCCTTTGCTCCGCTCCCTGAGCCACCCCCTCCTTCTTCCTTTCTCTACCATTTCTGAAAGTGGTAGAGATTTTCAGCTTGCGATGGATGAACAGGCAGTTACAATGGAAACAGAATAGCTGAGGACCAGCCTTGCCTTCATCCCATGGAAACTGCCCTCCCTGGAACACCGAGTGGCCAGCGTCAGCTGACCCTGGCTCTCCCTGACCGTGTGTGTGGAGGGCGGCGTCGGGAGAGCTGAGCAAACAGCTCTCACAGGAGGTGACATGCCAGTTCCGGCCAGATGAAGGAAGGAGCACAGCCCAGCTAAGGCTGACCAGCACACAGCCAGGCCTCTGGGGCTGCTCTGGGGCAAGGTCCTGGAGGTCAAGGCGGAGTGAGGGAGGCGGGGGGCCCGAGCCTCCCGGGCGGGGCTCAGCGGGGCAGGCTCACCGGGGCCCGGGGTGGCTCGGGGGGAAGTGGCTGGACGACGGGGACGCCCGGTGCGAGGACCAGACTCGCTGTTCCCCTCAGGACCTCCCCGGGCAGGCGAGGACCTCCTCCCGGGTGGCGCTGGCCTTCCCCGTGCTCGCCGCCCGCAGGCCGGGGCCGCGTGAGCGCCCAGGGAAGCCAAGGCGGCGCTGGCGGCCCGGGACCGGGGGCGGCCGTGCCCACCTGTGTCGGCAGGCCGCGGTCCCTGGGACGGCGGCGCCCGGGGGGCGGCGGGGCGAGGCCCGGGCCGGCTCTGCCCGCAGCCCCGCGACAGGCGCTCCCCTCACCTCAGGGGCCCGGGGCCGGAGCCCGCGGACCCGCCTCAACCGACGCCCCGCTACCGACCCTC
>SJYG01000505.1:1190599-1207941 GCA_006410535.1 Litocranius walleri
GATGCTTTGTCCCGCCCCTCCGAGCCCGGTCCCGCCCCGCCCCGCCCCGGGCCGTGCCGCTGCCAGCGCTCCCCGACCCCGGCTCGAGAAGGGGTCCCTGAGACGAGCTCAGAGCTCCGGGCCGCCGGCGCCTCCTCGCTGCGTCTCCCGGCCTGCAGACCGCCCCGCTCCCCTGATAACCCCACGATGGGGCCTGAGTCGGAGCGCCTGCAGCGCGGGCAGCGCGGGCCTGCCCGGAAGGGGGCCGGGGTTCCTGAGGAGGGGCGCCGTGTAGGGGTTATGGGGGTCCTCAGCCTGGGACTGAGAGGCCGTGGGAGCCTAACCTGGGGGTTAGCAGGGACGGGCCCGCGGCCCCGGAAGCCGCGCCGGTCCGCCGGGTCGGGATTCCACAGCAGGAACCCAGCCGAGGTGGAGGGTCCGGAGGGGGCGCTGGGGATCGTGTGTTCCTCCCCAGGAGGCTTTCTCTCTGAAGACCTGGGCACCGCGTGTGGGGTTCCTTCAGCAGATGGGGGCTGTGTGTGTGTGTGTCACAGAGAAGTGAGGTGTGTGCATGAGTGTGTGTCTGTGTCAGAGAGAAGTGTGTGTGTGTGTGTGTGAGGTAGGGTGTGTGCATGTGTGTGTGAGAGAGGTGGGCTGTGTGCATGTGTTTTGTGTATGTGAGAGACATGGGCTGTGTATGTGTATGTGTGTGTGTGTGTCAGAAAAGTGAAGTGTGTGCATGCATGTGTGAGAGAGAGGTGGGCTGTATGCATGCATGTGTGTGTGTTTGTGTGAGAGGTGGGCTGTGTGAGTTCATATGTGTCTGTGTGTGTCAGAGAGAAGTGAGGTGTGTATGTATGTGTGTGTGTATCTATGCAAGAGAGAGATGGGCTGTGTGCATGTGTCTTTGTGTGTCAGAAGTGAGATGTGTGTGTACGTGCGTGTCTGCGTGTGTCAGCAGTGAAGTGTGTGCATGTGTGTCTGTGTGTGTACTTAGGTGTGTGTGTGCATGTCTTCATGTGTCTGCGTGTGTCAGCAGCGAGGTGTGTGCATGCATGTCTGTGTACTCAGATGTGTGTGTGCGTGTCTGCATGTGTCAGCAGTGAGGGGTGTGTGTGCGTGTTTGCGTGTGTCTGTGTCAGCAGTGAGGTGTGTGCATGTCTGCATGTGTCTGCGTGTGTCAGCAGTGAGGTGTGTGCGTGTGTATGTGTCACCAGTGAGCTTTGTGCATGCGTGTCTGTGTCAGCAGTGAGGTGTGTGTGTGCATGTCTGCATGTGTCTGCGTGTGTCAGCAGTGAAGTGTGTGCGTGTCTGCGTGTGTCAGCAGTGAAGTGTGTGCGTGTCTGCGTGTGTCAGCAGTGAAGTGTGTGCGTGCATGCGTGCGTGTCGCCGACTGTGCCCTCAAGCCCTGCCCGCTCGGCCCACGGTGTCCTTGGCTCCCTGGCTTGGCCCCGGGTCAGCTGTGCCCATGGCCCTCCCCCCAGCCTCCCCGCCCAGATGAGGTGGGGCTGTGTGGGCACCGGGGTGGCCGACAGCTGGACCGGCCCCACGGACTGTGTTGAGTGCTGGGCCCGTCCGCCTCCCCCCGCACCCCACGCCAGTGCCCAGAGGCAGCGCGTCTGTCCCCCGGCCTAGCAGGACGGGCCTAAGTCCTATCCTGTCCTTGACCCAGCGGCCTCGGGGCGGCCCCCAGAGTGCCGTCTGCCTGCAGGGTCTCCTCCCCCGCAGGACACGTCCACTGCTGTCCCAGCGCCATTCCCTCCTCCTGTGCGTCCCCCAGAGGCTGGAGAGAGCGTGGGGAGCGGGCTTCTTGGGGGCGGCGGTGCACTTGCGATCCTCTGCAGCCGGGCCTGCGTCAGCCCCGTGTGCCCTCCGCCGCTGGACGCACCTCTGGGGTGAAAGGCTCGAGGGGGTTGTCCCTCAGCCCCACGGAGCACCCCACGGCTGCCACGGGATCTCTCGGGGCTGAGACCCACCCCTGGGGGCCGGAGGCACACCTGTCTTGCTGTCCAGAGAGCCGGCTGTGACACACTCGCCGACAGAAACACGGAGAAGACAAGAATAAGACCAGGGCGGGGGAAGGTAGAGCGTGTTGGTGACAGGAGTTAAGTGTTCTGAAGCATGAGTGAGAGTGAGAGCCACTCCATCGTGTCTGACTCTTTGCTACCCCATGGACTGGAATTCTTCAGGCCAGAACACTGGAATGGGAAGCCTTTCCCTTCTCCAGGGGATCTTCCCAACCCAGGGATCGAACCCAGGTCTCCCGCACTGCAGGCGGAGTCTTTACCGCTCAGTGTCCAGCAACGTCCTCGAGATGCCAAGGGGCCTAGGTCCGCCTGCCCTGTGGACGGGCCTCCATCAGCAGCAAATCCGAGGGCACACACAGGCGGGCCATGGTCAAGGGCCCAGGGGAGCCAGGCACACCGAGCCCACTCCCCGTGGGTGCTGGCCTCTGGGGCTGTGGCGCTCCCCTCTGTGTGGCTACACGGGCTGCAGGGAGGGCCCGGGACTGTTCCTGTCTTGTTTGCCTGGGTGCTGCTAACGGTGGTTTCCAGAAACAGGTCCTGCTTCATCCCGGGGCCAGCTCTAGGACTGACAGTCCCGGCAACAGTCAGAGAGCAAGGCCCCCAACATGGAGCGTGGGGACCGGACCCCCAGGAGGGACTGCAGGGAAGCTGCAGTCACAGCCCACGGGGAGAGGCGCGGACCCGCAGCAGGGTGGGGGTCCGAGCAGGCAGACCGTGCCGGGCCTGCCTCACCTGGCACCGGCTGCACTCTGCCACTGGGAGCAGCACAGAGGAAGCTCCCGGGGCAGAAGGGGACCTGAGGCAGGAGCAGGGGAGGAAACCTCACGTGGCAAAAGCAGGGCCAGCCACGCGGCAGCCCCCCTTCCCGCGGGTGGGACGGCTGCACACAGCCATTTCTGGGGCACCACTGGGGAGGTGGTCAAGACAGGAAGCCTGTGCCGGGGCCCTGACACACAGGGACGGACGCATGTGGGTGCGGTCAAGGACACAGGTGTGTGAGCACACGTCAGTGCTGTCAACGGAAGCCTGTGCCAGGCCCTGACACAGGGATGGACGCGTGTGGGTGCGGTCGAGGACACAGGTGTGTGAGCACACACACGGGTCTGTGCACTGTGTGTGCGGTGCACACCCCCACACGCGCTTGCTTCCTGAGCCCCTCGGTTGGGCTGAGTGTGTCCCATGTGCACTCACGCTCTGTGCCTTTCCTGCTGGCACGCCTGCAGGGCCTGTGTGACCCAGTCCTGTGCTGCCCAGTAAGAACGCAATTGCAGTCCCGGGCCAAGGAATGACTCTCCAAACATTTTCAAGGCCCCTGAGCCACGTCCCTTCAGGTCTCCTGCCCAGCTGAAGACGAAGCAGAGGGGGACTTCCCCCCACAAGTGGGGCTCAGACCCCGGCCCCACAGCCTTGGCACTGCGGAGTGGAGACAGAGGAGATGGCTGGCAAACCCGTCAGCCAGCGCTCTGGACTTGCCCAGAGCCCACCAGCCTAACCATGCCGTTACTGGCTCCTGAGAGCTCTCAGGATGGGGAGCCAGGCCTCTTGCTCTCTGTGTGGAGAGCACGGCCCAGCTGCGGGGCACCCACCGGGATGGCAGTGTGGGAGTCTCTGGGAGGCGGGCTCCTTCATGGAGCCCAGGCCCTCAGCCCGTTTAGCAGCACTGACGGGGTCTTCCCTTGCGTCGGCAGGTGCCCGGCGTGCTAGGCTGGGATGATGCTGGGCTGCTCCTCGCCCAGGACCCCTCTCCAAAGCAACAGCAATGGAGTGGGCTTCCAGGAAGCAGACCACTCGTGTGTTGGCGGGTGCCTGAAGCAGGAGTGACAGCAAGTTACCTGCCTTAGTTTGGCTGACACTCTGCTCAGCCGTGATGAAATCTGAACTGTTGACGGATCCAGTCAGAACTGCCTTTGGCCACTTCCAGCCGGCAGGTCTTCATCGCATAAACACAGCCTGGGTCTGTCTGAGCCGTGGACCCAGTGTGAGTCATCAGATGGTCCTGGTTCCACCAGGAGAGAAGGTGGGTTGCCAGACCCCCGGGAGAGATGCCTCTGACGGGCCCGCGGCTGCCAGCCTGTGACCCCCCCAAGCCCCTTGAGGTGGGGGGAGCACTCCCCATCCTGCTGCTGCAGAGGCGGCCCAGCTCAGCTCAGGATGGGCCACTCCTGCCTGCCCCGAGTGAGCGCGCGTCCTGCCCAGGGCTCAGCTCTGCCTCGCGGAGTCCTGCCAGCTCCAGGGCACAGCCCAGAGCGGGAGACAGGACCTGCACCCCAAAGCTCAGAGCACTCAGGGTGAGCACGAGAAGGCCGGGCACTCGGAGGATTCCAGAGCCCTGGAGGTGGGCGCAGCAAGAAGGGGCCTCCCGCTGGAGCGACGAAGCCCCAGGGAAGGGACCTGCCTTTACTCCAGGTGTGATGACGGTCCGGAGGCCTTCTGTGAGTGGGGGGCAAGAAAGAGCGGGAGGACTGGCAGGAAGTGTCTTCACCCCCTCCTGCTCACCCACACACTGTCACGCGTGAGCGTAGTATTCACCAATCCCCTCCTGCTCACCCACATACTGTCACACGCATGAGCGTAGTGTTCAGCGTTCTCCTCCTGCTCACCCACATACTGTCACACGTGTGGGCGTAGTGCTCAGTGTTCCCCTCCTGCTCACCCACATACTGTCACACGCGTGAGTGTAGTGCTCAGTGTTCCCCTCCTGCTCACCCACATACTGTCACACGTGTGGGCGTAGTGCTCAGCGTTCCCCTCCTGCTCACCCACATACTGTCACACGCATGAGCGTAGTGCTCAGCGTTCCCCTCCTGCTCACCCACATACTGTCACACGTGTGGGCGTAGTGCTCAGTGTTCCCCTCCTGCTCACCCACATACTGTCACACGTGTGGGCGTAGTGCTCAGTGTTCCCCTCCTGCTCACCCACATACTGTCACACGTGTGGGCGTAGTGCTCAGTGTTCCCCTCCTGCTCACCCACATACTGTCACACGTGTGGGCGTAGTGCTCAGTGTTCCCCTCCTGCTCACCCACATACTGTCACACGTGTGGGCGTAGTGCTCAGTGTTCCCCTCCTGCTCACCCACATACTGTCACACGTGTGGGCGTAGTGCTCAGTGTTCCCCTCCTGCTCACCCACATACTGTCACACGTGTGGGCGTAGTGCTCAGTGTTCCCCTCCTGCTCACCCACATACTGTCACACGTGTGGGCGTAGTGCTCAGTGTTCCCCTCCTGCTCACCCACATACTGTCACACGTGTGGGCGTAGTGCTCAGTGTTCCCCTCCTGCTCACCCACATACTGTCACACGTGTGGGCGTAGTGCTCAGTGTTCCCCTCCTGCTCACCCACATACTGTCACACGCATGAGCGTAGTGCTCAGCGTTCCCCTCCTGCTCACCCACATACTGTCACACGTGTGGGCGTAGTGCTCAGTGTTCCCCTCCTGCTCACCCACATACTGTCACACGTGTGGGCGTAGTGCTCAGCGTTCCCCTCCTGCTCACCCACATACTGTCACACGCATGAGTGTAGTGCTCAGTGTTCCCCTCCTGCTCACCCACATACTGTCACACGTGTGGGTGTAGTGCTCAGTGTTCCCCTCCTGCTCACCCACATACTGTCACACGTGTGGGCGTAGTGCTCAGTGTTCCCCTCCTGCTCACCCACATACTGTCACACGCATGGGCGTAGTGCTCAGCGTTCCCCTCCTGCTCACCCACATACTGTCACACGCGTGGGCATAGTGCTCAGCGTTCCCGTCCTGCTCACCCATATACTGTCACATGCGTGAACATAGTGTTCAATGTTCCCCGCCCGCTCACCCACATACTGTCACACGTGTGGGCGTAGTGTTCAGCGTTCCCGTCCTGCTCACCCACATACTGTCACGCGTGGGCGTAGTGCTCAGCGTTCCCCTCCTGCTCACCCACATACTGTCACACGCGTGAGCATAGTGTTCAGTGTTCCCGTCCCACTCACCCACACACTAGCATCATGCGTGAGCATGAGTGAACAGTGTTGTGTTGTGTGTGCTAAACCCGCTCCTCTCATGAAGCCCCACCCTCCCAGAGCCCCACTCTCCCCATCTGAGACCCTCCCTGTCTTCCATGCACACATATAGGAATTTCTCTAGGGAGTGTGTCTACATCAGGATTTTCAGAACTATTTTGACCTAATAAAAACTGAATTATATTTTTCCACAAACTGTATTACTTCACACATTGTTTCACACTAAAGAAAACCTGACTGAAGGCTTACATGTGAATTAAAAACACCTTGCACAAACTCTCCCAGGAAAAAGACAGAACACTCCTCAGTTCACTTTATGAGGCTTGACTTCTAGAAACTAAATCAGGGCGAAAAAGAAAAGAAAGAACATTCACCAATATAAACCATGGCTTAGTTAAGCAGCAAAGGTGTTCAGGGTCTCAGGTTCAGAGTGAGCCGTGACAAGCAGCCCGCCTCAGCCTGCAGACGCCCCGAGGGGAGGCCTCCCCTCAGCACCATCGCTGCACAGGCCGTTCTTGGAGGGGTAGAGGCCCTGCGCCCTCGGAACTGCCCGCCTTCCTGCTGGTGCTGAGAGCAAGTGTGCATGCATTCAACGCAGCGCCCAGGACGCAGGCTGGCGGCCTCGGACCGAGCAGCCCAGGACGCAGGCTGCCGGCCTCGGACCGAGCAGCCCAGGACGCAGGCTGCCGGCCTCGGACCGAGCCAGGGCTATCGGGACCTGAGTGCAGAGACCCCAGCAACGGGGTTGCTGAGATGATGCAGCAGGACGCAGCCAGGGCGGCTCTTGGGAAGAAAAGCTGGCTCAGCGCTGGGCTGGATGACTGTGTCTGTGTGCCGTGCACACAGCCTCAGGGACCCGTCCATGCCCGGGGGCAGGGGATGGCTGCAGCAGGGCCCCTGAGCCGCCCCTCCCAACACCCACCCGGCCCTGCCATGGGTCTCACCACTGCCCCTGGCAGAGAGCCAGGCCTGTCCCAGAACTCAGCTCTTGTCCCTGGGGGGGAAAACATGCACTAGTATTTATTAATCAAGCACACACAAAGTTGCCACCACTTTATTACTCAGAGTTTGCAAGCAATATTGTGCATAAAAGTCATTTTTATAACAATTGGGTTTGCTAGAAAATTGTCTTTTTTTCCATGCAATGGGGGTTTCTGCACCAATGATACCTAGAACCTGTTAAATTAAATGCATCTTTTGTGCAGGTACTCCACAAAAATGTAAAGACCTTTGAGTTTTCTACTCATACCCACCCCAAAAGAAGCCTTGCCTCTTCTCTATTATATGGGTTATTAACGTTAAAAAAAAACTAGAAAAATACAGTCATCTCACTTTCTGTCAAGTCCTTTTCCTCTGTTTTTACATGACCAAGACGTTGGCTTGGTTATGAATTCAAAAGTGCTCCCAAAGTCCTTGATGAGGATTCGTAGAGAAACCTGAAACAGAGAGAGAGAGTCAGCGGCAGAAACGCGCCCACACGTCCACAGTGCGGATGCGACACAGTCTCCAGCAGACAGAGCGCAGGCGGGGCAGCCAGGCCCGCAGGACGTGGAGGGAGGCCCGCGCCGCACACTCGGCGAGGCGCGGGGCGTGCCAGGCCGCCTGGAGGGAGCTGCCCCGCCCCAGGACAGGCCGAGCCCCTCACAGGCCGCGCTCACCCCAGACAGACGGACAGATGGAGCACCTCACAGGGCCCACACTCGCCCCAGACAGACAGACGGACAGACAGAGCACCTCACAGGGCCCACACTCACCTCAGGACAGACAGACAGAGCACCTTACGAGCCCAGGCTCGCCGGCGCACAGTCCGTCCCGCACAAGGCCGCGCCCTGGCCCCAGGAGGCCGCGCTCAGGGTGCTGACATGTTCCGCGAGCAGTGCGGCCTGGGCGCCCCTCCCACGCCCACGGTCGGCGGCCCGCTGCGCGCCGGTGAACGAGGCCCGCTTCCCCAGCAGTGCATGATGCACACCACTTCCTCTATCACCTGCGACCCGCACAGCCTTCACCTCCCACCCCGGCACCTCTGCCCCCGGTGATGCTTGCTGGGGGCTCACACAGATGCGAGGCAGCTTATCAGCCCCTCGCCTTGCTTCTCCCTTCCCTGAGCTCCTTCAGAGGGTGTGGGCCAGCCAACCTCTGCGTCCCTGCTGATACGAGGCACACAATCTGGGCCCCAAATGGCCTCTCAGCTTATTCCCTCTTCAGCCCGGAGCTGTCACAGGCACTTGGGCCTACCTGAGTCCTGCCCCAAGCAGTATCAACACAGGCTCAGGGTAACTGGACATTTTCTAGTAGCCACATTCAGAGAGATCAGGAGAAATCAGGTGAAATTCAAGAAATACAGGTGGCCCTTGAACAACACAGGGGTTTGGGATGCCAACCCTCTGCAAAGTGGAAAATCTGAATATAACTTAGCCCTCTGAGAACGCAGCTCCCCACGTCCACAGATTCATCCAGGCAGGACAGGGCAGTCGCAGAGTATTTGCCCCGGAGATGCCTGCACACAAGTGGACTCCCAGTGCAGACCTGTGCTGCCCAGCAGCCAAGAGCGTGTCTTGCCTAACTCCACACACCGAAGGAAGTCGACCTGTAACCAGCACAGCGCCGCCGACGCAGCTCAGGGCCCCCGCACACCAGCAGCGGCGCCTGTGCGCCTCCACAGCAGGGCCACAACTCCAGTAAGACTCACGCGTCCCAGTTTTCACAAGGGGCCACGTGGAGGCCAAGGCAGGAAAGTTTTAAAGATGTTTCATTGTCTCAAAATTCGGGAATTGGGCTCAGACTCAGGTGTGCTGTTGTGGCGGAGCACCGCCCTTGGCACGTGGTCACTGCGGTGAGCCATTACCCGCCCCCATTACCAGGCAAGTTAGCACGCGACCACTGGTGGTCCCACTCAGCCACTGGTCAGCGCCACAGTGGCTCTGCCCACAGCAATCAACCGTCAATGACCAATGGTGAGCAGTCCTGCTCAGCCACTGGTTGGCACCGCAGCGATTCCCTTAAGGGACCACCTGTCCATGAGTGACCGTTAGTGCCAATTCAACCAACTGTCGATGGTGGCTGTTAGGTGGCAGGTGAGGCAAGAGGTGGGCCCCGGCCTTGTCCCTGGTGCCCCAGCTCACCCCACATTGGGCCAGCAGGTTATCTGGGGCTCCAGAGCCCTCGCCAAGGCTGCCCACCGGCCATGGCCCAGACCTCAAGGCAGTGGTGAGCCTTGCCCCCGCCTGTGTCTGCACCCTCATGGCGGCGGTGGCCTGCATGGATGCAGTCTGCAGGAACTGCCCCCCTCCCCACTGCCCCCGTTTCGGCCGCCTGAGGAGTCGAGTGTCAGTTGGGTCCTAAGTGCCTGGCCTCTCGGGGATGAGAACTGAGCAGGGTCTGGGGATGGCCCGGTCCTGAGGGAGCCACAGCTGAGCCCTGCCTGCTCCTCAGCCAGGACTGTGCCCTCGGAGGGTGACATGAGTGTCCTGGGACCGTGCCCTTTCTTGTCAGAGCAGAGAAGAACATTCGTGCGGTGGAGATTTACAGAAATTCTGCTACCTGACTATGACCCGACCTCAAGGACAAAGGATCTGACGCCAACAAGTCTGCCACAGCCAACCACACCCCCTCAGCTTGCCTAGACAAGCGCTCCGCTGACAGGTTTCGGGGAGTCTGGGGTTTCTGCGGCGTGAGCCACGCATCTCTGCGTGTGGCCCTGCAGTGGCTCTTTCTCTGCCCCGCACGCCGCCATCTCGGTATTGCTTGGCCGCACTGTGCGTGGGCCTGTGGGCTTCTGTTAAGGTCACTTTTTCCTCCAGTCCCACCTAGAGTTCACCTACAGAAACAACAACCAAAAAGACCCTTGGCCAGTGCACATGTCTTCGCCTGCCATGGAAACTCTCCCCCAACGGTGGCTGCGCGGCTACCTCCCCAGCGCTGTCTGTCCTGCTCTGGGTGGCCCTGCGTGGAGGCCGTTCGGACCCCCGAGGAGCTGAGGCTCTGGCTCATCAGCTGTGTTTCCAATGAAGGGCTTTTAGTTCGGGCTGCAGCTGATCTTTGCTTTAAAGACTCCTATCGGTGTCTGGCCGGCCCAGCCCTGCTGCCTCACCGATGACTGCCTGCCTGTCTCTCTCACTGCTCCACCACCGCACACGTGCTGTCACATGTATCTGCGCCCTGGGGATGCGGTAGGGGGTGGAGACAGCAGGCAGTGGGCAGCACGGAGCCCACGGAAACCACCAGCAAAACAGCACGCAGGTGTCTGCTCCCGGGACACACGGGCGCCTCGGCGCCCCTCCCGCCTGGCTCTCCCAGCAGGTGAGGCCCTGGAGGTGCAACAAGGCCACACCCGATGGGCCAGTCAACAGAGCACTGACCCCTGCAGAGGCGGCCAGGGAGTCTGCTCAGAACACTCCCAGGTCCCAGTTAACGGACCACCGCCTTAAGCTCTAACCAGACCAAAGGGCTCCTAGAGCCTTGGAGGCAAACTGCCTAATGTCTCTGTGCTGACAAAAATAAATAATATTTAAAACTATAGTCTTAAATCTTAATGGCATATCTTCCATGAGACTGATCTTTATGTTTCGGTTTTTAGGTTCTTCTTTTCCCTCAAACACTGGTTCTTCTACAGTGTGCTTCTTAAATATCTAAGAAGGAAGCCAGTATTTCAGCCTCTGCCTATCTGCTTTTTTAGGACAGTTCCTCCTTAAAGGGATAATTCTTTCTTGCCATCTGTGTATCAGCTCAGCAGAGGAGACTGCATGTAGTTCTAGAAACAATGACTAAACAAAACATTACATTTTGTTGTTTAGTCAGAGCCCAACTGACTCGTGATTCTTGTCAAGGGCTCAGCCATTAGCCCTCCAAATGCTACACACCCGTTTTTAAATTCTATGAATATTTTCTTTTCCATAGAGTAAGTTCTGAACTTCTAGGGCCTTTTTTCTGTCAATGTTAACTAATAACACAATTCGCCTTGAACGTCTGTGCAAGTGAAAATGTCCCTCAGGGCAGTTCATACCATACTATTCAAAAAAACCATCCTTACAGATGGTATTTCTAACAAGGGAATGCTGTAGGAGGCTCGCATTTCTAAGGTCATGACTGTGTCCTATGACAATTGCTTGTCATCATCAGGTGTGCGGTTCTCACAGCCTTGCTGAGGGCCTGCACTGCCCAGTGGTTGGAAGCCTTACCGCCTGCAACGTGCCTGATCTCATCTGGTCTCGGAAGCTAAGCAGGATCGAGCCTGGTTGGTACCTGAAGAGGGGATGACCTGGGAACACCGGGTGCTGTAGGCTTTTTGCCTCCCTCTCCTGGCTTCCCAGGCGGTTCAGTGGTAAAGAATCTGCCTGCCAATGCAAGGGACAAGGGTTTGATCCCTGGGACAGGAAGATCCCCTAGAGAAGGAAACAGCAACCAACTCCAGTATTCTTGCCTGGGAAATCCCATGGACAGAGGAGCCTGGTGGGCTACAGTCCATTGGGTCACAAAGGAGTCAGATATGACTGAGCGACTAAACAGAGACTGTTTTCAGAAACACACACACACTCCTCAGTTTCCTCTACATCAGAGGCTCACGTTCCTCTTCCCCACAGATGCAGAAATAAAACAGGTCCATAAAACATGGTCTGCTGGTTTCTCCCTCAAAGATCCTTCTTAAACTGGACAGCAAACAGTCAGCAGTCTCCAAAATAAAGCATGCAGCTGAACGCCTGTGCTTGGTGGATGACCAAGGACACTCCAGCCCCCTCCTCCAGTGCCCATCACCTAGGCATGGTGCCAAGCAGGTCGGCAGGGTCACTGGAGGGCTCCCCACAAGGCCCCACCTTCGCCGGGAGGCCGGACCGCAGGGGCAGCACTGAGGGCCCCAGCCCTCCAGGCCCTCCACAGTGCCTGCTGCTGGGGGAGCACATGGGTGTGGCGAGGCTCACTTGGCCCGGCAGCTCTCAGCACCGCCGTGTGTGCGGCCCCCCTGAGTTCCCAGGGACCAGCCGGGCAGCGTCCCCCCAGGAGGCCTCAGGCCTCGCCCTCCCGGGAGTGAGGGTCAGCCTCGGGCTGCAAGTCCTCCCCAGGGGGAGCATGGCTCCTCCACAATTCAGCGTTCACTATAACCCTCAGCAGCCCCAACCCATCACAACGGCACCCTGACAGGAACTCGACTTGGAGCTCAGGCTGTCCTATCACTGTGGGGTTTCCGCCTCCTTAAAACACTACTAACACTCTGAAAATGTTTACCAAACGAGGCTCAGGAGCCGTCTTAATACCTAACAAAATGAATTCTATGGAGAAAAGCATTGCTAGAGAAAAAGATGGGCCTCTCATAAAAGTAAAAGGGTCAGTTCATCAAGAAGATATAGTAGTTCTAAATTCATATGCTCCTAATATCAGGATAACAAAATATATAAAGAAAAGTCCCTCTATCAAAAACAGACAAATCCAGCAAGCAGAGTATCAGTAAAGACAGAGATGAACTCACCACCACCAACAGGATATAACTGCCATTTAGACATGTCTTCACCCAACAACAGTAAAACATGGCGTTCTTCTCTAGCTCACATGGAACACTCACGAAGACAGATCACATATTGGGCCATAAAACACACCTTAATAAATTTAAAAGACTAGAAATCCATACAGTGTCTTCTCTCAGATAACATGGAATTAAACTAGAGATCAATTACAGAAAAATAACTGGAAAATTGAGAGATTAAATAATACACTTCTAAAGAACACACAGGGCAAAGAAGAAATTTCAAGAGAAATTTTAAAATATTTTTAACTAAGTGAAAATGTAACAGAAATTTGTGCCATGCGGCAAAAGCAATGCTTAATGGGTAATAATAATTTATAGCACCAACTGAATATATTAGAAAAGCAAGAACATCCAAAATCAGTAATTAGGCTTCTACCTTAGGAAGCCAGGAAAAAAGAAAAGACTAAATTAAATCCAAAGCAGAAAAATTAGCACAGAAAGCAAGAAAATTTTAAAAAAAGAAATCAATAGAGGAAATCAAAGAAATTAAAACCTGGCTCTCCTAAAGATCAATAAAACCAATACGCCTCTTTGTTGTTGTTTAGTGGCTAGGTTGTGTCCGGCTCCTTTGTGACCCCGTGGTCACATGGGATTTCTCAGGCAAGAAAGTACTAGAGTGGGTGGCCATTCCCTTTGCCAGGGGATCTTCCCCACCCAGGGATGGAACCCAGGTCTCCCCCTTGGCAGGCAGATTCTTTACCACTGGGGCACTAGGAAAGCCCAGCAAGCCTCTAGTCAGGCTGGAAAAAAAAAAAAAAAAAGAGGATACAAATTACTAATATCAGAAATGAAAGAGGGGACGTGACTACAGGATCCCATGGGCATTATAAAAGATAGTTAAAGAGTACTATGCCCACAACGCTGATGACCTAGATGAGATGGACCAAACCCCTGAGAGGCACAGTCTGCCAAAACTGTTTCAAGAAGAAGCAAGCAGCCTGAACAGAAGGTGAAAGTCACTCAGTCATGTCCAACTCTTTGCGACCCCATGGACTGTATGGTCCATGGAATTCTCCAGGCCAGCATACTCGAGCGGGTAGACGTTCCCTTTTCCAGGGGATCTTCCCAGCCCAGAGATTGAACCCAGGTCTCCCACATTGCAGGCAGATTCTTTACCAGCTGAGCCATCAGTGAAACCCAAGAATACTGGAGTGGGTAGCCAATCCCTTCTCCAGTGGATCTTCTTGACGCAGGAATGGGACCAGGATCTCAAAAAATTGAATAAATGATTAATAACCTTCCAAAGCGTCAGACCCAGATGGATTCACTGATGAATTAATTCTGTGAAATGTCTGAGGAAGAAGTTTACCAATTATTTACAGTCTCTTTCAGAAGAAAGGGAAGGAATACTTTCTAACTCATTCTATGAGGCTAGCATTTCCCTAGTAGCAAAGCCAGACAAACACATTACAAGGAAAGATAACTACAAAATGATCTATCACATGAGAGTCGCTCAGTCATATCTGACTCTTGGCAACCCCACGAACTATACAGTCCATGGAATTCTCCAGGCCAGAATACTGGAGTGGGTAGCCCTTCCCTTCTCCAGGAGATTATCCCAACTCAGGGATCAAACCCAGGTCTCCCGCATTGCAGGTGGATTCTTTACCAGGTAAGCCACAGGGAAGCCCAAGAATACTGGAGTGGGCAGCCTATCCCTTTTCCGGTGGATCTTCCCCACCCAGGAATCAAACTGGGGTCTCCTGCATTGCAGGCAGATTCTTTACCAACTGAGCTATCAGGGAAACCCCACAGATGCAAAAACACTCAATAAACATAAACTCAACAGTATATTAAAAAATTACATGCCATGACCAAGTGGGATTTATACCAGGTATGCAAAGCTGGTTTAGTATCTGGAAATCAACTACTGTAACCTATCACATCAACAGGCTCAAAAAAGGAAAATGAAATGATCCTGTAAGGAAATGCAGAAAAGGCTTCTGACAGGACCCAACACCCGCTATGGTAAGAGCTATTTATGAGTCAGGAGCAGTCGGGAACATCCTCAGCTTGATAAAGAGCGTCTACAGATAGCACTGTGCTTGATGGTGAGAAACAGGAAGCTTTCCCACTAAAATCTTGTATATGGCAAGTAGTTCTTTTCACCACTCCCTTTCAATATTGTATGGAAGCCCTAGCTGATGCAGTAAGGTAAGAAAAGTAAAGAAAGGTCTGCACATTGGCAAGAAGACAAGGCTATCTTTGTTAAAAGTTAGCAATTTAGGATTTTGAAAGCCTTTCTTCTAAGGAGAAAGTAGATCTGGAAAGTGGTTTATTTCCCAGGCTTATATAAAACTAATTACCTGGTTCAAAGCCCTGTAACACCTAACCATATGGTGTTCAGAAAATAAAAGGGAAGCACTGCTTCTGTGGCTGGTCTGAGAGTCAGACACAATTCAGAAAAGAGTCTCCAGGAAATTGCACAGCATGTCAAAAACAGTACATGGCGACAGAAACACTTGGTGGGAAAAACAGAGCAACGAACGTATTCTCAGACAGTAGTCCCTGTGGCAGCAACGGGCCACCCAGAAAGTAAACAACAGTGCGCGTTTCTCCAGTCTCTGGAGCGACCTCCCTCTCCCACCACGCACACTTGTGAACAGACAATCACATCCTATGAAGATCCCCGGTTTCAAAAGTATAGCAAACCACCAAATAGGATCTACTTAGGTTTAAAATTATACAAACTGAGTTTGTACGCCCTTACTTTTCTAGGGTAGAATCTCATAAATTAACAGTTTTGTTTTTGTTTTTAAAGACAGAATGGGGAAGCAATTAGAACATGCGCAAGGGGTCTTGCCAACAGAAACATTTCTGTCCCTTCAATCCCCGGTTCTCTACCTGCCTGCAACTAGCAGAAATGAAGTGAGACCTAATATATATTAAGGAATAGCCAGTAGAGTTCAGATAGTCACAGCCGGTGTATATTTGGCGCTTTACCTTTCCAAGCTATCCTCCTCCAGAGTAATTTCCATGAACATCTTCAGTTTTCTCTCAATACTAGCTGCAACATCCTTCACTTTTGGACTCTTATGTTTACCTGTTAAAGACAGAAAAATATTGAACACAACCAATCAAAGAGCACACGTACTTTTTCAATGCAGGTACAATTTTAGTTAAGACAAAGCCTCCTATCCTCGCCTATGTTAGTGCATCACTGACCCGTGGAACAGAAATAATCCCTTTAAAGGGATGCTAGAAGATCAAGTAAGGGATTACAAAAACACTTCCTCATATCTGAGTAGTTCTCAAAGGCATGATCCCATTCTGCTGTCCGTGCCATCATCATAATCATCTTCAACAGTAATGAAACTAACTCATTTCAGAATCATCATCTGCTTGACGAATGTCTAAGTACTTATTAAGTACTAGGTGCTCATTCACTCCTCAATCTCCATCCTCACACCCTCCACCTGGAGAAAGTCCCCACCCGCAGACTCTCCTCACTCACCTCACACCCTCTCTGTGGAGAAAGTCCCTCACCCACAGACTCTCGTCTGTCACCTCATAACCTCCACGTGGAGAACGTCCCTCACCTTGCTGATTGGCCCTCAGGAGACATGACCTCAGGCAAGTCTTTCCGGATTCCAGGTCACATTAGCTACAAATTCCTGTCACAAATCTGCAGCCATACTATGCATTCATGCTTATGGGGATAACTTGTTTTGCGAAGAGCCCCCTATGCATAATACCTTAGAAAATAACTTCAACATTACTAAAACTCGTCAAAAAATATAGAAACACAACAGTAGTCACTTGCAGAGTTATTACTCTATTTTACACTTTGGTAAGTAACTCAGAGGTATCTCTAATTATTTTTCCAATAGTATTTCAACTGGCTATAACACTCAGAGTACACACAGTTAAGCGAAACACAGATACATAAAATATTAATACCAAAAGACACTATCATTGCAAAAATGATTCTGACTTTTAAACAAACACAATAAAGGCAATAAATGACAAATCAACAGAAATTTGGTCTGAGGTACAGAGAAGGAGACATAATGTGTCCTGGGAAGAGTGGACAGGAGCTACGTTAGGGAACTACTGTGATTCATGCTGGTACAGGGTGGCTACACAGCAGACACCCAGGCAGACAGCACATGTGAGGAACGTGGACAGCTGGGAGAAAGCGCCTTGAGAGCCTGACCGGCAGGGGACTCGTTCCCAAACATTCTAAAATGGATCTGTGTAAGACACGCTCGGCAGTATACCAAATAATACAAGAGGAGACCTAACCAACCTTTATTAATAACCGAGATAATGTGCACAACAGCGGTGAGACATACGACGCCTTCAATATCCTCAGAAATGACACACGCCTTCAATTCATCTAAAAATGACCTGCAAAAAAGTAAGAAACAATTGCAATTACTCTATAGTGTATCTTAATACATTATATAAAGACAAATAATAGCCAAGATTCATCAGTTCAGTTCAGTCGCTAGGTCGTGTAAGACTCTGCGACCCTGTGAATGGCAGCACGCCAGGCCTCCCTGTCCATCACCAATTCCTGGAGTTCACTCAGACTCACGTCCATCGAGTCCGTGATGCCATCCAGCCATCTCATCCTCGGTCGTCCCCTTCTCCTCCTGCCCCCAATCCCTCCCAGCATCAGAGTCTTTTCCAATAAGTCAACTCTTTGCATGAGGTGGCCAAAATACTGGAGTTTCAGCTTCAGCATCATTCCTTCCAAAGAAATCCCAGGGCTGATCTCCTTCAGAATGGACTGGTTGGATCTCCTTGCAGTCCAAGGGACTCTCAAGAGTCTTCTCCAACACCACAGTTCAAAAGCATCAATTCTTCA
>SJYG01000505.1:1208879-1264897 GCA_006410535.1 Litocranius walleri
GTTTGAGCATTCTTTGGCATTGCCTTTCTTTGGGACTGGAATGAAAACTGACCTTCTCCAGTCCTGTGGCCACTGCTGAGTTTTCCAAATTTGCTGGCATACTGAGTGCAGCACTTTCACAGCATCATCTTTCAGGATTTGAAACAACTCAACTGGAATTCCATCACCTCCACTAGCTTTGTTTGTAGTGATGCTTTCTAAGGCCCACTTGACTTCACACTCCAGGATGTCTGGCTCTAGCTGAGTGATCACATCATCGTGATTACCTAGGTTGTGACGCTCTTTTTTGTACAGTTTTTCTGTGTATTCTTGCCACCTCTTCTTAATATCTTTTGCTTCTGTTAGGTCCATACCATTCATGTCTTTCATCGAGCCCATCTTTGCATGAAATGTTCCCTTGGTATCTCTAATTTTCTTGAAGAGATCTCTGGTCTTTCCCATTCTGTTATTTTCCTCTATTTCCTTGCACTGATCACTGAGGAAGGCTTTCTTATCTCTTCTTGCTATTCTTCGGAACTCTGCATTCAGATGCTTATATCTTTCCTTTTATCCTTTGCTTTTTGCTTCTCTTCTTTTCACAGCTATTTGTAAGGCCTCCTTGACAGCCATTTTTCTTTTTTGCATTTCTTTTCCATGGAGATGGTCTTGATCCCTGTCTCCTATACAATGTCATGAACCTCCGTCCATAGTTCATCAGGCACTCTATCTATCAGATCTAGGCCCTTAAATCTATTTCTCACTTCCACTGTATAATCATAAGGGATGTGATTTAGGTCATACCTGAATGGCCTAGTGGTTTTCCCTACTTTCTTCAATTTAAGTCTGAATTTGGCAATAAGGAGTTCATGATCTATGCCAGTCAGCTCCCAGTCTTGTTTTTGCTCACTGTATAAAGCTTCTTCATCTTTGGCTGCAAAGAATATAATCAATGTGATTTTGGTGTTGACCATCTGGTGATGTCCATGTGTAGTCTTCTCTTGTGTTGTTGGAAGAGGGTGTTTGCTATGACCAGTGTGTTCTCTTGGCAAAACTCTATTAATTAGCCTTTGCCCTGCTTCATTCCGTACTCCAAGGCCAAATTTGCCTGTTACTCCAGGTGTTTCCTGACTTCCTACTTTTCCACTCCAGTCCCTTATAATGAAAAGGGAATCTTTTTTGGGTGTTAGTTCTAAAAGGTCTTGTAGGTCTTCATAAAACCGTTCAACTTCAGCTTCTTCAGCATTACTGGTTCGGGCATAGGCTTAGATAACCGTGATATTGAATGGTTTGCCTTGGAAACGAACAGAGATCATTCTGTCGTTTTTGAGATTGCATCCAAGTACTGCACTTCGGACTCTTTTGTTGACCATGATGGCTACTCCATGTCTTCTGAGGGATTCCTGCCCGCAGTAGTAGATATCATGGTCATCTGAGTTAAATTCACCCATTCCAGTCCATTTTAGTTCGCTGATTCCTAGAATGTTGACATTCACCCTTGCCATCTCCTGTTTTACCACTTCCAGTTTGCCTTGATTCGTGGACCTGACATTCCAGGCTCTTATGCAATATTGCTCTTTACAGCATTGGACCTTGCTTCTATCACCAGTCACATCCACAACTGGGTGTTGTTTTTGCTTTGGCTCCATCCCTTCATTCTTTCTGGAGTCATTTCTCCACTGATCTCCAGTAGCATATTGGGCACCTACTGGCCTGGGGAGTTCCCCTTTCAGTATCCTATCATTTTGCTTTTTCATACTGTTCATGGGGTTCTCAAGGCAAGAATATTGAAGTGGTTTGCCATTCCCTTCTCCAGTGGACCACATTCTGTCAGATTCATCAACCACCATGAATTCCATATTTCAGAGAATGGGAAACACCACGTTTCAGTAACATGGGATGATTAAAGTCTTTCCACACTCTTCACTGTCAGCATGAACAGTAATACAGGTGAGACTCTAAAATCAGATGATGCTGGCAGAAAGAGAGCAGGGGTGTTCTGGTAAGTGAATGAAGCCCTCTGCATACTTATAATATCACAAGAAAGATTTAATGTGCTATTGAAAGATAATTCACAGCTGTTGAAATGATGCTCTTGGAGTCTGCAGCAAACACACCCGCTGCTGGAGGCCCACAGGCATTAGCCGTCTGCCGGGCTCCCCCTTGTGCGGCCCATCAGCGCTGCCTGTGCATAAGACACCCTGGAGTCAGGCCAGGTGATGCCCGCGTGGAGAGATGAGCACGTACCCAGTGAGAACCACACAGAGCCTAACCAATAACCCACTGTCAGAAGCACTGCGGTGCACAGTAACGCTGCAAATGTTTCCCTCTGAGTGAACTGGAGTTACGGTCAGCATAACCAGACACTACGTGGATGAGCGCTGCCTTCAGAAAGTTACAGCTTCTCCTTGCAGGAGCATAATGCTGACATCTTGAGAGTGAAAGGAATAGAGCTAAAGGTACTGAGAGCTTACAGCCACAGGAGTGAGGAGACAGCAAAGAGAAAAGGATTACCTGACTATATTTGGAGACTTCATTATTATTCCTATTAAACACCTTGAAAATGGTGGAAGGGCTGAAAGACTCTCTGGCGAGGTAAACTCTTCCATATCAGAAACCTAAAAAAAAGTCACGTTAGTGACATGAATCAAGACTGAGACTGGGCTAATCATTCGTTTTATGCTTCTCTGAACTTCCTTACAAACTTGAAGAAGGCGTTCCAGAAACTCAAAATAATCATTTTTGCTAACTTTTGCAACGGCTATCATAATCATGATTCACAGTGGTGCCAATCGATTGGACGGAAGAAGGAAGACACGCATCACTTGAGAAGCCCTGCCACATACTCTTTGATTATCTACTTTTGTCAACAATGTGTTTCCACACTCAGCAAATTTAACTGTTATTCTTATTAGCCTAGATCAGGCTTTCTCAGCTCAAACTTTTTCTATAAAGCAGTAAGACAGTAAATATCAAATAGCAAACATTCTAAACTTTGTAGGCAAAATGATGTCAGCCACAACTACTCGATTCTGCTGTTATAGCACAGAGCAGCCATAGGAAAAAAATGTAAATAACCGGGCCACAGTGGCCCGCAAGCCACTGACGGACTCACAGTTGTCAGCCGTGTGCCTTACGGGCCTGAGTAGCTCCCAGTTATTAGGCTGTGTACAGGCCAGGAATCACGCTCCTAAACCAGAATGATCTACCTTCCAGCTTTCAAGAGGGCCTGAAATTCTGTTAATGTCCTATAATTTTTTCAACTTCTTTTATATTTGTGATTTCATAATACAAAATTTGTACAAATTATATGTTTGCATTTATACATTTCGCTGGCGTTTCCTGTCAGATTTCTCCTTTCCACACTGAGAGAAAACACCACTATTCACTGTCTGGAGGCACTGTTGCATGCCTCACACACCAGCATCGGGACTCCAGGCCATGATAGAGCATGCTTCATTGTGAGCTGAATTATCGTCCTGATTATGTCAGTCTTGAACCAAGCAGGCTAATCATACGAAACAGGCTCCTGCCAGGAACTGGCCAGTCCCTTATGGACTAGGAGCAAACTATCTGTCTAAACTGATATCACAGATTCAAACTTCCTGTGCTTAAAAGAAAAAGTACGGCTCATGTATCGCACGGCAGTCAGATGTGCACTGCTCCAGAAGCAGCACCAGGGCACTCTCACGGTGAGCACAGCTGCGAACACAAACCAGCCACGGAACTGTGAGGCGCAGCTATGGAAGAAGCGGGCCTCCTGCAGCACCTGAGCTCTGAGAAATACCTAGAGAAAGGCAAAAACGTGCTGCCAGCAGAAAACAGCCTCTTCAGTAGCCAAAACGAGACACAGCAGCTTCAAGACAACGCACCTTCCGGAGCCAGTGGCTTATCTCAACCACAGATGCAGCGATCAGGGTGGAGAACACACCCCGGTGCACGGGCGTGTCCATGTGCCAGGACTGCACGGTGCTGATGAATTCATGCAGAGGAGTCTGAACAGAGTAAAGGAGCTAAGAGAAACATATGAGTCACTGTTAGTCCTTAACAGTCGCCGTCAGGGACACAGCCTCCTCCTGTCTCCGCGGGGCGGAGGCCCATCCCACCTGAAGACCCTGCTGCCCACACCCTCCTCTCTGATGCTGGAGACGATGCACAGCCCGAAGGCCCTGGGCAATACCTTGAACACACTCTACCCCAGAGCAGAGAAAAACCATGAGAACAGGAGCATCAGCAACATTAATAAAGTTCTCAAAACGAAAGAGGAAGAAATATCACTGACATTAAGGGAAGACACCCACTGTGAGGCCACGTGTTCTGAACAAAGCTGCACAGCCAATAGTGAGAGAAAAAAAATTCTGGCACAAATTACATGAACAGATCACAGACACCTGAACGAACTCCTCAAAAACAGGACCTTTTCAAATTAACTCAAATATAAACTAGGCTACAGAAAATATGGCCAATGACCTTCATTACCTCTACAAGCTAAAGGCAGAATAAAATGGAAAGTTTCAATAACTCATGAACACCCTCCCGTTGAAGCATTTTTTAAATCTCCACTCCTAGCAGCTGAGCACTCACCAGCCACTGCAATTAGCTCTCTGCTTCTGTCCTGCTGAGCAAAAGAGCTCTTGGGCCAATGGCCCGCTGACCCGAACTGCCAACATGGTCCCCAGACCAGCGCTCAGAGGGGAGCTCCTGGCCCCCGGCCTCCTCCCCGGAGCACGCTGCCCCAGGGAGAGGGGGCAGCACAAGTGGAAAGGGGCACGGGGCAGCCACCTCCTGCTGCATGGCGCCTCCCCGCAATGCCGACAGCACCCACAGGCTCCGGGGCCGGCAGGCCTGGCTCCACACGCTGGGCCACCAGCTGGGTGCTGCCCTTCTAGTTCTCACCCCGCTGGGGGAGGAGCCCACACCTGCAAACCTTCTTCTGGCTGCTTCTTGAAGCTCCGCACCACGCACTCCAGCATCTGTTGAAATACTTTCTGGACCATGTCAAACACCATGGCGACCTCTTCCTCCGAGTCTGTTTTCCACATCAAGGAACTTCCAGTTATCTCTTTCAGAATGCCAAGAAGCAATGAAACATAAAAGAATCCCTTCACTGGAAACAAAGTTGGGAAAACCTGTTGTTTAATCACACAATTTAGTTGAATTATTACATTTTTCACTTAACACATATATTATGGTAACTTAGAGGAGTGTTACTGGTGAGCCAGTACCAAGTTGATCAGATTAATATAAAACCTGACATCCACACAACTGGCTCCTTTTATTAGACACAAAGCCACTGTCCTCACAAACAGTGTGGTCAGACTCGGCTCGCGCGGACAGCGCAGCTCCCTAGCCCCAGATGCCTTCCCACGTGACGGGACACTGACGACGAGCCTGAGAGGAAAGGCCCAAGAGCCCCGTGACAAAGGCCTATTTCTGTTTGCAACAAAACTCTAAAAGAATGAGCTCACAGCAGATTCTCTCCCGGGAAATGCTGATTATTAAAATATCTAAATACAAAGATCATTTCAGCTTGGTCCAAGGTAAGGTTAGAAGCTTAGGGCCTTATACTTGAGGGGAACAGACAACTCTACGTAATAAATCTGCCTACATTGGAGATATAAAAATTTCCCAGGGGATAATTAGAAGTATTAAAAATAGATTCAATCCTTGTGTGCTGCTAAGTCACGTCAGTTGTCTCTGACTCTTTGTGACCCCCTGGATTGCAGCCTGCAGGCTTCTTTGTCCATGGGATTCTTTAGGCAAGAACAGTGGAGTGGGTCGCCATGCCCTCCTCCAGGGGATCTTCCCAGCCCAGGGATCGAATCTGTGTCTCTTATGTCTCCTGCACTGGCAAGTGGGTTCTTTACCACTAGTGCCACCTGGGAAGCCCAGATTCAATCCTTAGGGGAAAATAATTACTAGGTGATAAACTGAGTCACCCAAACGCAAGTCATCTTTACTGTTTCAATAATCAGGCTTAGGTTTTTATTCTAAACGTTCGTCTGTCCACTTGGCTGTGCTGGCCTCTACTGTGGCATGTGGCATCTAGCTCCCTGCGCAGGGCTTGAACCTGGGCCCCTACACTGGGAGCACGGAGTCGGCCACTGGACCACCAGGGAAGACCCTAAATTTAAGATGAAAGTGAGACTTATAATGAACTAAACAAAGCAAAATTTCCTTCTATTTAATATTTAGCCCCTTTAGTTGCAGATAAGGAAACATATAATCAAGACAGCAGAGCAAAGCAACTGCCACCCAGCCCGGGCGCAGGCCAGCCACCACCCTAGGGACAGCAGCACGGGGAGGAAGCAGCTGCGGGGTCCGAGGCCAAGCCATGTCTGAAGTCTGCACAAAGAAACAAAGTTGGGAAAACCTGTTGTTTAATCACACAATTTAGTTGAATTATTACATTTTTCACTTAACACATATATTATGGTAACTTAGAGGAGTGTTACTGGTGAGCCAGTACCAAGTTGATCAGATTAATATAAAACCTGACATCCACACAACTGGCTCCTTTTATTAGACACAAAGCCACTGTCCTCACAAACAGTGTGGTCAGACTCGGCTCGCGCGGACAGCGCAGCTCCCTAGCCCCAGATGCCTTCCCACGTGACGGGACACTGACGACGAGCCTGAGAGGAAAGGCCCAAGAGCCCCGTGACAAAGGCCTATTTCTGTTTGCAACAAAACTCTAAAAGAATGAGCTCACAGCAGATTCTCTCCCGGGAAATGCTGATTATTAAAATATCTAAATACAAAGATCATTTCAGCTTGGTCCAAGGTAAGGTTAGAAGCTTAGGGCCTTATACTTGAGGGGAACAGACAACTCTACGTAATAAATCTGCCTACATTGGAGATATAAAAATTTCCCAGGGGATAATTAGAAGTATTAAAAATAGATTCAATCCTTGTGTGCTGCTAAGTCACGTCAGTTGTCTCTGACTCTTTGTGACCCCCTGGATTGCAGCCTGCAGGCTTCTTTGTCCATGGGATTCTTTAGGCAAGAACAGTGGAGTGGGTCGCCATGCCCTCCTCCAGGGGATCTTCCCAGCCCAGGGATCGAATCTGTGTCTCTTATGTCTCCTGCACTGGCAAGTGGGTTCTTTACCACTAGTGCCACCTGGGAAGCCCAGATTCAATCCTTAGGGGAAAATAATTACTAGGTGATAAACTGAGTCACCCAAACGCAAGTCATCTTTACTGTTTCAATAATCAGGCTTAGGTTTTTATTCTAAACGTTCGTCTGTCCACTTGGCTGTGCTGGCCTCTACTGTGGCATGTGGCATCTAGCTCCCTGCGCAGGGCTTGAACCTGGGCCCCTACACTGGGAGCACGGAGTCGGCCACTGGACCACCAGGGAAGACCCTAAATTTAAGATGAAAGTGAGACTTATAATGAACTAAACAAAGCAAAATTTCCTTCTATTTAATATTTAGCCCCTTTAGTTGCAGATAAGGAAACATATAATCAAGACAGCAGAGCAAAGCAACTGCCACCCAGCCCGGGCGCAGGCCAGCCACCACCCTAGGGACAGCAGCACGGGGAGGAAGCAGCTGCGGGGTCCGAGGCCAAGCCATGTCTGAAGTCTGCACAATGGTGCTCAAGACCACACAAGACCCAGGCCAATGCAAACTCACTGCTGGGTTTGCTCAATGACCATACCACTCTCAGTTTCCTCTAGCAAGTGTCTGAGTTAGGGCCACTTGAACCCCGCCTTCCCAAGCCTCTGCGGCTCTCAGAAGAGCACGCACAGCCCCAGCTGTGCAGCGAGCCCACGTGGCAGCAGCCGGGAGGCCGCAGGGCGGGGCTCATGGCAGCGGGCTCTCAGCCAGAGCCTGGCCCTAGGCCAAGGGGACGGCCTGGGCCCCACACTCCTCCCACCACTGGGCGAGGGCTGCAAGAACCCGCCCAATCCCAGGGAGCTCCAGACAACCCTCAGCCCGGATGGCCTGAGGGCAACCAACTTCCCAGGCACTCTCTCAGCACATAACCCCTGGCACCTCCTCCAAGGCAGGTGTGGACACCATGGTGTCAGTCACCAGGGCCACACTGTCACCCCATCCTCAGGGTGACAGCGACTTCCCAGGGGTCCCAGGGTGGGGGGCATTAAATAACTCCTGACTCACAGGCAGACGGCAAGCTCTCTTCTGTGAGCTCTGCCCACGACACCCGACGGGAGCCACAGACAGGTGGGCATGCAGCACAGCCGTCCACAGCCTCAGGGCCCCCAGGGGAGAAGCCTAAGACCCCACCAGAAATGGTGCACCTGTCACCACCAGTACCAAAAGCACCATGGACTCCTGGCTGCCTCAGCCTGCTAATTCTTTTTTTGATGTACACCAGTTTGTTACACGTCTGTCACTCAAAAGTGAGAGTCCAGCAAAGGGAGGCACTGCTTCTAATTGTGAGTTGCTCTCAACTAGTCCTTTAACAAACCAGGTACCTGTTTGCATGATTCCAAGGCTCCACTGTAGAAGATGCATCTGAAACTTGCGGTCGCCAAGGCCAACCATGATGACATCCTTACACACAGTCAAGTAGGTCTGGAAGAGAGACAGACACGCTGCTGTGACCTGCTCACAGAGGCCAGAGGGGCCGCACACAGCTGGCACAGCTCCTAATACCCAAGGGGCTGCCAGGTGAATCACAGAGAAGGTGTTCACAGAGTGGCTTCCATACAGACACATCAATTCTCATTTTTCTTTCCATAGGAAATCTAGAAACACATTTTCTGTAATCCCAAAAACAGCACCTGTTACCTGTACTGTGCAGAATTGCATTAAAATTACACAGCTTGTGCTTCACAAAAGATAAACCCTGGACACTCAGAGGCTAGCATAGGTGCTCAAGAAAGCAGCATTACTGACTGAAGTCACAGCTCAGATTGGAAATGAGACCTGGAAGCCCGTCACAGTGCAGCAGGGTTTCCATGTCCCAAGACTCCTAACCTGGATAATCTGCTGATAAACCACCCTGTGAAGCTTCACGTATTCTTCGTCTTGATCGCGAATGAAGGATAATACTTTGCTTTCTAACCAAGACCCGGTGTCTTCCAAAGTGGACAGGTACACTTTGCCTTCTGAGCAGAACTGCCCAAAAACAAGAGCAGAGAGGTCAGCGCAGAGCCCCAGGCCCACTCAGCCCGTGCCCTGCTCCGAACCACAGACATACCTTGTGCTGAAGATGGATACTCAGCCGACAGTACAGGCTGAAGGCCCGCAGGGCAGTGCCCTCACTCAGGCGCGGAGGGCTGCCACCTGGCGTCTGCAGAATGGACTCCAGATTCCCCTGTGGAACAGGACTTCTTAGGCCGGGCTCTGGCCAAGCAGCCCGCATGGGAGGCGAGGACACCACGGCCCGGAGTGCCGGGCACGTACAGCGCCGCGGGGCGTACTGAGAAGCCTGCGCCTCCTCCCTCCACCAGGCCTCCCACAAAGCAGCAAGACCACAGCTCTTCTGGGCGCTACCCCCAGGGCCCAGGACCAAACTCTGCCAGCTCATGCCTCCCACACCCCCGCCCGCCCCACCCGTTGCTAGTGCGTGGGGGCCTCTGGCACGACAGAATCGGGCAGCAGCAGCCGGGCGGGCCTGCAGAGACAGCCGCAGAGAAAGGGAATGAACCCACAGGACTGCACGTAAAGAGCCTGGGGTGGCCTGCCCCAAACTTGGGGGATTGGAGCCCCTACGGCCATGCGAGGAGGAGAGCGAGGGGCCTGGGTGGTGGGCAGCCTCCTGCCCATGGCCAGTTCCGGCAGGCAGGCTCACCCGCAGAGGCAGACAGGACAGGACACCAGGCTCCGAAGAGGCCTGGTAGAAAGAGCAGGGCCCAGAAAGGTGCACCCGGTCCCCTCCCGCCCCCAGGTGAAAAATGACACTATAACACGGAAAACTTGGATCTGACTTCATCAGTCAACTTCCACGGAGCCTCTGTCTGTTCTACAAACCTACCTTGGATGTTTCAAGTGCTTTCAAAAGACAGTTCAGCTTCTTCTGGGGCGCAGAGAGGAGGCACTCGCGGTTCTTGGGGTGGGTCAGCAAATACTCCACATAGACCAGCGCCAGCCCAGGTTTGACCGGACATGGGTCCTGGACCCGCACTTTCCGCTTGGAGGCTGAATTACCCTGAGGGGCAGGGAGAGACCGGCAGAAGGAGAGCTGTGAGCCTCAGCACGCCGCCCCTGGTGGAGTGCAGCAGGAAGACCCCTACCTTGCTCTGAGGTGGCTCCTCAGGCAGCCAGTCGCAGACGAGCTCCAGGATGTGCCCCACGTGGCCCCAGGAGCAGAGGCAGTCGAGCAGGATGCAGTAGGTCCTGTCGGCGGTCCCCTCCTCTTGGTTCCTCAGTGTGGAAATCACACCGCAGCTGAAAGGGTCACACATATACAATCACGTCCGTATCTCGATAACAACTACTCACTTTCTTGAAAGGTGGGGAAAACAGAGACGCTGAAAGCTGTGGGACACAAACCCTTCCTATCACGGGAGCATGCGGACATCCTCCATGCAGGAGAAATCCACCGTTTTCCATAATCACTGGAGGGTAAGTTCCAGGACAAAATGGTGACTCTGCAAGCAGTGTCGGGGACCCAAGCCCACGTGCCCTGGGTGTGAGGTGCCAGGCGCCCGCCGGGCACATGAAACCCCAGTCTTTTGTTTCTGTGCTGCCTGTCAGACTGTAGAGATTCTTCATTTTGGGGAAACAATTTGTTTAGCATCAAAACATTCATTTTTAAATATATATGAATAAAAATAAGTAATTTTTACTGAGTTAATAATCAACACTCTAAAGCAACACTACCCAATAAAATGTAACTTGAGCCACAAAAACAGGCCAGTGTGTCATTTTGAAGGTTCTAATAACCACATCTGAAAAGGAAGACTGACTTCAGTGATGCGTCAGCCCAACCCACCCACAACACCAAGGCTCAGTCAGTGTAGAAAGCCACGGTGGGGCAGCCACAGCCCTCTCCACACCAGACCTGAGGCAGAGTGCACCCTCCGTGCACAGCTCAGCCCGACTCAGCGCTGCGCCCCAGGTGCTCCAGGCCACGCGCGGCTGCAGCTCCACAGCGGCTCAGCTCAAACCACGTGTCCCCACCAGCACTTGGACAAGTCCCAGCGCTCAGCGCCCTGGGCCCTGGAAGCCGCTGCCCTGCCCTCCCACCTGCAGGCCACGTGGGCATCGCTGGGGAGACCAGAGGGTGGGTAGCAGGCACCTGAAGGTGGGCACGGCCGGGGCGGGCATCAGGGATGCCAGCACGCACAGAGGGGTCCTGCAGCGGTCGTCCTGGGGGCAGGAAAAGACATAGAGGGGAATGTGAGCGATGTGGCCCGTGGGCCCTCCGCCCCCAGGAACCTGCTTCAGGGCCGCTGGGGGGAACAGCACACAACAGGACCCGACCTTGCGAGGCTCCAGGTGTGCTGGGTCTTTTCAGGCTTTCGCAGGACAGCTTCCCTACTTTCCGAGATGTGTCATTTGTGCAAATACTTATTAAACACCCACTGTGTACCAGGAGACCCTGGGGACACAGCAGTGCCGAGAAGAGAGCAAAGTCCTTGCTGTGAAGGCACTGACTTGTATTCTAAAAAGAATACTGATGAAAGAAAAAAACAATCCTATGTACCTGGTGTGTCCTCAGTATAAAACTCAAGAAAATGAAGCTAATCAGAAAAGTTCTTAATCAGAACACCTTCAGAAGGCAGGGCAGTGCAACGGAGCTATCTGGCCAAGCCCAAGTCCCAGCAGAGCCCACAACCCAGCCAGCAGGGACCAGCAGGGAGAAGGCTGCTGTCTGGGCAGGGCTGGCAGGGACCCGTGAGGAAAGCACGCGGGCCCCAGGCGCCACTTCACACACGGCAGCGCCTCACCACAACCATCCCCGTCGCCGTAACAGGGCCGAGGCCAGACGCCACCCAGATCACTAATAAGAAATACCCTCAGATGGCGACACAACCAGAGAAGATGGGCCCTAAAAGGAAGAGAAGCAACAGTTTTCCTGAAAAATAAACAGGAGCAAGCTCGCAGTTCCGTCTGTGACTGATCCGCACTCAGGAAGAGTGGACCTGCCCGCATCCCCAGCTCCCAACACACAAAGGATTTTCTTAATGTCACAGCAGACAGCTGATCGCTGCTCCCGATTCTGTTCTAAGCATGGCTCACAGACGGTTTACCCACTGCCAGGAAGACCACCAAGTTCTCAGATGGACTGAGGGCAGAGAGGCTCTCTGGCCAGAATCGCTCGGGATTAAAACACTTAACGAACCGCCTGCCTTTTCCCAGACACTCCCAGGGCACACTGTTCTGTCATCTCATCCGGGACCCGACCTCCTCCGTGTTTTATCTACTTCTCAGCCTAGTGGGACTGTCTGAGCCTTTAAACGTCCTAGTGATGGGGCAGCCTTCATCTTTCACCTTCACAGACAGGTCACATTGGCATTTCAGGGGCTGAATGGAGCTTGGAGACCTAACAGTCACAGAAATACAGCTCCAAAAGCTAAAAGGTCTAAGGTCACACAAGCAGTTGTAGAAGAACTAAAAGTAAACTTTCCCAAGAGCATGATCCCTAAGGCCTGTGGCCATTCTATATTTAAGCCACGCTTTCTTTGTAACTGGAAATGAGCCTGCACTTTTACATCGTAGTTTTATTTCCATTAGTTCTGACATATGGCCTTTGGGTTTCCTTCACTTAAGCAGAAGATACACATGGCCCGTCTGCCCCAGTAACACAGACACGACTCACAGGCTTCAGAAACAGGTGCTTACTGGGTGCCGTCAGAGGCCCTCACACCAGGGTGCTGTGTATCCTGGGTGTTCACAGACTCCTTTCTCTCAAGTCCCAGCACATCAAACTAGATTCTAAAACCAGGTCGCAGGCCATTAGCAATGGAAGACCAGAGCTGCCTGGACAGGCACTGGGATGGAGGCTGGAGGCCGCCCGGCCCCACCACGCAGGGCGAGCGCCGCGGGTCCTGGCAGCAGCTGGCTCAGCCATGTGCATGGGGGCTACTCCGCTCCTCAGGGCGGCCATCTTACCGTGAACACTCGCATGTACTGTGGCAGCACCGAGGCAAACTTGTCCACAGTGTACATTTGGGCCTCCTTGTTATTCTCCAGGCTCCTGTGAATGCTCCTCCAGAGGATCACCACAATCTCCAGCAGCCCTGCCATAGACGCGGCATCGCTCACTGACAGCGTCTGGTCCAGAGCCTAAGACAAAAATCACTGCACTGTGAAAGGATGGACCACAGTGATGATCAAGGGGACAGCACTGTCTCCAACAGCACATCTCAGAGCCCCAGCCCTAAAGCAGAAATGCAGGCCACAGGCAGCGAGAGCCCCCAAGGCTGCGGTGCGGTGTCTGAGGGGGTCCACCGCCCTCACCTCAGAACCCCAGCCCCAAAGCGGAAATGCAGACCACAGGCAGAGAGAGCCCCCAAGGCTGCGGTGTGCTGTGGGAGGGGGTCCACCGCCCTCACCTCAGAACCCCAGCCCCAAAGCAGAAATGCAGACCACAGGCAGGGAGAGCCCCCAAGGCTGCGGTGCGGTGTCTGAGGTTGTCCACCGCCCTCACTCAGGGCTGCTCCAGCTTGGTTTCAAGCAGCAGGCCTACACGCGCCTTCCAAGCTCGTTGGGCAGGGGACAGCAGCACCGGCTATGTCCTGAGGGCTTCTAGGGACTCCTCCACATTTGTGCAGGGTGGGAGCCCACACCCCATCACCAACTCGAAGTGCAAAGGGTGATTCATTTCAAGTGCTGGGATTTCTGTGCTACTCAAATGGAATGGGAAAAGATATAGGAAGCAAATAAACTGAACTAAAGAGGGTGCCTTTTCACTACTGTTCACGGGGTTCTCAAGGCAAAAATATTGCCATTCCCTTCTTCACATGGACCACGCTTTGTCAGCCATGAAATTAAAAGATGCTTGCTCCTTGGAAGAAAGGCTATGACAAACCTTGACAGTATATTAAAAAGCAGAGAGATTACTTTGCCAAAAAAGGTACATCTAGTCAAAGCCACGGTTTTCCCAGTAGTCATATACGGATGTGAGAGTTGGACTATAAAGAAGGCTGAGCACCGAAGAATTGATACTTTCGAACTGTGGTGTTGGAGAACACTCTTGAGAGTCCCTTGGACTGCAAGGAGATCAAGCCAGTCAATCCTAAAGGAAACCAGTCCTGAATATTCATTGGAAGGACTGATGCTGAAGCTGAAGCTCCAATACTTTGGCCACCTGATGTGAAGAACTGACTCACTGGAAAAGACCCTGATGCTGGGAAAGATTGAAGGCAGGAAGAGAAGGGGGTAGAAGACGATGAGATGGTTAGATGGCATCACTGACTCAAATGAGTCTGAGTGAGCTCCGGGAGATGGTGAAGGACAGGGAAGCCTGGTGTGCTGCAGTCCATGGGGTCACAAAGAGTCAGACACGACAGAGTGACTGAGCAACAAAAGAGGATGTAAAGAAAAGCAGAAACAGTCACTATGCAAAGGTAGATTTTCAACAGGGTCTTAATACTTGGAACGACTTACGGCTAAATTTAAAAGCAGTAACACTATTAAAGGGTTAGAAAATACCATGTGAATGACAAAAATAACAAATTAACAAAATTTCAATCTGGATTTTAGTTTTTACATTCTAACATTAGGCATAGCAATCTTATCATTAAAGTCCCCTGAGAAAGGCACCACTTTTCCTTTACCAAAATATGCTAAGTTCCAAAGATTTCATTAAATAGAAAGCAGAGATTTTTAGTAGATAGCAATGGGAAAAAGCAAAAGAATAAACTCAGAAACTTTTGCTTTTAGCCTTTTTATGTTCTTAGAATGACAACATCCAGATGGCAATTTGTATTTCTTTTCTACTACCAGTTATAATCAGTTCAGTTCAGTTCAGTCACTCAGTCGAGTCCAACTCTTTGCAGCCCCATTGACTGCAGCACACCAGGCCTCTCTGTCCATCACCAACTCCCGGAGCTTGCTCAAACTCATGGCCATCGAGTCCAACCATCTCATCCTCTGTTGTCCCCTTCTCCTCCTGCCTTCAATCTTTCCCAGCATCAGGGTCTTTTCCAGTGAGTCAGTTCTTCACATTAAGTGGCCAAAGGACTGGAGTTTCATCTTCACCATCAGTCCTTCCAATGAATATTCAGGACTGATTTCCTTTAAGATGGACTGGTTGGATCTCCTTGCAGTCCAAGGGACTCTCAAGAGTCTTCTCCAACACCACAGTTCAAAAGCATCAGTTTTTCAGCACTTTATGGTGTCTCAGCTTTCTTTATGGTCCAACTCTCATATACATACATGGTGACTGGAAAAACCATAGACAGCTTTGACTTAGATGGACTTTTGTTGGCAAAGTAATGTTTCTGTTGTTTAATATGCTGTCTCGGTTGGTCTGACTCATTGGAAAAGACTGATGCTGGGAGGGATTGGGGGCAGGAGGAAAGGGGGACAACAGAGGATGAGATGGCTGGATGGTATCACTAACTCGAGGGACGCGAGTTTGGCTGAACTCCAGGAGTTGGTGATGGGCAGGGAGGCCTGGCGTGATGCAATTCATGGGGTGGCAAAGAGTTGGACACGACTGATCGACTGAACTGAACTGAACTAGGTTGGTCATAGCTTTTGTTCCAAGGAGCAATAACCTTTTAATTTCATGACTGCAGTCACCATCTGCAGTGATTTTGGAGCCCAAGAAAATAAAGTCTGCCACTGTTTCCATTGTTTTACCATCCATTTGCCATGAAGTGATGGGACTGGATGACATGATCTTAGTTTTCTGAATGTTGAGTTTTAAGCCAGCTTTTCACTCTCCTCTTTCATCAAGAGGCTCTTTAGTTCTCCTTCACTTTCTGCCATAGGGTGGTGTCATCTGTGTATTTGAGGTTATTGATATTTCTCCCAGCAACCTCTGCCAGGGTCCAGCCCCGGTGGATCCAGGGTAATTCGAAGGGGAGATGGAATCGGAGTCCTGGGAAAAAGCTATTTAATTAGAAGTATAAAGAGAGATTAGAAAGGAATAGTGTAGTAGGAAAATTAGTGGAGAAAAAGAGGCTGAATAACTTGGTTTATGCAGAATACCAATAAAGCTTCGAGATAAGAAGCTTGCACCACCTATGTAGGCCACAGGCGTCTTTCCGTTCTCCCGAAGGAGAGGAGACACTGAGGCCTCCCCAGTCAGATCTTAGAAGCCCAGGCAAGATTAGCAGGCTTGGTGAGTATCCACGCTCCAGACAGGAATTCAGCCAGAAGGGGAAAGAACGAACGACACAGGGGAATCAGTCTTTCCAGAAACTGATCCATTTTCTTTGTTTTCAGGTTTGTTTATATACTTTTTGTTATACATAGGGATGAATATAGAGTCACGCGGGGTCAGCAGACCTGAACCTTGTCAAAATCAGGTGTTTCATATAAAATTATACAATGGTCTTAGGGATTTTATATCATCTTCTGGCCATGAGGCCTGCTGACATTTTATGGCCCTTTCTCATAATGGTCAGTTAACCAGAAAACTTATTTTTTCCAGGGATGATTTTTTCTTAAACCAGGCGCCACCCTCCAAATAAAGTTGCATTCCTATAGGGTGAGGGTATAGTGGGTTACAATCAGGAAAGAAATTTACTTAGCCTAAGGTTTAACATGATTAATCTTAAAGGTTAACACTTATTTCTCCTATATGCTAGTTATATTCATTATAAAGGCAGGGAATATGGAGATTTAGCAGCAAATATTGGCTTAACAAATGAAAAACCCTTTACCAATATAATTTCTAATCAACCCACTAATACTATACTAATACTTTTGTAACTTCTCAAAAGAATCTGTATATAGAAAGTTTAAAGCATCTCATGCCTCTCACGGTTGGGAGGCTGTAAACAATTACATGTGGCCAGACGAACGTGCTCAGGCAAGCTAGAGAATCTTCAGAGGAGTTTGTAAGTTGAAACACTTTTGTCACACCCAGGAATTTTTATTAACTGGAGCTGCAAGTTAACTCCTTCTCTGAGAGAGGTGTTGGGGGGTCAGCCCCCCGTAAAGTCAGAGGTAGGTGAGAGCATAAAACAGTAAAGTAGGCACTCTGGTTTTAGGGGTAGATGCTTGGCAACAGGGGGTCTCCTGAGGCTCGATCCCACCTTTGCGTATGCTGAAGCCTCCTTCCTCATGACCTTTGCCATGGGCGGAGTTCCTCACGCTGGCTCCTGGCAAACCTTGATTCCAGCTTGTGCTTCATTCAGCCCAGCATTTCACATGATATACTCTGCATATAAGTTAAATAAGCAGGGTGACAATATGCAGCCTTGATATACTCCTTTTCCCAATTTGGAAGCAGTCTGTTGTTCCATGTTTGGTTCTAACTGCTGCTTCTTGACCTGGATACAGATTTCTCAGGAGGCAGGTCAGGTGTTCTGGTATTCCCATATCTTTAAAAATTTTCCACAGCTTGCTGTGATCCACACAGTCAAAAGCTTTGGTGTGGTCAATAAAGCAGAAGTAGCTGTTTTTTTTGAACTCTCTTGCTTTTTCTATGACCCAACAATGTTGGCAATTTGATCTCTGGTTCCTTGACTTTTCTAAATCCACCTTGAACGTCTGGAAGTTCTCGATTCATGTACTGGTGAAGCCTCGCCTGGAGAATTTTGAGCATTACTTTGCTGGCGTATGAGATGAGTACAATTGTACAGCAGTTTGAACATTTTTTGGTATTGCGTTTCTTTGGGATTGGAATGAAAACTGACCTTATCCAGTCCTGTGGCCACTGCTGAGTCTTTCAAATTTGCTGGCATACTGAGTGCAGCACTTTCACAGCATCATCTTTTATGAACTGAAATAGCTCAACTAGAATTCCATCACCTCCAGTAGTTTTGTTCACAGTGATGCTTATTAAGGCCCACTTCCATTTCCAACATCCTATGTTTATGAAGCAGGGTTTTCCACAGTGAGAGCAACCAAAATGGGATTACGGAGTAGACTGGACATGTTCAAACTACTGTACAATTGCACCCCTCTCACACACTAGCAAAGTAATGCTCAAAATTTTCCAAGTGAGGCTTCAACAGTACATGAACAGAGAAAGATGGCCCTCCTCAGTCTCTTTCAGAATCTCTGCTTATGTCTGAAACATGTCAAAAATCCCAGTGTTCACTCATAGCCCTCACAGTTCGTTTGCCTTTGAATACAGCCACTTTACCTTCTGACTGGAGCACAGTTGCCATTCCTACCAGAAGCAACAGATTGAGTTCACTGAGCAGGCTGACTACGTCACACAGGAAGCAAGTTTTGCGACCCATTCTGTGTCACTAAAATATGCTGCCAGCCATGACTATTTTTCCAAAAGAAATCTCTGGAGCAGCTCTCATAACTCAAAAACTCTGGCCAGTGATCTACCTTTCGAAAGCCATCTCACTTCTGTGTATAAGAGAAGATGTGTGTGCTCTGCATCTATTTCCTCACAAAGTTGTGCAGACAGATGTGAGTTAAACGCGTGGACTTAAATGTGGTTGGTAATCTTAATCACGGCCTGCAGCGTGAAGTTCAGCTGCCATCTCTCAGCTGGCCAGCATTTCTCCACGGACGACACGTGCGCAGACAGTCAGAAGCAGCCTCTCCGACCCGAGCAGTGAGACCAGAGGCCGCCCAGTCTTGGTGGCTGCTCCATTTGTGTACACACCAACACGGTATACGCCAGCACAGAGTGACCAATTCAATTTCCGTGTCACGAAGTCACTCAAAGACTTGAGTAGCTCTGCAGCTGAGGTGTTGGTTGGCAACAAAAGTGCACACAGCCTTGTGCACATCCTCCTGAAAAATGTTACCCAAAACAGGCACTGCTGCCTCACTAACGTCAGCAGGCTCCTCAACCTAGACTGCATACCACGGTGACTCAATCCTGTCTAACAGCTGTGCCTCACTATCCTCTGCTTCATCAATTCATTGAGTTACGGTGCTAGCCGAAAGAGGACCACATGCCACCTTTTGAACTGCAGCATCTCCTAAAAGTTCACAACAAGCGTCTGAGCGGCAGGCGAGACCAACTCTTCAGCAACAGTGAAAGGCACCTTAGGCTCATGGATGTGGTTGCCCAGGGAGAATGGTGCTCTCAGTGCAGACACATCTGATCAAGTGGTGGCCCTTCAGTGATTGCTTCTGTTCTTCGTGTTCATGTCTTTTCCTTTTGAAAAACTTCAAAGCCTTCTCGTTTAACACAGGGTGCTCGGTCTCCATGTGGTGAAGCAGTTTTGATGGCTTCCTGGCTTCACTGGATAGCTGGTTGCCACATATTATGCAAAGCAGGCTTGGGGAATGTGGATCGCCTGTTGCTGTGAGCTCATCGTCTAAGCAGGACGCAGTGTGGTCTATTCAACGCACACTGCTTTCGTCGGCAGGCTTAGCACCTTCTCCTCTCTCACCATGGCGTCTTTCCCCATTTTCACAGCACTCAGTGACATTTGGCTTTGTAATCATTTTGCTAGGGTAAGCTTATGCACTTACCAAAACTGGGCACAACGAGAAAGAGGCACAGACAGAAGTGGTAAATAAAATAGTGAGCAGGCCAGGCATGGACTAAAGTAAGTGTGGGATTTTTGACTTGAAGCCTGCTACCAGGTGCAGCCTGCCACTTGCCACTCACTTGATAGGGTTTCGATACGAGGCTGCAAGCAGGTATTCACCATGGTCTTTGTGCAGTCAAACCCCTCAACTATTGACACTCTGTGTCTGCAGCTGCCCCCAGCACCAGCACCACTGCCTCAGCTCCAGCTCGTTGGGCGTTAACAGTCTCACGCACAGCTCACAGTAGGGCTCACACCCCACTGAGTCTAGTGCCACTGGTGAGCTGCAGGAGAGGGCGCTCAGGCAGTAATGGCAGCGATGTGGAGCATCTGTAAATGCCTGCTGTGTGGCCTGGCTTCTTACACGCCGCAGACAGGCCAGTCTGGCCCAGGGACCCTGCTTTAGAGGTACATAAGTGCCGGGAGCCAGCACGGGAGATCCCACCCATGACAAGGTCATGCGGAGAGGCCTGACGGGCAAGGCGAGTCAGATCCCACTCATGACAAGGTCACGCGGAGAGGCCTGACGGGCAAGGCGAGTCAGATCCCACCCATGACAAGGTCATGCAGAGAGGCCTGACGGGCAAGGCGAGTCAGATCCCACTCATGAGAAGGTCATGCGGAGAGGCCTGACGGGCAAGGCGAGTCAGATCCCACTCATGAGAAGGTCATGCAGAGAGGCCTGACGGGCAAGGCGAGTCAGATCCCACTCATGAGAAGGTCATGCGGAGAGACATGACGGGCAAGGCGAGTCAGGTCTCAAGGGGTCCTCTGCCTGAGCATCTACCCCGAAACCAAAATCTGTCTGTTTACTGTCTGCTATACTATACCCTTCTGACATTACCACCTTTTCTCTGGCAAGAGTTAACTCAGAGCTCCAGTTAACAGTCTCCTGCATATAAAAGAATGTCTCGGCTTAAAACCCTTTGATGGCTTTCTAACTTACCTGAACAGTCTGCCTGGACTTTTACAACCTGTAATTGTTTACAACCCCCCAACCGCAAGAGACATGCAGCTTAAAACATCTTAAAGATATAGAGCCTTTTAGAGTTAAGAATTAGTTTGGTGAAGAGTTTGTTGAGTTAATGTTTGCCGCCAGGCCTCCATATCCTTTATCTTTTAGGCACCTGGGAGGGTATTAATCAATGAAAATGGGATGCAGAAATAGGAATATAGTAGTTTTGATGTTAGCAACACTAGACTTTGGAGTTAATTACTTTTCTCTTTGTTATAAATCACTGTACTCCTTTTCCTTGTTATAAATTGTTGTGTCCTTGCTATGTAAGAATTTAACTTTAGTGCTTTCTGAGAGTGGCACCAGACTTTGGGAAGAACAACACTATTACCCTTATCAGAAAAGGGCTGTAAAATGCTAATTGGCCTTCTGGCCAGAAGATGATGTAAATCACCTAAGATTTGTGTATACAACTAGGTAGGCAGAGAGAAAGCCTGGTCTCAGTAAGAGTCAGGGCTACTGATGCTGCATAATTTTGTATTATCCATTGATCTCTATGTAAAATCAAAAGTATATAAGGCCTTTCCAGACAATAGAGGATGGGCCAGTCACTGGAAAGACTGGTTTCCCCCATGTCAACTCTCTCTCTTTCTCCCTCTCCCTCCCTCTCCTTTTCAGGCTGAATTCTCATCTAGGGTGTGGAGGCTCTCCGAGTCTACTTACTTGCCCTGGCTTCTAAGACCCATGCGAGAGGGAGCCTAAGGTGGGGTACCCTCCGCTATTCAAGTGGGTGCCGGTGGCCTAACATAGATGGTGCAAGTTCCTTGTCTGGAACTTTATTGGTTTTCCACATAAAACAAGTTATTCGGCCTCTTTTCTCCATTAATTTTCCTACTATACCATTTCTTCCTAATCTCTCTCTATATTTCTAAATAAATAAGTTTTTCCTCGCCACGTCGTCTCCGCTTTGAATTACCCTGGATTCACTGGGGCTGGACCCTGGCACATAAGCATGACAGTTTATTTATAAGCTTAAGATACTGTTTGTAAATAATAAGCATCTAAGTCTTAAATGTTCCTTTTTAAATGATATAATTGATCACTTCAGATTCTGAATAAGTGTCAGCTACATAGTCTCCTCGATAAATTATTTTAAATTATTCTCAGTGAAGCTTGTATCCTGAAATTCAACCCGATGATGTTTCTAGTAGAATCTTAGAGCAGGATAGTGAACAAATCCTTACGGGCCCCACCACCATCTAGTTGTAAAACACGGTGATCAACAGGCCCATCCAGGTGTGCCACCCCCGTCTCATTAAAATACACAGACAATTAAGGTAAAGAAAACTGGGAAAGGGTGTCACCAATAATAATTCCTTTGTATGAGATCCTACTCAGACTCCACAGTGAACTACAAAGAGTAACAGGAAGTTGCTCCAAAAAATTACTTATGATTCTCCAAAATAATTAGTTGGTGTATCAGAACTAAAGGAATAAATGAAAAATAAAAGACTGCCAAGGTAACAGCTCGTGGAAGCGGCGCCTCTGCCTTGCCACCCGGCCCTCTCTAAGCCCCGGGGAGCTGCCGCCCGGGCCCCACCCCCAGCAAGCGCCGGACTCACGCTCTCATTCTCCTTCCCCGGCTCCTCTGCGTCCTCCCTGCAGGCGCTCAGGGCCCTCCGGATGCAGGCGTTCAGGCAATGGCGGATCACATGGATCAGCTTTGCTAAAGCGAGTAAGACACGAGTTTAACAAAATTTTCTAACAGTGAAATTATAATCTCAAATAATTAAAGCGTTATTTTAAGGGACCTCATTAAGAACTGCACGTGTGTGTGTACACTGCATGTTCTCAGTCAGGCCACGGACTGTGCTGTGCACGCGGCGAGCACGTGGGGCAGGCAGGGAGCGGGAGGCGGCGCTGGGGTGAAGGGCCGGGCCTGGGGGTGTGGGAGCAAGGGGCCTGGGTTGCGGGGCCCTGGGGGCGTAGGGGCAGGGGGGCCGCACGTACCTATGTTGGTGCAGGCCGTGTGCTCGTGCGCGTACTGGTAGAACCTGCGCGCAGCCGCGTGGCTCATTTGCAGCAGCGCCACGCAGCGCTCGCACCACACGGCCTCGGGCTGGTTCACCGGCAGGAAGGAGTTGAAGATGAGCCCCACCAGGCGCCGGCACACCGGCCGGGAGTCTGACTCCAGACGGGCCAGAATGTGCTCCATGGGGCATATTTTCCAAAACTGTGAACGTGCACATGTGCAAAAGAAAACCATGAGAACATTTTAAACAAAATTTCAAGATCACAATAAAAAAGGAGCTAATTTTTATATTCAAGAAGACTCATTTCAAATGACTCCACCAGGACGTGGGACTCTTCTGCAGAGAAATCAAGCCCGTATTTGAAGGAGACTGGCACTCAGGCAGCTAAGCAGGAGGCTGCTGGGTTAGTCATAATCCATCAGGGCAGCAGTGGACTCCCAAATCAGTTACCACTATCAGCCTAGTAATTTTAAAGTTTCCTGAAACAACACAACTTTCGGGCCATTAACGTGAAAAGTGGACTTAAACATGTGCAACAGGTTTGGTACAGAAAGCTAAAGCGAGCACCTGGTCTCTCGCCTCAGACACAGGCCTCCCTGGGGGGTGCCCCTCCTGCCATCTCCCAAGTGCTGACCAGGTGGCCCACGTGCCTCCTCCACCACCCACAGCTGCCACACACACGTGCACACAGAACTGCCTGCTGCCCTCAGCTCAAAAGTGTCCAAGTTGTCCACCGCCCATAGAAAAGGGCCAAACTCCTCGACAAGTAGTTTAAAGCAACAGGGAACACCACGGAATAACAGACGTTAAAACAGACTTGGATGGGAAGTGGTCATGGGGGGTCAGAGCCTGCCACTTGTGCAGGCTCACTCATCTGTGTAACGGGAGCAGCACAGCGACACGGACATTTCTCAAGGACCTGGTTCCCACAACAGTCCCCTTTCCAGGACTTTCGATGGATCCTTCTCATCAGCATGTATTTTCAGGTCATTTCCAAGCCATAAACACAAAGGCCCCTCCCCTCCCTGGCGGGAGTGTCTGAGCATCAACCCTACAACCACTCCCCACACGCCCCTGACACACTTCCATGCACACACTTGGTATTTCTAAAATTTACTGCCAGGAAGACAGGAGCCGCCCGACAGCCCCACCAGCAGCAGACTGTCAACCCAGAGCAGCTGGCACAGCCCCAGATGCGAAAAGGGAAGCCGGGTGCTCGGGAGAGCAGGGCCCTTCAGCCTCAAGACCAGAGTTCATCCAAACCTGCTGAAACCAACCAAGACACCCAGGAACCCTGACCAAGGGACAGCGCAAAAAAGAGGGGGTCTTCACACTGAAGGCTGGCTCCTGAGCACTCATGGAGGCCAGACTGCCCTGAACAGAAACAAGTAACTGGCACAAACGCCAAAGGCCAAGGCTCCAGGGCTGGGTGATTCTCGCAGTGAACATTTCCTGCAAGTTTGCCTTTCCAGAAAAGCCCCATATTAACCTATTTTTCTTTTATTTACTTTTCCTGAAATAAAACAGAACAATTTGGATTAATTCTTCACTTACCTTGGGTTTTATTTTTATCCAAACATATTACCCACAGGTGACATTAACAGCGGACAAGACCATTAACAAAACTGCTAACCGGCGTTTCATTTCTGAAGTTAAGAATAACTGCACATTGAGAAACCCCAAATTGGTGTTCTAATAAAGATATCTCAATATTAGTATACTGTTGATTTGGCCTAAATCTCAACTACACAACATAAAAACTGCAGAATTTCAAAACAAACAGAAAACAACTTGAAACCACCAGCACTGAGGATGGAAAGCATAAACAGAAGCCTAATTAACTAAGCGGTGAGGGCCCCGGGCCTCAGGACGTGACTGCATAATCAGCGTTGATTATCCAGCACCTTTCAGAGTCTGTGCCCAGAGCCTCTGCCTGGCCCTCCGGGGCAGCCCCTCCAGCGCCCACAGGGACGTGAGGGCAGGACACCCCCCACTGCGCACAGAGGCCAGGGCGGCACACTGACAGCAGGGCCCTGCCCACGCTGCCCACGGACCCGCGCTCCAACCTGGGGGCAAGCGGCACCCACCCGCTCCTCCTTGCTGCCTCTCCACCAGCCTGTCCATCTGTGATCTTGATTTTAAGAGAACCAGCTTGTGTGCCTGTAACAAAACCTTCCAGAGATCTTACAGCTAAATCACTCTCCGCCTTGCTTGGGCAAGCTGAGCATTAAGATACAAGAAGCGTCTCACTAAAGCGTTTCACTTCCTCCTCTGCTCCTCCTCCTTTTCCAGACCCCTGACTCTCCTGTCACTGACGTTGTCCAGGGCTTACCTGGCCCCTCCCCTGCCCTGCTGGGGAGACCCACAGGTCTCAGGACATCTGGTCTCTCTGCTGTCTCACCAGCCGTCCCCTCAGTGGTCCTTTGCAAACGGATGTGCACTTGAAACAAAACAGTATACAACTCCCGCTTCAGACTTGTAACCACACTCTCAACAGGCTGTCACAGCAATCCAGTCAACCTGGAGCCAGCCTTTCTGTTGAACTAACGAGCTGATCCCAGACTCCAAACAGAAATACAAAGGCCCAGACCACCAGGAACTCTGAAGGAAGAGCTGGAGGGCACACACACCGGGCCGCCCACAGAGCTGCAGGGCACTTGGGCTGTGGCCCCAGCCAAGGATGGACAAGCACGGTCCGGAAACAGACCGCACACCAAGGCAGCGAGACCACGGAAGCCACGTCAAATGCCTCTCTCATTAAAAATCCAGTTCAGAATTCGAAAAGCATGAACCAGTGTGCATGCTCGGGAGGGGCAAGTCCCCCCAGCACCCCGTCTCCAGACCCCCAGCGCTGCCCCCACCATCCCCCAACCCGGCCTCAGAAACTGCTGTCCACCTCCTGTCTGCCTCCAGGGATGTACGAGGCAGCTCTGAGCAAACACACAGCTGTGTCCCCGTTCTCAGAGCTGGCAGCACCCCACAACTCATCTGCACTCCCTCTGTCTAACTTAGTGGTCTTTCCACAAAAGTGTGGCCCTCGCCATGGCCACGCGGCAGCATTTCACAGCATGAACACACCCCAGGGCTGGGCACTGACTCCACACCAACAAGAGTGCCAGCTCGTCCCAAACCCTGAGCCTCGACAGAAGACCACTCTAAAGTAAACTTCAGAGGACTCTTGTGTAGGGAAAGAAAACCCTGTTACCAAATAATAATGCAGTTAGCAACCTCATACGTGACATTGGTAGCCAAAAGCTAAACAGAATTAGACTTAAGAGAAAACACGCTCACCTCAGGGGTTTACACCAAAATGCATACAAATCAACGAACGCCTCCTTGCTTCCTTCCGTAAGATGCTGGAGGACGGGGACCTCATATTCTATATGTTCAAGTAATATTTTAAGTGCTTACTGTGTGCCAAGCATTTAAATATTGCAACAAAAACTTTCAGGCATATGATAAGACTGTAATTTAAGGTGGGGACTGCTTACATTCATGTCTTTCAGAAAGAAAGCACACATTGACAAAACAAACTGTATTTTATGACACAACTGGTAGAATACACCAGACATCAGTTGTTTAAAATGTGGCCACTGAAGCTCCTAGAACTAAAACTGCTCTGTCCTTTTGCTGATGAAAACAAATAAACATTTATTTCATGTACTGAATAAGAAATCTCTAGTCACCTTACCTTAGCAGCTCTCATAGCCTTAACTTTCAGCAGCATATCAACAAAAGCCACCCTCACTTTCTCCGAATTGTCATGGAGACAGTATTTTAATGCTGGCAAAAGCTGTTCTAATAATGGGTGGCTTAATTTATTTTCCAAAATTATCGGCAGACACTACGAGAAACAAGAAAGACAAGCAGTTCAAAATTGGAGCATAAACAAGAAAAAGTTCAGTAAGAAAAGTTCAGCTCTATCTTTACTGAAACCATCAGTAAAATAAACACACCCACAGAAAACAATGCTTTTGCCCACACAACTTCACGGAAAGGCACTCACTGAGTGAATCGACCTGGCTTCAGTGCTTGGTAGTCCAGTCACCCACTGCTCCATTCACCCAAGACTGAGGCAGTTAGGAAATAATTTTCAGAGCTTTCCGAGCTAAATGTTAAAGGGTTTTATGGGAACCGAAAGAAACAGGAGGCTCTGGCGGGAGGTCCCAAAGCCAGAGTCCGAGTCCTTCCAGTCCTCCTCACAGCCCACTGCGCCCCTGTATGTCCTGACTCGATACTGTATGGAAACGGGGGGCACAGTGCCCCCCATGTCTCAGACCCATGCGCCCCCACAGCCGCCCCACATCTAGGCGGGCATCGGAGGGAACGGCCCAGGCTCAGACCAGACACGCGAGTCTGGAGAGCTGACACGCTGCACCTACGCTCTCTTTCCAGTTATTAGGGAAAAGATATGTATTTTTAAGAGACTTTATTTTTTTGGCGGTTCATACAGCATGTGGAATCTTACTTCCTGGACCCGGGATGAAACCCGTGCCCCCTGCAGTAAAAGCACAAAGTCTTAAGCACAGGACCTACCAAAGTGAAAGTGAAGTCACTCAGTCATGTCCAACTCTGTGCGACTCCATGGACTGTAGCCTGCCAGGATCCTCTGTCCACGGGAGTTTCCAGGCAAGAGTACTGGAGTGGGTTGCTGTTTCCTTCTCCAGGAGGACCTACCAGGGACATTTCTAAAAGACTATGTATTTTAAACATCACAATGAAATGATTACAGAGGAGCTGATACATGCCCTGCATTTGCTTCAAAGTAACTGTGTAAGAGATGACGGAAAGCAGCTACAGTGAGACAAGTGTGGCTGCGTCCTGAGAGCTGCCGCCGTGGGCGGTGCAGAGAATGCTCGTGTAGGTTCTCGTGCAAAGTGCGTGCAGTGTGCAAAAAAGTTCATTCTGATATATAACAGCATTAAAAAATTTAAATGCATGCAGCTCCTGTTTTAAAACACTATGCCCCCTCCGCTAACATACATGACAAACTAGTATTATTTCAAGTAGACCTCTTCTATTTTGGGTAACACTTTTATTCTGTTTTCTTCACAAGTGACTTTGGATATACAACAAAAATGTGAATAATTCTATACTTATGGAGTAGGGCTGGGGTGATTTTTAAATTTTTCTTTCCCTATGCTGCTGCTGCTGCTGCTGCTGCTGCTAAGTCACTTCAGTCATGTCCAACTCTGTGTGACCCCATAGACAGCAGCCCTCTAGGCTCCCCCATCCCTGGGATTCTCCAGGCAAGAATACTGGAGTGGGTTGCCAGTTCCTTCTCCAATGCATGAAAGTGAAAAGTGAAAGTGAAGTCGTTCAGTTGTGTCCGACTCCTCACAACCCCATGAACTGCAGCCTACCAGGCTCCTCCGTCCATGGGATTTTCCAGGCAAGCGTACTGGAGTGGGGTGCCATTGCCTTCTCCTTCTTTCTCTATAATTTAGAACTATTCTGTAATAAACAGATACTCCTTATATAATTTAAAAGCTTACCTTAAAGACAGAACAGCGCACATCAGCAGAGCTCAGATCAAATGCCAGCTCCTCGGTTACCTTCTTGAGCAGGTCAATAAGAATGGTCGGAGGCATCATCTCCCAGTATTTGGAGGTTATTTTACAAACACCAAGGATCCCTGCAGAACGGACCATCGGGTAAGGGTCTTCTAAAAGGCTCTACAAGTACAAAAGGGAAAAAGGCCGAATTATCTTAATTAGTTCACTTTTTTCCACACTGGCTTTACTCGTGGGCACAACGGCAGTCACAACCCAATAGCCATTTCAAGTCTACAAACAAGCAGACTCGGGGACCTCCAGTCACGTGTCGTTCCCGCACAGTCACACACGCAGAGCCGGGGACCTCCAGTCACGTGTCGTTCCCGCACAGTCACACACGCAGAGCCGGGGACCTCCAGTCACGTGTCGTTCCCGCACAGTCACGCACGCAGAGCCGGGGACCTCCAGTCACGTGTCGTTCCCGCACAGTCACGCACGCAGAGCCGGGGACCTCCAGTCACGTGTCGTTCCCGCACAGTCACACGCAGAGCCAGGGACCTCCAGTCACGTGTACTTCCTGTAGTCAAGTGTTTACAGAAAACCATCTAGACAGGAGTACATCAGGCTATATTTTGTCACCCTGCTTATTTAACTTATATGCAGAGTACATCATGCGAAATGCTGGAATGGATGAAGCACAAGCTGGAATCAAGATTGCCAGGAGAAATATCAATAAACTCAGATATATAAATGATATAACCATTATGGCAGACAGTGAAGAGGAACAACAGAGCCTCTTGATGAAGGTGAAAGTGAAACAGGAGAGTGAAAAAGCTGGCTCAAAACTCAACATTCAAAAAACTAAGATCATGGCATCCGGTCCCATCACTTCACAGTGAATAGATGGGGAAACAATGGAAACAGTGAGAGACTTTACTTTCTTGGACTCTAAAATCATGGCAGATGGTGACTGCAGCCATGAGATTAAAAGATGCTTGCTCCTTAAAAGAAAAGCTATGACAAACCTAGACAGAATATTAAAAAGCAAAGACATTACCTTACCAACAAGGTTCCATCTAGTCAAAGCTATAGTTTTTCAAGTAGTCATGTATGGATGTGAGAGTTGGACCATAAAAAAAGCTGAGTGCCAAAGAATTGATGCTTTTGAACTGTGGTGTTGGAGAAGACTCTTGAGAGTCCCTTGGACTGCAAGGAGATCCAACCAGTCCATCCTAAGGAAATCAGTCCTGAATATTCATCGGAAGGACTGATGCTGAAGCTGAAGCTCCAATACTGTGGCCACCTGATGTGAAGAACTGACTCACTGGAAAAGGCCCTGATGCTGGGAAAGATTGAAGGCAGGAGGAGAAAGGGACAACGGAGGATGAGGTGGTTGGACGGCATCACCAACTTGATGGACGTGAGTTTGAGCAAGCGCCAGGAGTTGGTGATGGACTGTGAGGCCTGGCGTGCTGCAGTCCATGTGGTGGCAAATATTCGGGCACAACCGAGCGACTGAACTGATCTAGACATGCGTGGTGCCTTGCCTGCTGACCCTGCCTATGACTCTGCTGATTGCAGGGTCTCCAACTCCACACTGCCACACAGAGGGACACACAGGGACTTCGGTTATTCCTGTGAAACACAGAGCATTAACCACTCTCATGAACTTCCAACATGCCGCGCCACACCAAGCCCAGGACACAGTGAGCTTGCTTGTGCTCAGCTGTCCAAGCAGCAGGCAAGGGGGTGGCCAACAGCACAGGTGGGGCCACGAGGCCACACAGCCCTGAGCCACAGACATGGGCCCCACTGAGCACCGGCAGAGGAGACCTCGCGGCCCCAACCTACTGCATATTCACCAACTCGCAGGAAATTTAAAGGGCAGAGGAGCACAGGAATGACAAGCAGGACAGGTTCCATGGGAAACGAGAAAGTAGTTGCGTTTCCTCAACAACAGAAGCCAGCATAAAAGAAGAGAAACAAAGAGAGGGAGGCGGCATGACTGCTGGAGCAGGAGCTGGCCGTCCAGTCACACGCAGGTCTCGCCCGGACAGATTCAAGCAAAACTGGAAAAAAACACTGAAATGTCACTGAAGAACAATGGCTGACTATTTGAACAAATAAGGAATCGCCATTCATCTTACTTGAATTGTGCCAATGGTAGGATTATGTTTAAAAAAAGGGGCCCTGTCTTTAAGGACGCCTACTGAAGTAAGGGGGCTCCCCTGGCAGCCCAGATGGTGAGGAATGTGCCTGCAGTGTGGGAGGCCTGGGCTCCATCCCTGAGTTAGGAAGATCCCCTGGAGAAGGGAACGGCCACCCACTCCAGGATTCTTGCCTGGAGAGCCCCACAGACAGAGGAGACTAGTGGGCTACAGCCCGTGGGGTTGGTAAGGGATCCAGAGCCCTCAAGGAGGAGGCGGTCCAGGGCCCTGGAGGAAGAGAAAGGGGCCTGGGGGGCTCTCAGGGAGGAGAAAAGGACACACTTGTGTCTCTGTGCTTTGTCTCCGTCAGGTAAGACTGCTGCTGCCAAGTCGCGTCAGTCGTGTCCGACTCTGTGCGACCCCACAGACGGCAGCCCACCAGGATCCCCCATCCCTGGGATTCTCCAGGCAAGAGCACTGCAGTGGGGTGCCACTGCCTTCTCCAATGCATGAAAGTGAAAGGTGAAAGTGAAGTTGCTCAGTCGAGTCTGACTTAGCAACCCACGGCCTGCAGCCCACCAGGCTCGTCTGTCCATGGGATTCTCCAGGCAAGAGCACTGCAGTCGGGTGCCACTGCCTTCTCCTAAGAGAAGATAACGACTAACACTTCACTTTCTTTAGGGCCAGAGCTAATGACCGCACAACAAAACAATCCATCTTAAGCTCTGTACTAAGGGTTCAGTCAGTTCAGTCGCTCGGTCGTGTCTGACTCTTTGTGACCCCATGGACTGCGGCACACCAGGCTTCCCTGTCCTTCACTGTCTCCCGGAGCTTGCTCAAACTCATGTCCATTGAGCTGGTGATGCCATCCAACCATCTCATCCTCTGTTGTCTCCTTTTCCTCCCGCCTTCAATCTTTCCCAGCATCAGGGCCTTTTCCAATCAGTCAGTTCTTTGCATCAGGTGGCCAAAGTACTGGAGTTTCAGCTTCAGCATCAGGCCTTCCAATGAATATTTAGGACTGATCTCCTGTAGGATGGACTGGTTGGAATTCCTTGCAGTTCAAGGGACTCTCAAGAGTCTTCTCCATACCACAGCTCAAAAGCATCAATTGTTCGGCAGTCAGCTTTCTTATAGTCCAACTCTCACATCCATACATGACCACTGGAAAAACCATAGTTCTGACTAGACAGACTTTTGTTGGCAAAGTAATGTCTCTGCATACGCTGTCAGGGTTGGTCATAGCTTTTCTTCCAAGGAGCAAGTGTCTTTCACTTTCATGGCTGCAGTCACCATCTGCAGTGATTTTGGAGCCCAAGAAAATCAAGTCTGCCACTGTTTCCACTATTTCCTCATCTATTTGCCATCAAGTGATGGGACCTTATATACTAAGGATTATATAACAACAATGTATCTTGCTTGAGGACATGCTTCTCCTTTTTAACAAAAACCTTCTGAATCTTGTTATCTTAAGACTTGTGGGAGTGGATCCCACAAGTGGTGGGAGCTTTCTATTGTTAATTCTAATCTTGCTAATTTAAGATGTAGTTATGGGAGTGGGTCTAGTTAGAGTATATGAGGTCTTGCTTAGACTAGTACGGGGTGGGGGGCACTCTCTGTCCGATTCTGAGGTTTGTGTCCGAAGCTTTCTCTGCCCTTTTTCACCCTCAATTCTGCTACACAAACGCTCTTGAGTTATCAAATCTGCTCCCTGTTAGCAAAGTTAAATCTCTGGAGATCAAGAATCTGACATTATTCACCAGAAGCTATTAGTTGCAAATAGTTGGACATGACCAAGCAACAAACACATTCACTGAAGTAATTAAGAGTTGAAATACTTTGTAGCTCAGATCTGCTTAAAAACAGGGGGGAGGAACTGAGTGGGCCGGGTCAGCACCGCCAGGACTATCTGAGGGGGCAGGGATCCCCCGCACAAGGCCCTCTAGTGCTACGTGCATAATTTTCCAATCCAGAGTTTAAAAGCAAAAATAGTCCTCACTCCATAATTAGGCCAGAAGAAGGCTGAACTCAGATGAGTAAGCACTTCCTTCCTCCTCTCCTCCCGGGTGACCAGAGCAGGCAGGCGGAGCTGCACACCCCGGGGGGCTCTGCTTGCCCAGAGCTGGGCTGTGGGCGGGCAGCACTGTGTCCCCAGAGCCCGGAGCCGCCGAGCCGGGCCAGGCCTTGGCAGACACCACGGGGGGGGCGGGCGCGGGCGGGCGGCGTGGGAGCAAACAAGCCGCTGGGAAGAGTGGAGACAGATGCTGAGGGGCCAGGCACGGAGAGCAGGCAGAAGCCCCACAAGCTGCACAGGCAGGAAGAGCAGAGCACACGCTCAGGACACCCTCCGTCCCTGCCCCAGGGGCCGGCCTGCCTGCTGCCCAGGCCGAGGCCCGGGGAGTCCGCCGGCGCCCAGCCCACCCACTGGCGCAAGAGCACGACCAGCGCAGCAGGCAGGGAAGACGCCCACGGAGGACAGCGCCACACCGCCAGTGAAACCCCGAGCCGGCCGCCTCCTCCAGCCAGCCCTTTCTTCACAACAGGGACGGAAAGTGAAGACGAGGGGTCATTTGAGAAAAACAAAAAGCAAGGAAGAGACAAAATAAAAAACAGAAAGGGACAGAAGGAACTCGCGAGTTTTACAGCTTTTGTTTTGTATGGATTACTTACAAAATTCTTCAACAATAACTTCAGATGCTCACCTTATGGCACACAGCCCACATCAGAGATGCAAGCAACCACCAGGGCAAGGGCACTTGGCGTGTGATGCGGTTTCCACACAGGGACCCTCTGCCCTGCAGGGACCACAGACATGCCCGGGGCCTCCTCTCATCTTCATCAAGCCCTCCCCCACCTCCTGGATCCCCCAACCCCCGACTCAGGCCCTGACCCAGAGGGCCATGAGCTCGCCGCCGACCCACAGGCCAGAGAGGCCCATGCCTGTCTCTGTGCGGCCCACAGGACCTGAGAATTGCTTTTTGCTTCCAAGTGGTTGGAAAAAATAAATACTATTCTGAAACATGTGAATATCATATGGAATTCACGGATCAGGATCTGTAGGTCAGTTTCACTGGAATAAACCACTCCGCTGCCTTCCTGCCGAGCAGCAGGGGGAGTGGCGGAAGCACGTGGCCACAGCCTAGAACCAGTCTAGCCTCGCCCTCCCCAGAAACAACTGCTTTTAACCAGCCCTGTTACTAACTTAGCCGTGATGCTGCACTGCCCCTAAAAGGAGTTAGGAACAAATGGACATTGGAAAGAAGAAAGATTATTAAGAAAATTCCCTTTGTCTAACATGCAACCAACACACTTAATTTCATGTTATAGTGGAAGAAAAAAAAACCAAAAGATAAAATCATCCTTAAAATTTCAGGAGCCCTCAATGCTAGAAAACATACAAAATATTTTGGCAGTCCTGGAATAAAATGATTTTGAACACAAAATTTCTACCTTGAACTATAAACTGTCACAGAAAAATAAAGGACATTTTAGGGTTCAGTCAGAGGCACCTGGCGCCCCAAGGACATCCACAGCAAAGCAAGGCCCATGGCAACTCAGCTCTCACAGCTGTTGTTCACAACCACCTCCCCAGATGCGCTCACTTCACTCCCCAAAGAGCTCTGAGGCCGTCACAGCATACTCTGCTCACATAAAAGCCTCTCCCTCTCCATTTTCATCCCAAACAAGATTCCGTTATTGGCAAGTTTAATTTTCGAAGGTCTTTAAAATATCTTTTTTGACTTCTCTAAGACTGTTGACAAAGCTTTGCTACTTGAAAAACATAAACCTGTCTCCACTAAGAAAAAACCGGAGGGCTTCCCTGGTAGCTCAGCTGGTAAAGAATCTGCCTGCAGTGCAGGAGACCCCAGTGTGCCCCCTGGGCCCGGAGGAGCCACTGAAGAAGGGACGCGCCCCATACTCCAGCATCTATGGGCTTCTGTGAAGCCAGGCCTGCCTCTGAGAGCCGCAGTGTTTCTTGCAGAGGCACAGGTCTGCAGCGGTCTGCTGAGGGGTCAGCGTCTCTGGCTGCAGCAGGCCTGGAAGGCGCCGTGTGAGGCACCATCCACATGCAGGAGGCAGGCACTAGCCCCACCACAGAGCCAGGGGCAGACGGCCCGCAGGCTGGAGAGGGATGGCATCAAAGAAGCCTCTGCATGCCACAAAAGCCCCAGACCCACAACAGACGCCCCACCCTGCGGATTGGGCAAAGGCACTGACAACCCCCAGGAAATCTGACTTTGAAAGCCAGTGGGACTTGATTACAGAACTTCCACAGAACTGGGGAACAGACTCTTGGAGGGCACAAAAAAAACCTTGTGCACACCAGGACCAAGGAGAAAGGAGCAGTGACCCCACAGGAGACCGAGCCAGACTTGCTGTGAGTGTCCAGGAGTCTCCAATGGAGGCGTGGGTCGACAGTGGCCTGCCACAGGGTCGTTTCAGTTCAGTCACTTAGTTGTGTCTGACTCTTTGTGACCCCAACGACTGCAGCACACCAGGCTTCCCTGTCCATCACCAACTCCCAGAGCTTGCATAAACTCATGTCCATTGAGCCGGTAATGCCATCCATCTAATCCTTTGTCATCCCCTTTTCCTCCTGCCTTCATCCTTCTCACAATCAGGGTCTTTTCCAATGAGTCAGTTCTGCCCATCAGGTGGCCAAAGTATTAGAGCTTCAGCTCCAGCAACAGTTCTTCCAACGAATATTCAGGACTGGTTTTCTTTAGGACTGGCTGGTTTGATCTCCTTACAGTTCAAGGGACTCTCAAGAGTCTTTTCCAACACTACAGAGGCACTGAACACAACAGCCCTGGAAGCACCAGGACATGCTGGCATAAGTCCTTTTGGAGAAGGCCATCATTAAAATGGCTGTCTGGGGAGGCCTTACAAATAGCTGTGAAAAGAGAAGTGAAACGCAAAGGAGAAAAGGAAAGATATAAGCATCTGAATGCAGAGTTCCAAAGAATAGCAAGGAGAGATAAGAAAGCCTTCCTCAGCGATCAGTGCAAAGAAATAGAGGAAAACAACAGAACGGGAAAGACTAGACATCTCTTCAAGGAAGTTAGAGACACCAAGGGAACATTTCATGCAAAAATGGGATAAAGGATAAAGGACAGAAATGGTATGGACCCAACAGAACCAGAAGATATTAAGAAGAGGTGGCAACAATACACAGAAGAACTGTACAAAAAGGATCTTCACGACCAAGATAATCATAATGGTGTGATCACTCAGCTAGAGCCAGACATCCTGGAGTGTGAAGTCAAGTGGGCCTTAGAAAGCATCACTATGAACAAAGCTAGTGGAGGTGATGGAATTCCAGTTGAGCTATTTCAAATCCTGAAAGATGATGCTGTAAAAGTGCTGCACTCAATATGTCAGCAAATTCGGAAAACTCAGTAGTGGCCACAGGACTGGAAAAGGTCAGTTTTCATTCCAGTCCCAAAGAAAGGCAATGCCAAAGAACGCTCAAACTACTGCACAATTGCACTCATCTCAATGCTAGCCAAGTAATGCTCAAAATTCTCCAAGCCAGGCTTCAGCAATACCTGAAAAGTGAACTCCCTGATGTTCAAGCTGGTTTTAGAAAAGGCAGAGGAACCAGAGATCAAACTGCCAACATCTGCTGGATCATGGAAAAGTCAAGAGAGTTCCAGAAAAACATCTATTTCTGCTTTATTGACTATGCCAAAGCCTTTGACTGTGTGGATCACAAGAAACTGGGGAAAATTCTGAAAGAGATGGGAATACCAGACCACCTGACCTGTCTCGAGAAACCTGTATGCAGGTCAGGAAGCAACAGTTAGAACTGGACATGGAACGACAGACTGGTTCCAAATAGGAAAAGGAGTATGTCAAGGCTGTATATTGTCACCCTGCTTATTTAACTTATATGCAGAGTACATCATGAGAAACGCTGGACTGGAAGAAACACAAGCTGGAATCAAGATTCCTGGGAGAAATATCAATAACCTCAGATATGCAGATGACACCACCCTTATGGCAGAAAGTGAACAGGAACTAAAAAGCCTCTTGATGAAGGACATGAAAGAGGAGAGTGAAAAAACTGGCTTAAAGCTCAACATTCAGAAAACGAAGATCATGGCATCTGGTCCCATCACTTCATGGGAAATAGATGGGGAAACAGTGGAAACAGTGTCAGACTTCATTTTGGGGGGCTCCAAAACCACTGCAGATGGTGATTGCAGCCATGAAATTAAAAGACACTTACTCCTTGGAAGGAAAGTTATGACCAACCTAGATAGCATATTCAAAAGCAGAGACATTACTTTGCCAACAAAGGTCCGTCTAGTCAAGGCTATGGTTTCTCCAGTAGTCATGTATGGATGTGAGAGTTGGACTGTGAAGAAAGCTGAGTGCAGAAGAACTGATGCTTTTGAATTGTGGTGTTGTAGAAGACTCTTGAGAGTCCCCTGGACTGCAAGGAGATCCAACCAGTCCATTCTAAAGGAGATCAGTCCCGGGTGTTCTTTGGAAGGAATGATGCTAAAGCTGAAACTCCAGTACTTTGGCCACCTCATGCGAACAGTTGATCATTGGAAAAGACTCTGATGCTGGGAGGGGCAAGAGGAGAACGGGATGACAGAGGATGAGATGGCTGGATGGCATCACCAACTCAAGTTTGCACATGAGTTTGAGTGAACTCCGGGAGATGGTGATGGATAGGGAGGCCTGGCATGCTGCGATTCATGGTGTCGCAAAGAGTCGGACATGACTGGGCGACTGAAATGAACTGAACCATTGCCCTTACCATATTTTGGCATCAGAACAAACTACAGGGAGGGAACACAGCCCCACCCATCAACTTACTGAGCATGGCCCACCCATCAGAGTAAGACCCAATTGCCCACAGCCAGTGCCTCCTATCAGAAAACTTCCACAAGCCTCTTACTCTTATCCATTAAAGGGCAGACAGAATGAAAAGCAAAATCACAGAAAACTAAGCAAACTGATCACATGGATCACAGCCTTGTCTAACTCAATGACACTGTGAGCCATGCCCGGTTGGGCCACCCAAGATGGACGGCTTATGGTAGAGTTCTGACAAAACGTGATCCACTGGAGAAGAGAATGGCAAACCACTTCAGCATTCTTGCCTTGAGAACCCCATGACAGCATGAAAAGGCAAAAAGAGAGAACACTGAAAGAGGAACTCCCCAGGTCATTAGGTGCCCAATATGCTACTGGAGATCAGTGGAGAAATAACTCCAGAAGGAATGAAGAGATGGAGCCAAAGCAAAAACAACACCCAGTTGTGCATGTGACTGGTGATAGAAGCAAGATCCGATGCTGTAAAGAACAATATTGTATAGGAACCTGGAATGTCAGGGCCATGAATCAAGGCAAATTGGAAGTGGTCAAACAAGAGATGGCAAGAGTGGACGTCGACATTCTAGGAATCAGCAAACTAAAATGGACTGGAATGGGTGAATTTAACTCGGATGAACATTATATCTACTTCTGCGGGCAGGAATCCCTTAAAAGAAATGGAGTAGCCATCACGGTCAACAAAAGAGTCCGAAATGCAGTACTTGGGTGCAGATTCAAAATCGACAGAATGATCTTTGTTCATTTCCAAGGCAAAGCATTCAATATCACAGTAATCTAAGCCTATGCCCCAACCAGTAATGCTGAAGGAGCTGATGTTGAATGGTTCTATGAAGACCTACATAACCTTCTAGAACTAACACCCAAAAAAGATGTCCTTTTCATCACAGGTGACTGGAATGCAAAAGTATGAAGTCAAGAGATACCTGGAGTAACAGGCAAGTTTGGTGTCGGAGTACAAAATGAAGCAGGAAAAAGGCTAACAGAGTTTTGCCAAGAAAACACGGTGGTCATAGCAAACACCCTCTTCCAACATCGTAAGAGATGACTCTACACATGGACATCACCAGATGGTCAATACCAAAATCACATTGATTATATTCTTTACATCAGAAGATGGAGAACTCTATACAGACAGCAAAAACAAGACCTGGAGCTGACTGTGGCTCAGATCATGAACTCCTTATTGCCAAATTCAGACTTAAATTGAATTAAGTAGGGAAAAACCATTAGATCATTCAAGGTATGACCTAAATCAAATCCCTTGTGATTTTACAGTGGAAGTGACAAATAGATTCAAGGGATTGGATCTGATAGAGTGTCTCAAGAACTATGGACAGAGGTTCGTGACATTGTACAAAGGCTGTGAACAAAACCATCCCCAAGAAAAAGAAATGCAAAAAGGCAAAATGGTTGTCTGAAGAAGCCTTATAAATACCTGAGAAAACAAGAGAAGCTGAAGGCAAAGGAGCAGAGGAAACATACACCCATCTGAATGTAAAGTTCCAGAGTATAGCAAGGAGAGATAAGAAGGCCTTCCTAAGTGAACAATGCAAAGAAATAGAGGAAAACAACAGAATGGGAATGAATAAAGATCTCTTCAAGAAAATTAGAGATATGAAGGGAACATGTCATGCAAAGATGAGCACAATAAAGGACAGAAATGGTATGGATCTAACAGAAGCAGAAGATATTAAGAAGAGGTGGCAACAATACACAGAAGAACTCTATAAAGAAGATCTTCATGACCCGGATAATCACAATGGTGTGATCACTCACCTAGAACCAGACATCCTGGAGTGCGAAGTCAAGTGGGCCTTAGGAAGCATCACTACCAACAAAGCATGTGGAGGGGATGGAATTCCAATAGAGCTCTTTCAAATCCTGAAAGATGATGCTGGGAAAGTGCTGCACTCAGTATGCCAGCAAATTTGAAAAACTCAGCAGTGGCCATAGGACTGGAAAAGGTCAGTTTTCATTCCAATCCCAAAGAAAGGCAATGCCAAAGAATGCTCAAACTGCTGTACAATTGCACTCCTCTCACACACTGTAAAGTAATGCTCAAAATTCTCCAAGCTAGGCTTCAACAGTACATGAACCAAGAACTTCCAGACAGATGTTCAAGCTGGATTTAGAAAAGGCAGAGGAACAAAAGACCAAATTGCCAACATATGCTGGATCATAGAAAAGCAAGCGAATTCCAGAAAAAGAAATCTACTTCTGCCTTATTGAAAACACTAACGCCTTTGACTCTGTGGATCAGAAAAAACTGTGGAAAAATCTTCAAGGGATGGGAATACCAGACCACCTTACCTGCCTCCTGAGAAATCTGTATGCAAGCAAAGAAGCAACAGTTAGAACCGGACATGGAACAACAGATTGGTTCCAAAGTGGGAAAGGAGTACTTCAAGGCTGTATATTGACTCCCTGTTTATTTCATTTACATGCAGAGTACACCATGTGAAATGCCAGGCTGGTTGAAGCACAAGCTGGAATCTAGATTGCTGGGAGAAATATCAATAACCTCAAATATGCAGATGATACTACCCTATGGCAGAAAGTGAAGAACTAAAGAGTCTCTTGATGAAAGTGAAAGAAGAGTGAAAAAGCTGACTTAAAACTCAACATTCAAGAAATTAAGATCATGGCATCTGGTCCCAACACCTAATGGCAAATGGATGGGGAAACAAGGGAAATAGTGATAGACTTTATTTTCTTGGGCTCCAAAATCACTGCAGATGGTGACTGCAGTCATGAAAGTTAAAAAAAAAAAAAAAAAGTGCTTCCTCCTTGGAAGAAAAGCTATGATCAATCTAGACAGCATATTAAAAAAGAGACATTACTTTTCTGATAAAGGTCCATGTACTCAAAGCTATGATTTTTCCAGTAGTCATGTATGGATGTGAGAGTTGGACCATAAAGAAAGCTGAGCACTGCAAAGCTGATGCTTTTGAACTGTGGTGCTGGAGAAGACTTGAGAGTCCCTTGGACTGCAAGGAGATCCAACCAGTCCATCCTAAAGGAAATCAGTCCTGAATATTTATTGGAAGGACTGATGCTGAAGCTGAAGCTCCAATACTTTGGCCACCTCATGGGAAGAACTGACTCACTGGAAAAGAACCTGATGCTGGGAAAGACTGAAGGCAGGAGGAGAAGGGGACAACAGAGGATGAGATGGTTGATGGCACCACTGACTCAATGCTGTTGACCATCGACCTCAGCCATCCACCTTGAGCAAGCTCTAGGACATATTGATGGACAGGGTAGCCTGGCGTGCTGCAGTCCATGTGGTCGTAAAATCTGGACACAACTGAGTAACTGAACTGAACTGAAAAAGATACATAAAATCAATGTTCTCTACCATCTAGGGCTTTTTTTTTAACTTAAACGAGTTATTTAGAATTTAATATTTACAGTTCTGAAAAAAAATTTTAATTGACTTGAAATTCCTTTAGTGTTCTTCCTTCCTTAAATTCAAACAGAATAGGAAGTATTAATTTTTATTTTTTAAATAGTTAATATAGCAAATACAAAACTCACAATGATTAATCTGAATACAGACTGTCTATGATATAGGGGCACTATGTTAAGCTCTGGGAGTTTGTGATGGACAGGAAAACCTGGCGTGCTGCAGTCCATGGGGTCAGAAAGAGTCAGATAACTGCTGAACAACTGAACTGAACTGATGTTAGAGCGCATTCTGTGAGATGGTTACATCACTTTACACATTGTAATGTCCTTCTGAACAGTTATAACCACTGTTATCTTAGTGTTAGGGGATGAACTAAATGCTTTATATACAATTTTTCATTGGAAACTTATCACAATCTGATAAAATATTTTCTCCAGTTTTAAAGAAGAAATAGGATTTGAAAGATGTTAATTTGAGAAAAATCAGACATTAACTGGGAACTGGGATTCAAATTGCCTGACTCCACACTCTAAACCACCATGCAACCTGCCTCCCCATCTGTGGGCTGGGATGACACCTTCCTCATCAATGGTCAGGCCTACAGCCAGGGCCAAGCACCTGTGGCAGATCCCATGTAAGAGGGGCAGGGATAGACCTCCAGCACACCCTCCATCTCTGCACTCAAGTGGAGAGTCTTCAGCTCTTCAGGCAAAACCACAAGTGCTTCACAGACTGGACACCTGAGCTAAAAAGAGCATAAGTTTTTCATAGTCTTATGGCTAAAAGCTTCCAAAATCTAGTTGTGGTTTGCCCAGCAACATTTGTTCACAAAATTAACCATGATCCCCAAAGGGACTTTTAAATAAACACATGTGTGGATGAGGCACGGGCGGTATCCGTGGGTGACATGTGAATGCACAGGTGAGGAAATGTGAAGAGGTCCAGCAGGACATACTAATTACTATTCCAGCTTTCCACATGTCTGATATTTTTTTATAGTGGTCAGAAAACAAACCAAAGGAAGATTTTAGGACAGCTATGGGTAACCATCACTATCACGGCATTTTTGCTATCCCTTCCTAAAATGTTATTCTACTAAGACATAAGTAGTATCTCTTAGCTTGTGTCAGGAGACCCTGAAAATGGCAGGGGCTGTAGAGAAATCAGCAGCAATCATCAGTGTGAGCAGAGGTTCACACTGTCCTACCAGGTGAAAGACTGGCGATTACCCCTTGGGAATAAATGTCACATCATGATGTCCTAACAACTCACTAGGAAAATCAGTCATCGGAAAAAACCCACCGCAACAGGCATTACTTGCCTTAAAAGCTAACTAGTTGCATGTGTGTTCACGACACTGCGGCACTTTACACAGGTGCTACCACCACGCCCACCACACAGATAAAGACAGAAAAGTCAGCGCCCAACCTGCCCCAAGGCGCACGGACAGAGGCCCCAGCCCCGGGCTCTGCCCTGAGCACTGTGGCACAGCCTCTATGCGGGGAACACAAGACACTCCACACTACACACAGTGAGTGACGAGAGGCTCCACAAGGGACGGGGAGGAGGCAGAGACATACCCTGCGCGTCCCACTGCCACGGAGGGCACCAGGAGAGACTGGGTTCCTGCAAGAGCGTCAGGATCTGGAAAGACTGCCCTCTGGAGGCCGCACGGGGCAGTCCTAGGGACATCCAGGCCCAGACTGCTGCAGGCTGGGAGCCCAGCCACATGAATACATACGTAGAGTTCTTCGAACTGTTTCTGAATCTCGCTGTCCATCTCAATGGCATTAAACCCTGGATGCCGAATAGGAAACGCTTCAACGAACAGCAGTGCAGCATTGGACCGGACTTCCGAGTTTCTGGCCTGGAACGGTGAGAGGAGTTTCAGAATCCAAAGAGCTGACAGTCAAAGGCGTCAGCGCAGAATCCCTCAAGCAATGTTTCTAGTGTCTCAACACAGACACATTCCTATTTACATATGTAAGACAACTGTAACATTCAAACTAACCAAGCTTGTGAGCCCTTCCTTTAAATGAAGCCAGACTCCCAGTTCCACAACAGAGATGCTTCCCTACCTCAAGGTCCACTGTGTCATGAAGAATCAGTCATGTCCTGCCCCCAGACCAGAGTCACCTGCGTTAGAATGACCCGCATGCTCGACCGACCCCTCCTTGCGGCTGTCACCGCGGCCCCAGTTGCAGGCAGGAGGCCCTAAGGGCCAGGAAGGCCCAGCCAGCTCCGCACACGCCGCCCCTGCCGAGCATGGCGAACCCCCTTCCAGCTGGGCATCCAGCACTGAATCCATTCCGAGCCCCAGTTCAAGGAATGCTTTCACTAAAAGCATAAGTATTCTTCCAGAATCTCACGCATGCCCAGCCTCAAGTCTTACTTTTAGTGCCTGAATCAGAAGATGCTAAGCCCCACAGCATACTTAGCATCCTAAACATGGACAGTTAGGAGGCATACCTTTAATCCTCTCCAAAGGATGGGCTTGTATAACTTGTAAAGCATCTCTTCCACTCCCTGCCGAACTTCCTTTTGATGGTGAAAATAACTCAGCACCTAAGAGTCAAGAAAAGAAGAAAAGAACAGTAATATTGGAGTTTTCAAAAAAGCACTTCAGATGCCACTTTGAGCAAACAGGGAGCACAGGCTGCCCCTGCATTCACAAGTCTTGGATGCACAGTTCTTTCTAACAGGAACCACAACAAAAAGACACGCTGACAGCCTAGAGCACAGCAATCTCACAAAGGCACCTATGGTGGAAAGAAAGACCCACAGCCTTGGGCTATACAAAGGTTCGGGTTCCAGCTTCTCCTCTTCTACCAATGGCCACAAAACCTCATAAAAAGACACACTTCTGACCTTCAGGGAGCCAGCCTGACTGTCCCTACAGCCCATTCTGCCTCTGAAGTGCACTGGCTACAATGATCTTGTTCTGAGAACCTCTTTCGGGCATTCAGAATGACGCAGAAGGTCAGCCCTTCACATCCACAGGCTCTGCCTCTGCAGATTCTACCAAGCATGGAGAGAAAATATTTGAGGGGAAAATTCCAGAAAGTTTCAAAGCAAAGCTTGAAATTGTCACTTGCTGGCAACTGTTTATGTAATAATGTCAGATTCACAGCCTCTTACAAGCACTTACACTGCACTGGGTATAAGTGATCCAGAGGTGATGAAAAGTGTTCAGGAAGGCACTGGAGCATCCATGGATTTGCTGCCCGATCGCCCGCACACCTTGAGGGGCGACTGTATCTCAAAGGGGTGTCAATGCCCAGTGATCCTTCCCAGGAGAAACCTGGATGTCGGGTCCCTCCCCAAAGTCACAGACAATCAGAAAACACACTGCTTTAACCAGCCAGGACCTTCCTGCGACTCTTCAGATTCTTGTCCCCAGCAACAATCAGTGTTGCCTTTTGTCTTTAATTCACAATTCTTGCAGCCAAAGTTATATTAGTGAAAAATAGAATTTCTTTATAAATTAGGCTATAAAACAATAGACTTTAAGTGAATGTCAACCAACTTTGCCCTAAAAGAACTACAAATCACCAACTCAATAGACATGAGTTTGAGCAAACTCCAGGAGATAGGAAAGGACTGGGAAGCCTGGAGAACTGGAATTCACGGCGTTGCAGAGAGCCAGACAAGACCTAGCGACTGAGCAGCAGCAGAGGAGCGGCAGCCTAGGGGTCTCCTTCTCTGGCTGCAGAAGCTTCATTTAGGAGATTTCAGCCTGTCATCTGCTTTCTGTGTGCGACGTTAATTTGGTAGTAATGGTACTTGCTTCATCAGTTCAGTTCAGTTCAGTCGCTCAGTCGTGTCCGACTCTTTGAGACCCCATGACTTACAGCGTGCCAGGACTCCCTGTCCATCACCAACTCCCGGAGTTCATAGAGAGCTTTTAAACAACTATATGAGGTACAATTCATAAACTGTAAGTCATTCTTATAAAGTGTGTAATTCAGTGGGGTTTAGTATAGAGTTGTGCAACCATTACTACTATCTAATTTTAGAAGATCTTCATCAACAATAAGGGGATTTCTTACTTTCAAGTGACTTCTAAGGTATTTTCTGAAGCGTCTTTCAACATATCAATAAAATGACTTATCAGGTAAATTTGGTATTTATCAAAAAAAGGATTCAAGCAAGAAGCTATGATATGTTATAAGCAGTAAGAACAATGACTTGGGAGTCCAAGAATACATTTACTTGAGAAGTGAAATCTAATATTCTGCCTTTCATTCTGGCTGTGCATTTTGCCATAAATCTAACAAACAATGATACCTGTACTCATGTTCATTTCTTACTACCACAGCAGAAAATCAGGTATGAAAAAGTCTTCAGTTATTTGGTAGCAGCAGTAAAGTAACCACATCACAAATATGTACAGTTTAATAAAATACCACTCCTTACAATTAAGCAGAATCCGAACATTAAATCATACATGTGAAGTAAATGACCCAAACTATCTACCACTTATGAAGTGCCAGGGACCGTGTGTGCTGGGTGGGGTGGGTGGTGGGGAAGGCACATGGATACATTTTCATCTCTGGTTCTTTATCTTTGGATAATACAAACTAAATCATCAAGAATAAGAAATGTTTTTTATCCATTCAAACTTTAGTTCACGCCTACAAATAATGACTCCACTACACAAACAGTAGCAGGCACCTCATCTTTATTCCTCTAGCTTCCCGACACACAGTTGCCCAAACCAGCAGACAGCACAGGGGCCTCGCCCAGGGTAGACACGGCTCCACACAGCCGACCAGAGCCTCCACGTCCTCCTGCAGGAGCCCTGCTTATCAGACTCCATCAGAACAACAACTGCACCAACAGCAAAGACTTGCTCAGTCAGATCATGTACAACATGAGGATAAACCCATATCCAAGTTCTGAGACTACCTTTTAAAAACAAAGTTGTATCAAGAGAAACTATCAGAACATGTATTCAATACGGTTTGCAGACTACAAGGTGGAAATGTAATATATGAAAGTAAACAGTAAAAATAATCTCAAATAGTCTCTTCTTTGAAAACAGCAGTAGTGGCAGTAAGAAAGTGATGGTTCTAGACATTTTTATGTCCAAGAACGTAGTTAAAGGTGGTCTGAATACAGTTCCGATGTCTTAACAACAGATGTTTGCTTTCCTAATCAAAACTTTGGTGTCAAGGTAGATCTCCCAGAATTCCAAATGTCAAGATTCTTAAAAATTCTTTTAACTGATGCCTGTGAAAGCTTAACAAAATTTCACAAAAACAACTCTCTAAAAAAAAAAACATATGAGACACAATTTTCAAAAGTGCTGCAAGAGTGTGGCTCACCTTGCGCACTCTGGAGTGCACTGGAGACCTCCGGGGAAGGTGGACACCGTGGTGCATGAAGTCCTGGATGCAGTCGTTCTCGATGGCCTGGAACAGCCGGCGGGAGAGCACGGGTGAGTGCGCCCCCACAGAGGGAGCAGAGCAGGTGCGGGAGGGGCCACGGCGGGGGAGGCGCCACGGCGGGGGAGGCGCCACGGCGGGGGAGGCGCCACGGCGGGGGAGGCGCCACGGCGGGGGAGGCGCCACGGCGGGGGAGGCGCCACGGCGGGGGAGGCGCCACGGCGGGGGAGGCGCCACGGCGGGGGAGGCGCCACGGCGGGGGAGGCGCCACGGCGGGGGAGGCGCCACGGCGGGGGAGGCGCCACGGCGGGGGAGGCGCCACGGCGGGGGAGGCGCCACGGCGGGGGAGGCGCCACGGCGGGGGAGGCGCCACGGCGGGGGAGGCGCCACGGCGGGGGAGGCGCCACGGCGGGGGAGGCGCCACGGCGGGGGAGGCGCCACGGCGGGGGAGGCGCCACGGCGGGGGAGGCGCCACGGCGGGGGAGGCGCCACGGCGGGGGAGGCGCCACGGCGGGGGAGGCGCCACGGCGGGGGAGGCGCCACGGCGGGGGAGGCGCCACGGCGGGGGAGGCGCCACGGCGGGGGAGGCGCCACGGCGGGGGAGGCGCCACGGCGGGGGAGGCGCCACGGCGGGGGAGGCGCCACGGCGGGGGAGGCGCCACGGCGGGGGAGGCGCCACGGCGGGGGAGGCGCCACGGCGGGGGAGGCGCCACGGCGGGGGAGGCGCCACGGCGGGGGAGGCGCCACGGCGGGGGAGGCGCCACGGCGGGGGAGGCGCCACGGCGGGGGAGGCGCCACGGCGGGGGAGGCGCCACGGCGGGGGAGGCGCCACGGCGGGGGAGGCGCCACGGCGGGGGAGGCGCCACGGCGGGGGAGGCGCCACGGCGGGGGAGGCGCCACGGCGGGGGAGGCGCCACGGCGGGGGAGGCGCCACGGCGGGGGAGGCGCCACGGCGGGGGAGGCGCCACGGCGGGGGAGGCGCCACGGCGGGGGAGGCGCCACGGCGCGAGAGGACAGTCTGACCGGCTCATCTTCCCCGCTCACTAGCGGAAAGGCCTGGGTCCTGTCATCAGCGTTTCTCTACTTTGTCTACACTTCTTAGAATGCACATACCAGAGAGAACTTTTCTTTTCTTTTATCTTATTTGAAGAAATACCACATTTGTGCCAAAATGCATGGCACTCGAGCCTAGATCAAGCCAGACAGGGCTCAGAGACAAAGGTGGGCCTGCGAGCGCCCCTCCTGACTCATCTGATAATCTCAGAAAACTGGATCTGTTCCAAGAGCTTACCTCACCCCCGCCCAAGAACTCACACCGAACTGCCTCTAAGGTGGGGGCCAGGCTTCCAAACTGACAGAAGCAGATGTCTCGGAGGTACCCCAGTGAGGGGCGGTACAGGCAGTTCCCCCGGACACCTCCACGGCAGGAGGTAAGGACCCGAGGGAGACTGGTTGCTAACATCTACCTCATCTCCACTAGCTGAGAATGCTCCCTTAAGCTGCCCCTCGGGCTCAGCGTGACTCCCGTGGGAACCACGCTGCCCGACCTGAGACCACACAGGAGGCTCACGGCACCACCAGCCAGGCCTCTGGGCCACAGAAGCTGGCCCTTGAGCGCTAACCACCAGAACACGGGCATTCTGCAACTGACCAGGCTTGCCAACATGCCAATGGCAGAGATTTTTTTCAAAGAGAAGAAGGCTTTAAATGACCTAACAAGCAAATGCCATTGGGAGACTCGTTGGATCCTGACTTCAAAATGAAGACATTATTTAAACAAAGCAGAGAAGTTTAAATATTAGTACGGGGCTTCCCTGGAGGCTCAGATGGTAAAGAATCTGCCCACAGTGCAGGAGACCTGGCTTCGATCCCTGGGTCAGGAAGATCCTCTGGAGAAGGAAATGGCAGCCCACTCCAGTACTCTTGCCTGGAGAATCCCATGGACGGAGAAGCCTGGCGGACTGTTGGCCCTTAGGGGTCACAAAGTAAGCACGATAAAGGCGCTGTGTAACCAGGCCTTCTAGAGATGACGCATCCTGAACAGGAGTAAGGCGCCACATCTGGAGTTTGCTTTAAAAACTTGAAAGGACAGAGGGAAGGGAGTGAAACTGAGAAGCACACATTTCTGACACTAATTTGGTGCAGACCTAAACAGTTACATTTAAATCACAAACTCCTATTTTTAAATCACTGCTAGAGAAAAGGAGGAACAAATACTCCTTCCTGAGAAGTTTCATGGGGTATAGAGCAATGCAAAAAATGCGTAAGAACATCCTGGTTCTGCCAGGTCCCCAACAAACTATACACTGAGAAACTATTGTACAATCTGTCTACAGGGGCACGGGAATGGTAAGTTCTTGTTTCCCAGAAGCAGACAGCAGTGCTAACTGACAGCGCATTTAACTGAAGCACAAGCTGGGCAAGAAAGAATGTACAGAAATAAACTACAAACACAGGTGGTTAGCCTCCCCTCTGCCCCCAACACCAGTCCAGTGCCTGCTCCCCCAGGAGAAAAGACCCCTTTATGACTTAGTGTAAACATTTCACTCTCAGAAGGAAAAAAACACATTTAAGAACCTAGTATGAGAAAAACGTAAGGGATGTCAGACATTTTCTTTTGATTTTTTTCCAAAAGAGCCTATGAATGTTTAATTGTGAATTACACAGCCAGTAGGTAGGTGTTACAGTCATTAAAGGTTATAAGCCTGATTCAAACAAATATCTTTAAATTCTCAAATTGTGTGGCTGAAGAGATGGCCTGGGTCTCCCAAGGAGCACTGGCCAACAGAAACACAACATCAGCCACAAATGCAGTTTTAAGCCTCCCAGCAGCCACACTAAAAATAGGAAAAAAAGGCAAACTTACCTTAATAATATATTTTGTTTAGCCCAGTTATCCAACACACTATCATTTCAACATGCAATCAATATTCTTTCTAAAATATCCATGAGATACTTTATATTCTTCTTTTTCCACACTGTATTGCAAATCTGGTGAGTTTCTCACACTTACAGCCCATCTCAGCTTGGACTGGCCATGTTTCAAAGGCCCGGCAGATACACGAGGTCGGACACTCCAGGTCCAGAGCTGCCAAAATGCGCACAAGCCTTGGTTCCACTCAGACTGCCCGTCGTGGGGAGGGAGGGACATCCTGAGGCGGTGCTCCGTGTGGGCGTGACCGAGCAGGTGTGGATGACACCACGCCTGCGCCATGTGGACGCTCACTGTGAGCTTTGGCTTGACAGACAGGCACAAACAGGGCTTTCAAACAGCCCTAGTGTGGCTATTTATTTAGTAACCAGAACACAATGAAAATGTGCTAACCTTTCATAAAACAAAAAGCAAATACCTCCATTATTTTCCCTGAAGCCTTTTTCCAAGCTCTGAGATAAATTTCCGCAATGTGTACCATCAAAGATCTGGGGAAAAAAAAAATTTAATGCAAGTTTGAAGAATTATATTTTTCACATGCATCATTTCAGGCAGTCTCCTCTCTCAGGGAAGAAGACACTGTTTTACACTAGTGCTTCGCAAAGTAGAGACAGGTTGTCTGCCTGGAGCAGGAAGCAGAAACTAGTCTGGAGAAGGACTGAGATGTCAGCTTCTTCCTTCTCAGTCACTGCTTCCCCAAACTTCACTATTTTCTGCGAAACTATGAAACGTACGCCCAGAACCAAATTCTTAAGTAAAAAACTAAAGACAAATTTATTTCTAATAAGAACTATAAATATAAAAAGTTTAAATACAAATACACTTTAATTTGGAGTCATTCTAGACTAATTAGCTCAGGTACAGGGAATCCTAAAATAACAGGGTTGACTTAAGACTCATATTGAGGAAAATCTGCTGATTCAACCCAGATATTATGTAAATGAGGGGAGAGGAGGCAGCAGCATCCCAGTGAACAGTCTGAGATCCAGCATCGAGGCCAACTCAGCTCTCACAGAGCCACTTGACGGGACAGAGGATTTGAAAATTCCAGAGCAGGTTAAGGACTTGACCTCGAATGCAGCAAACAGCTCCCAACGCTGCCAGGGCCAGAGGCTGGGGAATCAGTAGAGAGCCCCTCCTCAGAGGCTCCTCCACCACCCACGCAGCTCCGCCTCAGGGAGATCACAGTATGCGCATAGACCAAAGGGCCAGACGTGCTAGCCACATGGACTTTACTACGACGGAGGCTGAGATGGAACCACCGGTGAATAATCTATGTAAAGAATCACCACAAAGTAAAGTCTTAATTTCAATGCCACTACTGAAAAAGAACAGTTTCCTATAGCAAGGAAAATAAGTATTCAGTAATACAATAGCACATATAAATAATAAGAATGTCTAAAGCTCCTAATCATCATCATCATGTGAGTCGCTCAGTCCTGTCTGACTGTGACCCCACAGACTATAGCCCAGCAGGCTCCTCTGTCCATGGGACTCTCCAGGCAAGAATACAGGAGTGGGTAGTCATTCCCTTCTCCAGGGGATCTTCTCGACCCAGGGATCGAACCCAGGTCTCCTGTACTGCAGGCGGATTCTTTACCAGCTGAGCTACCAGGGAAGCCCCTAAAAGTTGACCTGACCAAAGTCAGGTCAAATAGAAACTTTCAAAACCAGACTAAGCACAAAATATTAATTGTTTTTAATACTTACTTTGGTAATCCCTGTAACTGGTTTTTAATGGTCCCATGAATCATTTTAATGAAATTTATATTCCAATTGAACAGAGAACTAAGAAATCTTCTTCCCTATAGATTAAAAATAGGATGTAACGTTAAAATTGCAACCAAATAAAAAGTTCCCAGTAACTAAAAACAAACAGTTCTTTGAAAGTGTAGTAACTAGTACTGAAGCTCGCTGCTTCCCGACAAGGGAAGCACCCGTACTTCTAACCCGGCAGCTGCACGCTGCCGCGGTGGGGCCTGCGCAGGGCAGCAGGGCAGGCGGGGCTGCACACCCTGGTGTGAGCGGCAGGGCCATCAGGCCTCGACAGGCAGGTTTTTTAACAAGTATTTACTGGAAATAAGTTGCCAGTAGAGTCCAGAAGAGGTTTATCATTTACCTAGAATGACTGGAAACTGACCTGACCAAATTAGTAACTGATCAGGAAACTAGTTCAGCTATCTTAAATTTAAAAGAGAACACAAACTTTAAAAAGAGAGAGTTTTAACACACACATATATATTTACGTCTAAGTGCTCATTTGCTGTATCATGTCCAAGTCTTTGCAACTCCAGAGACCACAGCCCGCCAGGCTGCTCTGTTTGTGGGATTTCCCGTGGAATAATACCGCAATAGCTGCCATTTCCTCCTCCAAGGGATCTTTCCATCCCAGGGATCGAACCTACATCTCTTGCACTAGCAGGCAGATTCTTCACCACTTGAGCCACCTGGGAAAGACCATCTGCATCTATGTTTGCACATGTGTGAGTGCATGTGCATGTTAGACAAGCGCCGCTCACCCACTGCTATGTATGGCCCCATGGGCAGAGGAGCCCAGCGGGCTGCAGCCCACGGGGTTGCCAAGAGTTGGACACAACTGAGCAACTAACACACACGTGTGTAAGTCAATATAAAGTGTGTCTGAATCCACTCTATACTTTACTCTCCCAAACTTCACAACTACCCTAGACGGCCAGGGCAGAGGCCCCGTGTCTCTCCAACAATGACGATGTCAGAGCAGCAGCAGCAGTCAGCGTATCTCCCGTCACACGGGCACCGAGGGCCTCGTGAAAGGCCGAGCGTGCCCCCGAGGGGACCCTGGGAGAAGGCAGCCACTGTTCCTACACCACAGAAGGAAACACTGAGTCTGAGCAGTGTACGATCAAGGCGACCTACCACCTGTTCAGTGGACACCAGGAGTCTGAACACAGCCGTGCTTACCCCAGAGCTGAAGGTTTCGGCCAGTGTGGGCAGCAATCAGGCCCAGCCCTTCGGTGTCACAAGTGAGAGGGTGCATGGGGCGCAGGCACGCTGGGGTCAAACGCTGCCCTGCCCCACCGTGAGTGCGAGGCCTGAGCAAGTGCCTCAGGGGCCCTCTTCCTCTGGGAGGTCCTTCCCCACACCTCCTTCGGGGACGGGTGATCGCTGCCCCCTTTTGCCTCAAATCATGTCCGCCAGGCCACAAGCAGTCAGAAACAGGGCTATATTCTATATCAAAAACAACGTGCTTTGCATCCCAGCATGGATACAGTCAATCTAAAAAGACTACCAGTCAATCTTAAAGGAATAACCCTGAATATCCATTGGAAGGACTGATGCGGAAGCTCCAATACTTTGGCCACCTAATGCGAACAGCCAACTCACTGGAAAAGACCCTGATGCTGGGAAAGATTGAGGGCAGGAAGAGAAGGGGGTGACAGAGGAGATGGTTAGATGGTATCACTGACTCGGTGGACATAAGTTTGAGCAAACTCTGGGAGACTCTGAAGGACACGGAAGCCTGGCGTGCTGCAGTCCATGGAGTCACAAGGGGTCAGACATGACTGAGTGATGAAACAATGAACAAAAAAGACTATAGAAGGGCTTCCCTGGGGGCTCAGTGGTAACGAATCCGGCAGCCAGTGCAGGAGACACAAGCTTGATCCCCGGTCCAGGAAGACCCCATGCCACAGGGCAGCCAAGCCCGTGCACGGCCCCTGCTGAGCCTGTGCTCTGGAGCCTCGCTCTGCAGTGAGAGAAGCCGCCGCGGCGCCTGCTGAGCCTGTGCTCTGGGGCCTCGCTCTGCAGTGAGGGAAGCCGCCGCGGCGCCTGCTGAGCCTGTGCTCTGGGGCCTCGCTCTGCAGTGAGAGAAGCCGCCGCGGCGCCTGCTGAGCCTGTGCTCTGGGGCCTCACTCTGCAGTGAGGGAAGCCGCCGCAGGGGCAGCCCTGCAGGTCGACACTGGACAGCAGCCCCACCGCTGCAACCAGAGAGAGCCGGGCAGCAACAGAGGCCTGGGGAGCCAAAGCAAAGAGATAAGCATTTTTTTAAATCTAAAACTCTGCCCCAAATTACAACAAATTATTGAGAGGCTCATGTTTGCAGCGCTTCTTAAAACAATAAATAAATAAAATAAAACAAGTACAGAAAACTAAAGATAACAGACGAGCATGTCTAAGAGCTAGGCAAGCTACTCTGTAATTTTAATTCTCTAACAGCCATATTAATAAAAGTAAAAAGATTAAATTAACTTTAATAATGTATTTATGTAATCTAATATATCCAAAGTGTCATTTAAATATGTAATAAATACACAAAAATTATTAATGTGATATGTAACATTCTTTTTCCATATCAAGTTTCAAATCCCTACGTACTTCACATTTAAGGCCACAGCTGGACAGGCCATACTTCATGTGCTTGGTAGCCGAGTGTGGAAGTGACCACTGGTGGACAGTGGGGCACTGGGCAGGAGCCTCGCTTTGGATTTACTGGATGGGTATGAAAAATCAAGAACCTTATTATGATAACTTTGAGTTATATGCCAATTAACCTGGAATTAGGGCAGAAGGCCAGATCTGATCCATGGGGAAGTGCCTTCTCAACCTTATTTTTAGTCATTTTTAATTTAAAATGCAATCATGGCTCCCCCAGGATTCACACAGCCACCTGTTACCATTTCCTTTAATGATGAAACACACAATGACTTGTAAAATGTTTGCTTAACACCGTCATGCAGTAAATATGAATTGCAACAAACATAATAGCTCTTGACAGTTAAGCTGGCCCTTTTATTAAGACACTGAGCATGATGCAAACAGCAAACTCACGAACTTAGGAAAAACTTCCATCAAAAAGCAGTTCACAGGGCTTTCCTGGTGCTCCAGTGGTTAAGAATCCGCCTACCAACGCAAGGAACATGGGTTCGCAACCTGGTCCAGGAAAACCCCACATGCTGTATACCAACTTAGACCGTACTCCACAATAAGAGAAGCTCTGAGAAGCCCACACATTGCAACGAAGAATAGACCCTGCATGCAGCAAAGATGACTCAGCGCAGTCAGAAAATAAATTAATTTTTTAAAAAGCAGTTCACAAACACACCAAGATGAAAAACCACTTGCCTCTTCTTTTTTGATGTAATTGACATTTATGAAGCACTCAAGCAGCATGTCTTTAATTTCTCTACTTTCTTCCAAATGATAATCAAAGCAATATAAAGCCTGATGGATACGCCACAGCCGACATATGTCTGCACCCTGGGGATGACAGGAAAAGAAAATTAACTAATTTTTTTTTTTTTAAGAATGGGTAAGGCCACATTTCAAATCAACTATGAGACTATTTTATGTCATTAAAAAAAGAAAAAAATGACAAGAGAAAACATTTTAAAATTTGCAAACAAAGCTCCAGAGAACATTTTCCTAAAACCCAGGCAAAAGCAAGCAGAGATGCTGACAGCCAGCACTGCGCACCATTTTATGCACCACCGAGGTGAACCTGCACTGAGCATGCAGAGCCCGAGCCACACCAGGCCACAGAGCGACTGCCACAAGACTGCGCCGCCAGGAAACAGACCGTGAACATTCTTAACTGGTAACGTGATCTGCCTGTGTGGCTGGTGGCTACTGTGGTAAATGGCACAAGTGCAGATGTTTAAATAAAGTCTTGATTGTAAAGGTGAACAAGAATGGCAGGGAAAATGGATTTTAAAAAGGCAAACCAAGGATGGCTTATGGATAAGTTCTGACACAAACAATGAGTTTTCAATCACTCCTATGGCCAGCAGGGAGTCAGAGTGCGAGCTGAGGATGCAGTCAAAAGATTCTTTTTGCCGTGAAATTGACTGCTCCTTGGAGGCCACTGTGGGACAGTCTGTCCCCCGGGAGGTAAGAACAGGATCAGCTTCAAGGTACGTAGAAAGCTGTTGATAATGTGTACCAAGAGCTCCAAGTTCAAACCCACTGACCTACAAATTTCACTTGTAGGAATCTATGACAAGTCAGCAAAGATGTAGAGGGAGGGCAAAGAGAAACCCCCAAAGATCCCTCCATTGACAAGGGTCGCCTTGGCAGTGGAATTACTGATGATTTTTGTCTAATTTTCCCTCTTCTTCATTTGCCCAGTTTTCTAAGATGAACAGAAGTGTCTGCTGTTGTTTGATCAGGGGAGAAAATTGCTCTTTTCCTGGATCTCTGAGTTGCACGCCAAAGATCGAAGGATGCGTTATATCCAGCGCTCACCATGCTTCCTGCGGGCCCACTGAAGCGTCCGCAGGCCTGGGCTGCAGTCTAGAGCCCGCCCAGGCTGCCCTCCTGCCCACCCACTCGGGTCGGCAGGCTCTCCCTGACACGGCCCCGCTCAGTTCTCCCTGGAGCAGCTCCCATTGAGGGGACAGCCTTCCGTAGGCCACACACCAAGGAAGACGGGAAGAGTGTGCACAACGCCCGCACGGGGAGCTCGGCCTGCCCGGGGAGCTCGGCCCGCCCTTGACCGCCCACCTCTGAGCATCCCCCAGTGGAAACCCCGACTGGGAGCCACCGGGCCAGGCCTCTCACGATCGGACATGGCTCCCAGCTGGAATAAGCACGTGCACTTCCCAGCGAAGCGCAGCGCACACTGCAGAAAGGGAACGCACTGTCCTGGTCCTGAGGCTCCTCCGCAGCAGCATGGCGAAGGCGGTCTTGCCCATGTTCTCCTTGGCGGGCAGGCCTCTCTCCCACCACTTCACGCACAGGTCCTGGATGGAGCCCTGCAGCGCTCGCTCACCCTCCGGCAGCGCGTACAAGATTCCTGCAACAGAGCAGCCGCTGCACAGTGAGTGCATGCAGGGACCCGGCGCCAGTCCAGAGCCAGCCCAGAGGAGCACGCGACGCACAGGGCGCCCAGCAGACACTCGCGCGACTCACCAAGACTTCTGCCCAGTATTTATAGCACACAAACAATGCTAACTAAAGCACTGTCCACCACTGCTGTAAAAGCAGACCCAACAGAACAGGAACTCTTAGGAGACCAAGAGGCCCATTTGCCCGAACTCCCAGCGACGAGCGCTCCAGACCCGAGCGCAGGGACACCCATGGCAGCACGCAGCAGCTGAGCCGGGCAGGCAGCGTGGCCAGCACCCCGCAGCCGCCCTCAGCCGCCCTCAGCCGCCCCTCAGCCGCCCTCAGCCGCCCCTCAGCCGCCCGCAGCCGCCCTCAGCCACCCCCCAGCCGCCCCGCAGCCGCCCCTCAGCCGCCCCGCAGCCGCCCCTCAGCCGCCCCTCAGCCGCCCCTCAGCCGCCCCGCAGCCGCCCCTCAGCCGCCCC
>SJYG01000505.1:1277849-1291603 GCA_006410535.1 Litocranius walleri
AGAGGCAAACTGACAGGGACAGACACTCTGAGAGATACACACATACCCCACACCCCCACACACACATGCACACAACCCACACCTCACACACACACACCCCATATCCCCCAAACTCCACACACCCCACACTCCCACACAGCACATCCCCTACACACATTTCACATCCCCACACCCCCAATACCTACACACCCAACCTCACACACATACCCCAAAACACCCACAAGTCCCACACACTCCATACCCTCCTCGCTGCCCCAAGCGGAACCCTGCTCCAGGAACCCTGCTCCTCTTTCCATTCCAGTCCACTCTCCGGGTTGGGGGTGCTCAGTCCCTGGGGCAGAAAGTGATCAAAGCAGGTAGTTCTGGAGCCACACAGGGCTGGGAGGAGGCCCTGCAGAAACCTTTCTTTTTGTGGTTTGACACTCTACCTTCTCTGCAGTAAAAGTCTTAACTTGGGAAATGTGCATGAGGTGGATTCAACAATGAAAGGTAAAGCAGAACTAACTGGAAGCTCAAGGCCAACTCTTGCTCTGCCTGGGGACTGCACCCGAGACTGGAGGACCTCAGGCAGCACCCGGGAGGGGGGATGTGAAGACAGGGGCCCCTCTGCAGGTGCCACCACTCCTAGACGTAAGACTCTTCCACATGGTCCCCAAAGGAATCTGCACACACAACTGCCTCTCAAGATGGCAGAGTAGAAGGATGTCGGCTCATCTTCTCCTATGAGAACTCCAAACTTGAAACTAACCACTGAACAACCATTGACAGAATATTGGATCCCACCAAAAAAAGATACCCCTGTCAAGGGCAAAGGAGAAGGCCCAATAAGAAGGTAAGAGGGGCAAAATCATGTTTAGAAACAATCTTCACATAAATATCAATAACCTCAGAGAGGTAGATGACACCACCCACATGGCAGAAAGCGAAGAGGAACTGAAGAGCCTCTTGATGAAAGTGATAGAGGAGAGTGAAAAAGTTGGCTTAAAACTCAGCATTCAAAAACTAAGATCATGGCATCTGGTCCCATCACTTCATGGCAAATAAATGGGGAAACAATGGAAACAGTGTCAGGCTTTATTTTGGGGGGCTCCAAAATCACTGCAGATGGTGACTGCAGCCATGAAATTAAAAGACGCTTGCTCTTTGGAAGAAAAGCTATGACCAACCTAGAGAGCATATTAAAAAGCAGAGACATTACTTTGCCAACAAAGGTCCATCCAGTCAAACCTATGGTTTTTCCAGTAGTTGTGTATGGATGTGAGGGTGGACCATAAAGAAAGCTGAGCACCGAAGAATTGATGCTTTTGAAATGTGGCATTAGAGAAGACTCTTGAGAGTTCCTTGGACTCTAAGGAGATTCAACCAGTCCATCCTAAAGGAAATTGGTCCTGAATGTTCACTGGAAGGACTGATGCTGAAGCTGAAACTCCAATACTTTGGCCACCTGAAGGTAGAGTTCCAGAGAATAGGAAAGAGAGATAAGAGAGCCTTTCTCAGTGATCAGTACAAAGAAATAGAGGAAAACAGTAGAATGCGAAAGATTAGAGATCTTTTCAAGAAAATTAGAGATACCAAGGGAACATTTCATGCAAAGATGGGCACAATAAAGGACAGAAATGGTATAGACCCAACAGAAGCAGAAGATGTTAAGAAGAGGTGGCAAGAATACACAGAGAACTATACAAAAAAGATCTTTATGACCCAGATAATCATGATGGTGTGATCATTCACCTAGAGCCAGACATCCTGGAGTCCAAAGTCAAGAGGGTCTTAGGAAGCATCACTACGAACAAAGCTAGTGGAGGTGATGAAATTCCAGCTAAGCTATTTCAAGTCCTAAAAGATGATGCTGGGAAAGTGCTGCACTCAATATCCCAGCAAATTTGAAAAACTCAGCAGTGGCCACAGGACTGGAAAAGGTCAGTTTTCATTCCAATCCCAAAGAAAGGCAATGCCAAAGAATGCTCAAACTGCTGTACAATTGCACTCATCTCACACACTGTAAAGTAATGCTCAAAATTCTCCAAGCTAGGTGTCAACAGTACATGAACTGAGAACTTCCAGATGTTCAAGCTGGATTTAGAAAAGGCAGAGGACCAAGAGACCAAATTACCAACATATGCTGGATCATAGGAAAGCAAGCGAATTCCAGGAAAACAGCTTCTTCTGCCTCATTGACTACATTAAAGCCTTTGACTGTGTGGATCACAACAAAATGTGGAGAATTCTTCAAGAGATGGGAAGAACAGGCCACCTGACCTGCCTCCTTGGAAGGAAAGTTATGACCAACCTAGACAGCATATTAAAAAGCAGAGACATTACTTTGTCAACTTGAAAAGCAAAGATATTACTTTGTCAATAAAGGTCTGTCTAGTCAAGGCTATGGTTTTTCCAGCAGTCATGTATGGATGTGAGAGTTGGACTATAAAGAAAGCTGAGCGCCAAAGAATTGATGCTTTTGAACTGTGGTGTTGGAGAACACTCTTGAGAGTCTCTTGGACTGCAAGGAGATCCAACCAGTCTATCCTAAAGGAAATCAGTCCTGGGTGTTCATTGGAAGGACTGATGTTGAAGCTGAAACTCCAATATTTTGGCCACCTGATGCGAACAGCTGACTCATTTGAAAAGACCCTGATGCTGAGAAAGATTGAAGGCAGGAGGAGAAGGGGACGACAGAGGATGAGATGGTTGGATGGCATCACCGAGTTGATGGACATAAGTTTGAGCAAGCTCTGGGAGTTGGTGAGGGACAGGGAGGCCTGGTGTGCTGCAGTCCATGGGGTCGCACACAATTGAGTAACTGAACTGAACTGAACTGACTTGCCTCCTGAGAAATCTGTATGCAGGTCAAGAAGCAATAGTTAGCACTGGACATGGATCAACAGAATTTTTCCAAATTGGGAAAGGAGTATGTCAATAAGTTGCATATTGTCACCTTGCTTATTTAACTTATATGCAGAGTACATCATGCGAAATGCTAGGCTGAATGAAGCACAAGCTGGAATCAAGGTGGCTGGGAGAAATATCAATAACCTCAGAAATGCAGATGACACCACCCTTATGGCACAAAGTGAAGAGGAACTAAAAAGCCTCTTGATGAAAGTGGAAGAGGAGAGTGAAAAAGCTGGCTTAAAGCTCAACATTCAGAAAACTAAGATCATGGCATCTGGTCCATCACTTCAAGGCAAATAGATGGAGAAACAAAGGAAACAGTGATAGACTTAATTTTCTTGGGCTTCGAAATCAATGCAGATGGTGACTGCAGCCATGAAATTAAAAGACACTTGCTCCTTGGAAGAAAAGCTATGACCAACCTAGACAGCATATTGAAAAGCAGAGACATTAGTTGCCGACAAATGTTTGTATAGTCAAAGTTATGGTTTTTTCCAGTAGTCATGTATGGATACTAAGAGTTGGACCATAAAGAAAGCTGAGCATCGAAGTTGATACTTTTCAGCTGTGGTGTTGAAGAACTCTTTAGAGTCCCTTGGACTGCAAAGAGATCTTTTCTTATTAAAGAAAATCAGTCCTGAATATTTACTGGAAGAAATGATACTGAAGCTAAAGGTCCAATACTTTGGCCACTTGATGGGAAGAACTGACACGTTAGAAAACACCCTGATGCTGGGAAAGATTGAAGGCAGGAGGAGAAGGGGATGACCGATGAGATGGTTGGATGACATCACCAACTCGATGGACATGAGTTTGAGCAAGGTCCAGGAGGTGGTGGTGGATAGGGTAGCCTGGCGTGTTGCAGTCCATGGGGTTGAAAAGAGTTGGACATGACTGAGTAACTGAACTGAACTGAACCTTCTATGATGACCTTGGAACAAGATGGGAAAGGGGAGCGACCGGCCTTCATCTTCCTCGGGGCTCCTGGGGCCGGGGCAGCTCCTCCCAGGAGAGCCCCACTGAGCTAGGTGGGGGTCTTTTGGGTAGGTAACTCCGAGGAGTGTGCGATATATGCCCAGAGCAAATCACCTCTAGTCGTGCTGCAGGTTAGAATTTCCTGAGCTGCTAATGAGAACATGAACCTATACCTGTGCAGACCAATGAACTCAGACAATGGGAGGGAGTCCCAGTGAGCACTCGTGTGTTTAACCAGTATCAGAATCCCCAGATCATCCTAATGGGCAGAAGTTGCTGGCAGAAAAGATGGAAAAGTGAAAGTTAAGTCGCTCAGTCATGTCTGACTTTTTGCGACCCCATGGACTATGGCCTACCAGGTTCCTCCATCCATGGGATTATCCAGGAAAGAGTACTGGAGTAGGTTGCCATTTCCTTCTCCAGGAGATCTTCCCAACCAAGGGATTGAACTTGGGTCTCTTGCATCGCAGGCAGACACTTTACCGTCTGAGCCACCAGGGAAGTCAGAAAAGATGGGGAAAGAGGAAATTTGAGTGGCACAAGCGTAGAACTTATAGTGCTGCGCCCACCGTAAGTGAACATCACCTGCAGGGCGCTGCCCCCTGTCTGAGTCTTTCCGAGCCAGACTTCCAACCCCTGTCATGATCACCGTCCTCCCAAAGAGCACCAGCATGATGAAACTGGACACAACCCAATGTCCACTAACAGACAAATGGGCAAACAAAGTGGGCCCATCCATACGGTGGCATTCTCTTCAGCCTTAGAGGGAATGGGGCTCTAATTCAGGCTATAATGTCGTTGAGCCCGAAGACATGATGCCCAGTGAAACAAGCAGACACAGAAGACACAGCGCATGTGATTCCGCTAGTAGGGCATGTCCACAGCAGGCAGACCCACGGGCAAAGGTCACTTAGGAGATGGCAGAGGCTGACAGTGGCTGCTGATGGGTGCAGGGTGCCTCTCATGTGATGAAAACCATCTGGAATTGGGTGTAATGTGCTCACAGCCTTGTGAACATACTAAAAACCACTGAAATGCATACTTTAAAAGGGTAAATTTTATAGCGTATGAATTATATGTTAATAAAGCTGTGATAAACAAATCTCAGCAGGCTGAGTACCAACACAGACATACCTAGCTGGGGATTCGAATCCGAGTTAGTGGAGTGGGAAAGCAGGGCTGCTGTGGAAACCTCTCCTGGGCCCACACTCCTGGGCAGCGCTCACAGGCAGCGGGATGTGCACGAAGCTTTCGGAAGGCGGCCGCGCTCAGCAACAGGAGCTCTCGCCTCGAGACGCACCAGGATCACCTGGGAGTCCTTACGGCCCAGCCTGGGCCTCCTCACACCGACCTCGTCAGGCTCTCCGGAGGTGGGAACGGGTCTCTTGGGGGCCCTGTGTGCGCATGGTCCCAGGGGAGCCTGTTGGGAAGACGGGAACAGGAGCTGGCACAGCACCGCCGTGGATCTGTCTGCTCTGAACCTTTCAATGCAATGCAGCCTCTCGTGTCTGCTCCTCGCACGGGGCAGCAGACAGAGCAGGTGGCGGTTCCCAGGACATAGGAAAGGGGCCCCTGTGCACAGCCGTCCCACAGGGACTTCTTCCTGCCGCCACTCACACACGGCCAGCAGTGTCAACGAAATGTGTGGTCTGGACCTCCTAGTGAGGAGCGGAGCCCTCAACACTGTCCTGTGTGTGGGAAAGTGAGGCTTGCCTTTCACAGCCTTTTCCAGGAACATACATGTTGAGTATCTACAGCACACAGCTCAGAGGTTAGTCTTGTCTTGTCCAAATTAACATCAACTGTCTATCGTGTTAAATCACTTTACACCATAAACTTTATCTTACATGTAGTGGGTATTTTCCTATAAGTCCATTTGTGAAAGAGTAAGGAAACTATAATTATTGGCTATTTCTGAATAATAAAACTCAAGAGATGGCGTAAAGGTTTTTGTGATATTGAGATAGTTTAGTAAAATAATAACTGACCATCAACTCATCTAATCTCATAAGAATGACTTCATTGTAAGTATTTGGTTGTATTTAGGTCTGGCAGTATCTCAGCTTTAGAAGGAGATTCCTTGTTAGGCAAGTTTGCTGTCCTGAGACGCCTGTAAAGCATGCTGGTGGGATGTACCTGGTTCTTGCAATTAACAAGATCTTGGGCAAATCGTTTTCTTTGAGAGCCTGTCTCCTCACTTGGAAAGTGGTCAGAATTAGTGACTCCTGGTTCTAAAACACATGCAGAAATGAATGAAATGGCTCCTTCCTGAACCTTCGAAAGCTGCAAGGTATCGCCCTGACCACAGCGCCACCTGGTGGGACCACGGCTCCTGACGGTGAAGAGGTGTCCATCATCTGCAGTCCGGCTGTCTCAGGATGACAGAGACTTGAGGACTCTGTGTCAGGGTGACGTGACTGCTCACTTCAGTGCTCTGCTCACTTCTCGTGCCCCAGCAGCTGCAGGAGTCAGGATATAAATGGAAAAAACAAAAAATGCATCGCTGCATCCATGGAGCAAAATTGGAACAGGAATGCAGAATGAGGTCCTGGGGCCACAGGTATGCAGGCCACAGACAGGCAGCTAAGCCGGAGTGTGGGTCCTCCTTTTCCATACACTGTCTGGGTTGGTCATAGCTTTTCTTCCAAGGAGCAAGTGTCTTAATTTCATGGCTGCAGCCACTGTCTGCAGCCATTTTGGAGTCTAAGAAAATAAAATCATCACTCTTTGCACTTTCTTCCCCTTCTATTTGCCATCAAGTGCGCTGGGCGTGCCCCATGGAGGACCGATGCCAAGTCTGGGCTCTCTGCTTGAAGCCAAGTGCCAGGCAGACCCACCTGACCAGCAAATGAAGTTGAAAGGTTCAAAAACTGGTGCTTCTGGCGCAGGAGCCCCGGACCCAGACCCTGACAAGCAGCCATGTCAAGGCCCCCTCACTTGGTCGCAGGAGCTGCTATCTCAAGATCCCAGCTCTCAAGGAGTGGGTCTCAGAATCTCCTTTAAGATCTGCTCTGGACCAGGGGCCAGGAGACAAAGACAAGGATGGGGGACAAGCTCGACTCCCCCAAAGAATCAGCGTTGTGGAGACATCTATGTTGTTGTTGTTCAGTCACCAAGCTGTGTCCATTTGTGACCCGTGGACTGCAGCACAGCACGTCCTCCACAATCTCCCGGAGTTTGCTCAGATTTATGTCCATCGAGTCAGTGATGCCATCCAACCATCTCATCCTCTGTCGTCCCCTTCTCCTCCCGCCTTCAATCTTTCCCAGCATCAGGGTCTTTTCCAATGAGTCAGCTCTCCACATTAGGTAGCCAAAGTATTGGACTTTCAGCTTCAGCATCAGTCCTTCCAATGAACACCCAGGGCTGATCTCCTTTAGAATGGACTGGTTGGATCTCCTTGCAGTCCAAGGGACTCTCAAGAGTCTTCTCCAACACCACAGTTCAAAAGCATCAATTCTTCAGTGCTCAGCTTTCTTCACAGTCCAACTTTCACATCCACCCATGACCACTGGAAAACCATAGCCTTGACTAGACGGATCTCTGTTGGCAAAGTTACGTCTCTGCTTTTTAATATGCTGTCCAGGTTTGTCATAGCTTTCCTCCCAAGGAGCAAGAATCTTTCAATTTCATGGCTGCAGTCACCATCTGCAGTAACTCTGGAGCCCAAGAAATAAAATCTGTCACTGTTTCCACTTTTTTCCCCTCCTATTTGCCTTGAAGTGATGGGACTACATGCCCTGATCTTAGGTTTCTGAATGTTGAGTTTCAAGTCAGCTTTTTCACTCTCCTTTTTCACCCTCATTAAGACGCTCTTCAGTTCCTCTTCACTTTCTGCCATTAGAATGGTAACATCTGCATACCTGAGACTGTTGATATTTCTCCAGACAGTCTTGACTCCAGCTCATGATTCAGCCAGTCTGCCATTTCTCACCATGTTCTCTACATATAAGTAAAAAGAGTGACAATATACAGCCTTGTTGTACTTCTTTCCAAATTTTGAACCGATCAGTCGTTTCATGTAAGATTCTGACTGTTGTTTGTTGGCCCGCATACAGGTTCCTCGGGAGGCGGGGCAGGTGGCCTGGTACTCCCATCTCTTCAAGAATTCTCCACAGTGTGCTGTGATCCACACGCTCAAATGCTTTACTGTAGTTAATGAAGCAGCAGCTGCTGCTGCTGCTGCTTCTGCTGAGTCGCTTCAGTCGTGTCCGACTCTGTGTGACCCCATAGACAGCAGCCCACCAGGCTCCCCCGTCCCTGGGATTCTCCAGGCGAGAACACTGGAGTGGGTGGCCATTTCCTTCTCCAATGCATGAAGGTGAAAAGAGAAAGTGAAGTCGCTCAGTCGTGTCTGACTCTAGTAGATGTATTTCTGAAATTCCTTTGCTTTCTCTAAAATCCAACAAATGCTGGCAATTTGATCCTTGGTTCCCCTGCCTTTTCTAAATCTAGCTAGTGCATCTGAAAGTCATTGGCTCACCTACTGTTGAAACCTGACTTGAAGGATCTGGAGCATTTCCTTACTAGTGTGTGGAGTGAGCGCAGTTGTCCAGGAGTCTGAGCACTCTTTGGCATTGCCCTTCTTAGGGATTGGAATGGAAACTGACCTTTTCCACTCCTGTGGCCACTGCTGAGTTTTCCAAATTTGCTGGCATATTGAGTGCTGCACTTCCACAGCATCATCTTTTAGGAATTTAAATAGCTCAGCTGGAACTTCATCCCCTCCACTAGCTTTGCTCATAGTAGTGCTTCCTAAGGGCCACTTGACTTCACACTCCAAGCTGTCTGGCTCTAGGAGTGGCCACACCATCGTGGTTATCTGGGTCATTAAGACCTTTTTCATACAGTTCTTCTGTGTATTCTTGCCATCTTTTCTTAATCTCTGCTACTTCTGTTATGTCAATACTGTTTCTTTATTTATCGTGCCCATCCTTGCATGAAATATTCCCTTGATATCTCCAATTTTCTTGGAGAGATCTCTAGTTTTTCCCACTCTGTTGTTTTCTACTATTTCTTTGCATTGTTCACTTAAGAAGGCCTTCTTATCTCTCCTTGCTATTCTTTGGAACTCTGCATTTAGATGGGTATATCTTTCCTTTTCTCCTTTGCCTTTTGCTTCTCTTCCTTCCTCAGCTATTTGTAAGGGCTCCTCAGACAGCCACTCTGCCTTCTCGCATCTGTTTTTCTCTGGGATGGCTTTGGTCACCACCCCCTGTACAATGTTATAAACCTTTGTCCATAGTTCTTCATGCACTCTGTCTACCAGATCTAATCCCTTGAAAATATTTGTTACCTCCACTGTATAGTCATAAGGGATTTGATTTCGGTCATATGTGAATGGTCTAGGGATTTTCCCCACTTTCTTCAATTTAAGCTTGAATTTTGCAATAAGGAGCTGATAGTCTGAGTCAGAGTCAGCTCCAGGTCTTATTTCTGCTGACTGTATAGAGTTTCTCCATCATTGACTGCAAAGAATATAATCAGTCTGATTTTGGTATTGACCATCTGGTGATGTCCATGTGAAGAGTCATTTCTTATGTCATTGGAAATGGGTGTTTTCCATGACTGGTGTGTTCTCTTGACCAAACTGTTAGCCTCTGACCTGCTGTATTTTGTATTCCAAGGCCAAACCTGTCTGTTATTTCCAGTATCTCTTGTCATCCTTCTTTTGCATTCCAGTCCTCTGTGATGAAAAGGACATCTTTTTTGGTGTCAGTTCTAGAAGGTCTTATAGATCCTTCATAGAACTGGTCAACTTCAGCTTCTTCAATATTAGTGGTTGGGGCATAGACTTGAATTCTGTGATGCTGAATGGTTTGCATTGGAAATGAACCAAGATCATTCTGTCGTTTTGGGGACTGCGGCCAAGTACTGAATTTCAGACTCTTCTGTTGACTATGAAGGCTGCTTCATTTCTTCTAAGGATTATTGCCCACAGCAGTAGTTACGGTGGTCATCCCAATTAAAACTGCCCATTCCTGTCCATCTTAGGTCACTGATTCCTACAATGTCGATGTTCATTCACTCTTGCCATCTTCTGCTTGACCGTGTCCTATTTGCCTTGATTCATGGACCTACCATTCCAGGTTCCTACGCGATATTGTTCTTTACAGCATTGGACTGTACTTTCACCACCAAACACATCCACAGTCGGGCATCATTTCCCATTTGGTCCAGCCTCTTCATTCTTTCTGGAGCTATTAGCAAATGCCTTCCACTCTTCCTCAGTAGCATATTGGACAGCTTCCAACCTGAGGGGCTTATCTTCTGGTGTTACGTCTTTTTGTCTTTTCATACTGTTCATGGGGTTCTTAAGGCAAGAATACTGAAGTGGTTTGCCATTCCCTCCTCCAGTGGAGCACGTTTCTGTCAGAGCTCTTCACTGCGACCCGTCTTGGGTGGCCCTGAACAGCATGGCTCGTAGCTTCACTGAGTTACCCAAGCCCCTTTACCATGACAAGGCAGTGATTCATGACGAGGATCTTCTCTGACATCAGTGCAATTAAATTCATAACCAGCACCAGAAGGTGGGGGGAAGCATGTTTGGAAACCTAAAAAATCTTCTATGTAACTCTGGGAATAAAGAGTAAGTCTCCATAGAAGTTATAAAACATCTAGATCCAGATGAAAGGACGCGCTTAGCCAAAGGGGCAGGGAAGCAGAGCAGCGTGTAGGGGAGAACTTCCGGCATTAGATGAGTTTCGTTGTCTTAAAAGAAGGATGGAAACTAAGTTTGATGTTCAACTCCATAAGCCAAGGTAGACAGAAGGGAGGCAAGAGCAGAATTTAATATAAAGAAAATAATCGACATAATAAAGTACTATCTTTACAAAACAAATCTGCTTCCTGGGTGGCTCAGATGGCAAAGAATCCATCTGTGATGCAGGAGACCCAGGTTCGATCCCTGGGTCAGTAAGACCCCCTGGAGAAAGGAATGCTACCCACTCCAGTATCCTTGCCTAGAGAATCTCATGAACCGAGGAGCCTGGAGAGGCTACAGTCCATGGGGTTGTAAAGAGTCACACACAACTGAGCAGTTAACACTTTCACTTTCTTTTTTTCTTCTTCACAAAACTAATAAGATAAATGGATTTCTTGCAATTCTGATCAAGAAAAAAGTAGAAGGTACACAGAAACAATGTTACGAAATTAAAAGAAGCTGCAACTACAAATATAATAGAGATTGATAAATTGTTTTCGAAAAAATTGGGAAGCATGAGGTGGATAGCCTGCAAAACTGACTTGATGAGAAACTGAAAATAAACTAATACCAAATGTTACAATGAATGGTAATCCTTTCTTCCTGAAAGACGGCTCAGAAGTTTTCATAGGCAAATTTCACCAAAGTGTTAAGAAACAGGTGATCACTCTCTCATGCCAACTTTTCAGAGACCAGAGGAGAAGGGAAGTCTCGCTCTCAGCCCCACGTTACCAAACAACCACACACACACCGTCTTGCCTTAGGCTCTGCTCTAAAGGAGATCCAGACTGAAACCCTGGGTTTGAGAAGAACATCTTGGAGGAGCCACACATGCTCATGTATACTTATACACACGCACACAAAGTGCACACATATGCACACATGGTACACACATGCAGCACAAGAACATATCCACATGTGTGCATGCACACACGTGTAAACACACAAGGCAGGTGTGTGCACAGCCAACATGCACACACAGCACACACGTGTCCACTCGTGCATGCACTGGCAATTCCCACGTGCTCGTGCATGCAGACACAGGCACACGTGAACATCTGGCCCATGAAGACAGGCCGCTCCTCGTGGCCCCGCATGCTATCTTGTGTGTAGTGGACTGTGACTGAACACTGCCAAGTGATGGGTAGCATCGTAAGCAGTTGGCCTTTTACATTTGGGAAAAGTCAACAAGATATTTCAGAGGTTTACACTTTCAAGGAAAGGTAACGTGTATACAACCAAATTCCCCCAAAGCTATTTTCTGCACTCTTTAAAGAACAGATAGACCTTGCTCCTCGTGTTGGGGGCATTCACACACTTGGAAGGGCATGAGGGACAATCCAGGCAAGGTTTTGGAAAAACTGTTGCATAAAAAATGATCGAAGAAGCGCTTGGTGTTATGTTTCATTTACGTTATGCTAACGTGTTTGACTATGCCAAAGCCTTTGACTGTGTGGATTACAGTAAACTGTGGAAAATTCTGAAAGAGATGGGAATACCAGACCACGTGACCTGCCTCTTGAGAAACCTGTATGCAGGTCAGGAAGCAACAGTTAGAACTGGACATGGAACAACAAACTGGTTCCAAATAGGAAAAAGAGTACGTCAAGGCTGTATATTGTCACCCTGCTTATTTAACTTACATGCAGAGTACATCATGAGAAACACTGGGCTGGAAGAAGCACAAGCTGGAATCAAGATTGCTGGGAGAAATATCAATAACCTCAGATATGCAGATGATACCACCCTTATGGCAGAAAGTGAAGAGGAACTAAAAAGCCTCTTGATGAAAGTGAAAGAGGAGAGCGAAAAAGTTGGCTTAAAGCTCAACATTCAGAAAACGAAGATCATAGCATCCAGTTCCATCACTTCATGGGAGATAGATGGGGAAACAGTGGAAATAGTGTCAGACTTTGTTTTTTGGGGGGCTCCAAAATCACTGTAGATGGTGACTGCAGCCATGAAAGTAAAGGACGCTTACTCCTTGGAAGGAAAGTTATGACCAACCTAGACAGCATATTCAAAAGCAGAGACGTTACGTTGCCAACAACGGTCCATCTAGTCAAGGCTATGGTTTTTCCAGTAGTCATGTATGGATGTAAGAGTTGGATTGTGAAGAAAGCTGAGTGCTGAAGAAGTGATGCTTTTGAACTGTGGTGTTGGAGAAGACTCTTGAGAGTCCCTTAGACTGCGAGGAGATCCAACCAGTCCATCCTACAGGAGATCAGTCCTGAGTGTTCATGGGAAGGGCTGATTTTGTAGCTGAAACTCCAGTACTTTGGCCACCTCATGCGAAGAGTTTACTCATTGGAAAAGACTCTGACGCTGGGAGGGATTGGGGGCAGGAGGAGAAGGGGATGACCGAGGATGAGATGGCTGGATGGCATCACGGACTCAATGGACGTGAGTTTGAGTGAACTCCGGGAGTTGGTGATGGACAGGGAGGCCTGGCGTGCTATGATTCATGGGGTTGCAAATAGTCAGACAGGACTGAGCGACTGAACTGAACTGAACGTGTTCACCAATAAAGAGCTCAGCCTCTCGAGTTGAAGCAGCTTGCAAAATTGCAGACAAGTGAAAGGAAATCTTGGGTTATTTGATATGAAATATTAGCATGAAAACGAAAGCAGAGTGCGACAAAAGAAAACCCATCTCCATCCCAAGGAGGTGGGCTTGCACACGGAACAGAGGGTTGCGCCTTTACTTTTTTACTTATTTAGAAAACTGCCGTGAACAGCTTGCCTTTCACCTTGGGGACAAATCCGGCCCTGCAGTTGGTAGCAGTGAAATGACCCAGAACCTGAGGACCAGCCTTCCCCACACTGTTGGATTCTAGAGAAGCTTCTAGAAAAGGATGTGTCTTGTGTGCGACTGCCCGTTTGGGACTGGGGACAGGAACCAGACTGGACCCTGAGCGCAGCGATGTGTAGCCCGTGGCCGGGTCCTCGTGGCTGGCACAGGAAACCCTCCTGGGGTTGCTATGGTGCTGCCTGGCCTGGTCCCCGGCCCGCGGCTGCAGTTACTTCAAGTAGAACCCAGCAGGCCTCAGAAGGCAGGCACTGCCCGGGGTGGGCATGCGGCCCAGGGTGTGCAGGGAGCTGGTGGAAGTCTCGTGGGCCAGGCCAGGCATCCTGAAGGGCACCTGGGTTGGGAGGGAGGGGGCACTTAAGGGCATCCGGTGGCG
>SJYG01000505.1:1291765-1304459 GCA_006410535.1 Litocranius walleri
GGGGGGGGGGGTGCACCTGGGTGCTCTTGGTCACATGTGGGGCACAGGGCAGCCAGTTTGGGAAAGTTCAGGGCAGATTAGGGCTTCTGCACAGATCTCTCTCTTGCCGCGAAGAATGAAAGCAGTATTTACAAACTGGCCTGCTTGCGCCGCGGGGAGCGGCCCTCGCGGCCCCGGCCCGCAGGCCTAGGCAGGCCGCGGGCAGCAGATGGCGCCCGTGGGGCCGCTGCGCGGGGGCCTGCAGCCGGCGCAGAGCTGCGGACGCGAGGCTGGCCCGCACCCGCGCACGCCAGGCGCCTTCCCACGGACCCCGCGCCGCGGCCCCTGCGTCCCGCCAGGCACGGCCGCAGCCGCTCCGGCCCCTGGGTCGGCTCAGCCGAGGGCGAGACGCGTGCGGGGCCGCGCGGCCGGTCTGACTGGGGCTCCGCTCTCGGCCCGGCCACTCCCGGTGGAAACAGATGACCGGCCCCCAAGGGGACGGCCGGAAGCGGACGTCCGTCCCCGGGGGCCCTTGCAGGGCAGGTGTAAAGGCGAGGAGCAGCAGGCGCCACGCCGCCCTTCCTGCCGCAGGAGGCTCCTGCCGGAGCCGGGCTCCTGCAGCGCTGGGCGCGGCCCCGCGCGGCCCGGCCTCAGCGCTGCGGGGGAGCCCCTGGCGGCCCTGCCCGCGCCGCGCCGCGCCTGTCCCGCCGCTTTCCCGCGCGGCGTTTCCGGCTTCTGGCTCAGGGCGCTTCCCGGTGCCGCTGCTGCCTCCCCCCCGGGGCTCCGCCGAGCGGCCCTGTTCACGCTCCCTCCCGCTCTCTGCGCCCGCGGAGGGGAGAGACGGCTTCCAGCTTCTGACCCTGCTGCCAGCCGCAGCCTGTCGTTCAGCTTCAGGGACATTCACGTCTCACGTACTGTATTTCACCCTCCAGTTATTTCATTCTTTCATTTCTCTTTCCCTGAAAAGCACTCTACTTTCTGTCAATTCTTTGGATAGTTTTCTTTGAACATACTTGCCTCGACTCAGATATTTTTCACGTAGTAGCTTCCTGGATGACTTCTCTAGAAGCCATAGTGCGTCGCACGCCGCCTCTGAAGTCTGCACTCTCAGCCACTCGGGTGAGCTAGTGGCCAGAGCTTCCCTAGTGCTTCGGGCCCCGCTCCCGGTATTCTCGGGCTTCCCTGGCGGCCCAGCTGGTGAAGACGCCGCCGGCCTGCGGGAGGCCTGGGCTTGATCCCTGCCCTGGGAGGGTCCCTGGAGAGGGGAGCGGCCGCCCTCCGCAGTGTTCTGGCCGGGAGGACCGCACGGACTCTGGAGTCCGTGGGGCCGCGGAGGCACGACCGGGCGCCCTTGCCCTGGCCGGCGCGGCGGGGCGCGGCGGGGGCGGGCGGCGTCTGCGGCCCCATCGCGCGGGCCCGCCGCCCGCGGCCGCGCCGGAGCCTCGGCACAGCTGGCGAGAGCTTCCCCGCGCCCTCTCCCACACCTATTCCCCGGGCTTTAAGAGTCCTTGGGTCAGTCTCCCGCTGCCCCCACCCGGCCTCACCACCCCAGGGAGCCGCAGCCTGAGAGAGCCGCCCGCTTCCGGCACGGTCTCCCCAGGACCCAGAGCAGCAGCGCTCCGCGAAGGTTCCGGGATCGCGCCCAGGCGCGCGCGCCCGGTCGGCTGCAGGTCTGGCTGCCGCTGTGGCGCCAGGCCTGCTGTAGGGCGTTTCCCATCCTGTTTTCTAATAGCTATTATTGGATAGGACAGAAATTTCTGACTTTACAACTGGTCCTTTATGAAATACTTGTTCAAGAGTTTTCATACGACTTGCTTAGGTTTTTAACGTTGACAATCTCCTATTTGAAAATGACCTTCTTTCCCAAGATAAAATTTATGACCTGTTCCTGTCCTTGTTGTATTGCCCAGGGTTTCCAGATTAACACAAAAACAGATAGACTTCCTGGTTCAATTACTTCTCAATTATACCATTGGCTTTTGTCTCAATAGTATTCTTTACTGTGTTCATCAGTTATCTTTCTCTTCAGCCATAACTAAGGACTGACAATTGGTTTTCTTTAAATGGAAACTTGTTAGGACAAATTCATCTTACTGTTATTCAAGGTCTGCCAAGTTTAACAAAGGTCCGTCTGGCCAAGGCTATGGTTTTTCCAGTGATCATGTATAGATGTGAGTTGGACTGTGAAGAAAGCTGAGCACCGAAGAATTGATGCTTTTGAACTGTGGTGTTGGAGAAGACTCTTGAGAGTCCCTTGGACTGCAAGGAGATCCAACCAGTCCATTCTAAAGGAGATCAGCCCTGGGTGTTCATTGGACGGACTGATGCTGAAGCTGAAAGTCCAATACTTTGGCCACCTAATGTGGAGAGCTGACTCACTGGAAAAGACCCTGATGCTGGGAAAGATTGAAGGCGGGAGGAGAAGGGGACGACAGAGGAGGAGATGGTTGGATGGCATCACTGACTCAATGGACATGGGTTTGAGCAAGCCCCTGGAGTTGCTGATGGACACGGAAGCCTGGCGTGCTGCGGTTCATGGGGTCACAAACAGTCATCAACGACTGAGCAACTGAACCGAACTGCAGTTTATACATCCTTTATTCAACGGATACCTTTTCATCAACTGTGTGCCAGAAACAGGGCTAATGTGACTTTGTTTAGCTCACTGGGAGATAACCTGCCCCCCACCCCCACGTGTGAATGACTGTAACATTCTAGAGTTTCTTGCGGGGGGAGTGGTACCTGCTCAAAATTCACATTTGGGGTCTGAAGTGACAGACTGCTAACCCTTGTTAGTTCATCCTTGTTTACTGATACGGCATAAAATATTCTTTTTCACACCACGCGTGAAACGGCTGTAAGAAAATGAAGCTAACACATCCCCTCACCCAAGGCTTGCCACTCTAGGAGCCATTCGCAAAAATTAAATAGTCCTTTTGTTTTCTCACCTCCCACCATGTCTGACACATAAAAGAACCTGGCATCTAGGCCTGGTCCAGATGATTATTTTCAGACATTAGCCTGCCATCCTCTAGGTCCGCCAGCTCTCTGCATCCCTTGCCTCAGCGCGCCATCTCCCGGGTTTCCCGGCCCCTCCAGGCCAGCAGGCGAGCCTGTATTCAGTGACACTGCCTCCGGGGGTTTCCCTCCTTCTGTTCAGACCAGACTCTCTTAACAACTTCGCAGAGCTCTGTCTTTAAAGACTTGTTTTTTCTATTCGTGATTATCTTTCAGAGAGCTGTTTTCAAAACTCAGAGTCTGAGAGAGGCAGAGAAGAGTCAAGTTATGATGGAAACTGAGTAACAGAAGAACTGTAGAAAAAAGATCTTCACGACCCAGAAAATCACGATGGTGTGATCACTAATCTAGAGCCAGACATCTTGGAATGTGAAGTCAAGTGGGCCTTGGAAAGCATCACTACGAACAAGGCTAGTGGAGATGATGGAATTCCAATTGAGCTGTTTCAAATCCTGAAAGATGATGCTGTGAAAGTGCTGCACTCAATATGCCAGCAAATTTGGAAAACTCAGGAGTAGCCACAGGACTGGAAAAGGTCAGTTTTCATTCCAATCCGAAAGAAAGGCAATGCCAAAGAATGCTCAAACTACCACACAATCGCACTCATGTCACACACTAGTAAAGTAATGCTCAAAATTCTCCACGCCAGGCTTCAGCAATACACGAACCGTTAACTCCCTGATGTTCAAGCTGGTTTTAGAAAAGGCAGAGGAACCAGAGATCAAATTGCCAACATCCGCTGGATCATGGAAAAAGCAAGAGTTCCAGAAAAACATCTATTTCTGCTTTATTGACTATGCCAAAGCCTTTGACTGTGTGGATCACAATAAACTGTGGAAAATTCTGAAAGAGATGGGAATACCAGACCACCTGACCTGCCTTTTGAGAAATCTGTAACTGGACATGGAACAACAGACTGGTTCCAAATAGGAAAAGGAGTACGTCAAGGCTGTATATTGTCACCCTGTTTATTCAAATTCTATGCAGAGTACATCATGAGAAACGCCGGACTGGAAGAAACACANAGAGTACATCATGAGAAACGCTGGACTGGAAGAAACACAAGCTGGAATCAAGACTGCTGGGAGAAATATCAATAACCTCAGATATGCAGATGACACCACCCTTATGGCAGAAAGTGAAGAGGAACTAAAAAGCCTCTTGATGAAAGTGAAAGAGGAGAGCGAAAAAGCTGGCCTAAAGCTCAACATTCAGAAAACAAAGATCATGGCTTCTGGTCCTCTCACTTCATGGGAAGTAGATGGGGAAACAGTGTCAGACTTTATTTTTGGGGGCTCCAAAATCACTGCGGATGGTGACTGCAGCCATGAAATTAAAAGACACTTAGTCCTTGAAAGAAATTTATGACCAACCTAGATAGTATATGCAAAAGCAGAGACATTACTTTGCCGACTAAGGTCCGTCTAGTCAAGGCTATGGTTTTTCCTGTGGTCATGGATGGATGTGAGAGTTGACTGTGAAGAAGGCTGAGCGCTGATGATGCTTTTGAACTGTGGTGTTGGAGAAGACTCTTGAAGAGTCCCTTGGACTGCAAGGAGATCCAACCAGTCCATTCTGAAGGAGATCAGCCCTGGGATTTCTTTGGAAGGAATGATGCGAAAGCTGAAACTCCAGTACTTTGGCCACCTCATGCGAAGAGTTGACTCATTGGGAAAGACTCTGATGCTGGGAGGGATCGGGGGCAGGAGGAGAAGGGGAAGACCAAGGATGAGATGGCTGGATGGCATCACAGACTCGATGGACGTGAGTCTGAGCGAGCTCTGGGAGATGGTGATGCATAGGGAGGCCTGGCATGCTGCAATTCATGGGGTCGCAAAGAGTCGGACACGACTGAGCAACTGAACTGAACTGAAGGAGTAATATCAGTGACCTGACACAGTTTTGAAAACAAAATTCACAAATAACATGTACAAGTACTATACTACACACAGTTCAAATTGCCTGGTTCCACACCAAAAAGTTTACTTCAAAAGACAAAGGAAGAATAAATCACAAGTGAGATAACACAAAAAGTTTTATTGAATAAATACATGCACTGTCATGTCAAATTAGTTGAGCAAAAAGGGCATTTTACAATAAAAAACAAAAACAGAAAAACCCTCTGCTGTGTTCCATCTGCAGAGGGTGGTCCATCTAGAATGGCGTTAAAGCAACAACCGCTTACAAACAACCACCATTTGCATTTGGCTTCAGTTCCTGACAAAGGAGGGCTGACCCCTGATGAGGAATAAACTGTGGTGAGCTCGGCTGTGAGGCGTGTTCTGGTTTAACCTGAAGCAATGCCTCACACTTCATACTTTAAGGCACAGGATAAGCAATAAAGTAACAATTCAAATTAACCAACATTAATTTTCCCTCCATTGGTTTGGGTCAAGGTAGAAAAGTTGAAGTTCCCTTTTCCCAGATGAAGCAGTTAGTCAGAACTGGTGACAAAGGTTCTGAGAACTGACTGTCCATTGCCAGGATCACAGAGCCCGGGGTCTGGCCTAAAGCCGAGTCTCGGCTGCCCCACCAGGCACGAGAGGTCTCCTCTGAACAGCCGTCGGCCACAAAGGCAGAGTCCCAGCCTTAGAGTCATCTGTTCCCTTCACAGAGAATGGCGCTGGCTGCTGGGTCTGTGCAGGCCCCACCAGCTACCCTTTACACAAAGGGTGGGTGCCGTGCAGCTAACTGGCTGGGTTTGGGCTTTGCCCCTTTCGTGGCATTTATTTTGCCAGTTGCTTAAGTAAAGCGTTCCTTGTGGAACATGTGGTAGGACACACTGGGCAGCTGAAGTGCACAGCTGCGAGACCCCAATACTGGGGCTGCTGGCAGAAATCATGGCTGTGCTAAACTTCAGTGAGTGTGTCCCTTCTTTTAGAAATTATGCCAGAGCCCTTCAAAAACCCTGATTTTGGGGGGGAGCAGCAGGTACCTCATGGCTTGTGGGATCTCAGTTCCTGGCCAGAGGTTAACTTAAATCCAGGTCCCTGGTAGTGAAACATCCAGTTCTTAGCACTGGACTGCCAGGGAATTCCCACAACAAACCCAATTTTTAAAAAGTCTCCCATAAGTCTAAAACCACGGGCAGGCCACTGGATTTAGTAATGACCTGTTTTTCTCCTGCTGCTCAAACACCAGAGTTAGGTGTTTCCTGTGCGTGTCGTCAGGTCTGCAACGCCTCCTGAGCTAATGGAGGGGGTGGTCTCCACGGGGGCTTCAGAGAAGCGTTGCGGCCCAGGACGCTGCAAGGGCACCGGGTCTGCACGGCTGCGTGAAACGTGTTGCGAGGCTCGGGCTGCACCCCCCACCCCCCGAGTCAGAGTGTGATGGGCCAGAGCTGCGCCCCGAGGGCAGCAGAGGCAGAGCAGAGGCAGCGTCCACAGGCACTTGGGCAGTCAGGCCCCGCGAGCGTCCAGGAGTCCCGCGGGACGCACGGTGAGGTCGCTAAGCTCAGAGCCACGTTTACCCCGGTATTTACACGGGGCTGGAGGATGTCCTCATGGCTCAGGAAGTCATCTGCATCCCGCAGCTTAGAATATTTAAAGCTTTCTGCACACGCGCACCGTGTTTAGGGCACGCACAGCTGCCGCAGGCTATGGAATCTCACCTCCCAAGAGGCTTGGGACCTTTATATACATGGATATAAAACATGCTTTTCCTAATCTAAGAAGAAAAAATACTCCCAAATAAAAGTTGTATAATAATATCCCAATACTGAGGTCAGTCATAGCATGAGGTGAGGAAACCCAGTAGGAGGTTACTGACAGCCTGTGGCCACCGTGCCAAGACCCCAGGTCCCCGTGGTGGAGGCATCGGCTCTGCCCCGTGCGCGTCACACTGACAGACATGCACCAGCCCCGCCCCATGCGCGTCACACCAACACGCGTGTGCCAGTGGCGGCTTCCCACATCATGTCCTATCTGCTCACCCCGACCTGTCTCACAGCCTTTGCAGAGACAACCTGAGTTAGTCTTTCTTTTACAGCTGAGAAAACACTGAAAATTCCACAACACACTAACCACTAACACTGAAGTATTGTATTTCAGGGAAAGGATTATGTGTCTGTACTGTTTCATGAATAAGTTATAACAAGCAACTGAAAATAAACTTAAGACATTCTACTTTATGTGAGAAATTTCAGATTAGTGCACTGTGAACCGTGACAATTCTTGTGATATTTTATATTGCTCAGTTATACAACATTTTTCCTTATAAGTGCTACAACTGACTCCTTATAATACATCTTTATATTTATGAAAGGGTAAATATTTTGCATACATTCTTTTACCATTCATAATGAGCAGAAATATACTAGCATTTACTAATCTTTCAGCTTTTCTTTTTAAAAAGAAACGCCACAAAATAGGTCACTGAGAACTTTTTCCTGCAAAGACAAAAATGATTATTTGTAATAAGAATTTAATACATTTTAGAAGAAAAAAATATATATATTTCCTTGATCCATTTTCTCTGAATTTCAAACCAGCATGTAGAGATCATAAAAAATAGTCTATTTATATAGCATAGTACACCTCAGTGATATACAAAACAAGGCAATAATAAGCAGGTCCATACATCAGCTTCCCAGGAGAGACAGCCGACATACAGCCTTACACACACAACAGCTGGCCGCTATGTGCTGCGCACCGTGACAACTGCGGAAATACTAGAGGAAATTTAAACATACAAAACTTAATGCTAATATTGGCCAAATACGCCTAAAATATCAACATTTTATAAAACCGTCACGGGGCCAGTAACCAAGTACTTGAAATTATAAAAAGAGCATGGGTGTGTCTGTGGGGGCGGGGGGAGGGTGTGTGGGTGCGGGGCNTATTGTATTTCAGGGAAAGGATTATGTGTCTGTACTGTTTCATGAATAAGTTATAACAAGCAACTGAAAATAAACTTAAGACATTCTACTTTATGTGAGAAATTTCAGATTAGTGCACTGTGAACCGTGACAATTCTTGTGATATTTTATATTGCTCAGTTATACAACATTTTTCCTTATAAGTGCTACAACTGACTCCTTATAATACATCTTTATATTTATGAAAGGGTAAATATTTTGCATACATTCTTTTACCATTCATAATGAGCAGAAATATACTAGCATTTACTAATCTTTCAGCTTTTCTTTTTAAAAAGAAACGCCACAAAATAGGTCACTGAGAACTTTTTCCTGCAAAGACAAAAATGATTATTTGTAATAAGAATTTAATACATTTTAGAAGAAAAAAATATATATATTTCCTTGATCCATTTTCTCTGAATTTCAAACCAGCATGTAGAGATCATAAAAAATAGTCTATTTATATAGCATAGTACACCTCAGTGATATACAAAACAAGGCAATAATAAGCAGGTCCATACATCAGCTTCCCAGGAGAGACAGCCGACATACAGCCTTACACACACAACAGCTGGCCGCTATGTGCTGCGCACCGTGACAACTGCGGAAATACTAGAGGAAATTTAAACATACAAAACTTAATGCTAATATTGGCCAAATACGCCTAAAATATCAACATTTTATAAAACCGTCACGGGGCCAGTAACCAAGTACTTGAAATTATAAAAAGAGCATGGGTGTGTCTGTGGGGGCGGGGGGAGGGTGTGTCGGTGCGGGGCAGCGTGGGTGTGTCTGCGGGGGTGTGTGTGGGGGTTGTTGGTGCAGGGCAGGCAGCTGCAGCGGGGGCTTCTTGGTGGCGGCCTACGTCACCACGTGGGGCCTCGTCCCATCTTCTGTGAGGTCGTACCTGAGAGATAGGAAGACAGCAGACACGTGGTCACGGGGGCCATGCTCCTGAGGGGACTCACAGGCTCCATGTCTGTTGGGGGGACACTCACCACTGGGTCCAGCCTTTCGCGAGCTCTTCAGATGCCAGACCAACCAGCACCTGTAGGTTAGAAAACGCCTATAGAAGTGGGTTCTGGCACCTTGCATTTTGGGTGTCTCGCTTTTCAATTTTTCTACCCTTAAGATCCACCCATGACCTATGGTCGATTATACCCAAGAAGCCCTTCCTGCAGCCAACAAATGGCCTTGATGGCAGGTTTGCATGCAGAGTCAGTGGAGACGATTCACATCAATACTGACTCAGACCACTCACGGCAGCTCAGCTGACGTGCATTAACTATGTACATAAATCCAGTCTAAAATGCATACTTTGGGTCAAGTGTTTAGTTTTTACAAAATGCAGAACTGTTTAAACCTACTTTGCCAAGAAGCCCTTTGTCTTTGGACAGGAAGCCGCCGCTGTTCTTCACGGCCACATCCAAGGTTCTCCTCTGCACATCTGGCAGTGAGACGCTGAAATCAAAGCTGAAGCAGAAAAGGAGGATCACTCTCCACTTCTCTATCATTCTGCTCTGTTTTATTGTAACTAAAAACTGACATTTCTGTTTATGAACTTCCCTGGTGACGCCTGTTTATGAGTCCACTCCAAACATGATCTTTGTTTCTTTACTGTAGAAGTGACCTCTCAGGCTAGATGCTTAGACCTGGCCCTTCAGGAAGACTCAGTTTCCCACATCCCCCCCATTATTTCCCAAACACAACAGGAGACTGGAACCCTAAACTGCGAAGCTGACCCTGTGGCCCCCGGTATGGACACAGTGCCTGACTCCTGGGGAAAAACCTGGGCTGTGGTGTGAGACACCTGGCCAGGCCAGGCCAGTCCCTCCCCTGCAGACCAAGGGGCGAGAGCTCAGAGCCCTATGTGAAGAAGACCAGCACCCTCAAAGCAGCCTCGGCAGGCAGCTCCTGGCGGCTGAGGCCAGAGGCTGCCAGACAAGCCTCCAGCAGCCAGGATGGCAAAGCAGAGGACGAGGTCGGAGGCCTCACAGGGACACATGGATGTGCCGGTCTTCCCGGAGCGAGCAGCCTGCCCTCCGGGTCTGCAGGTGGGTCCTCAAGCTTGCAGCGGCTGTGGCTGATTGCGACCGGCACCTGCTCACTGGTTTCTGGCCTCAGTTTAAGTGAGGCCACAGGTCAGAAAGCACAGTGAGCAATTAGTACTCTCAGCGATGGAATGTAAACTGAATCAGTGGACATCAACATCATCCAACTTGTTGTTTTCCCAGATGTCGGTGGAGTTTGAGCCACGTGGACTGGAGTCCAGCCACATGTGTGCAGGCCAAGGCGGCCGGGGTGTGGTCTGAGGATCCATGTGGTACTCAAATCTATCAACAAGCCCCCAACTGCTCACAGGGAGGTGTTTTTCGGTCAGCCTCCCCACAGGCACCACCAGGCCTTCCTCAAAGGGCGGTGTGGACCGTCTGCCCCGCAGCGTGGCCCACACCTCTGATCAAACACGGGGTTCAGCGTCTTCTTGGACACGTGTGTTTTCCTCCTTCCCGACCTCCTCTTGTCTGGCAACAAATACAGGCGGACGTAGGGATCAGAGCCATCTTCCGAGAAGGCGATGAGATTTCTTGTGACACAGACCAGAGAACACTGGGTGTTAGGGTCTAGAAAAAGCCAGTGAGCACCACATGGGAACCCACCCCACTTTTGCATTTATCCCAGCGCTAAGAGCTCAGGGAGGCGACTGTCCTCTCCCATGCTGCGGGCTTCCAATGGCCGGGGAGGTGGCCTCAGCGCATCTCTACAGCCCAGAGCCTGGGAGGCACTCTCACTCCCTGCTCTGCTGCCAGCAGGGAAGCCACAGCGTCACCCTCCACACCGCTTCCCTGGCCCTCCCAGAGGGACGCGCTCACCTCCCGGGGGGCCCCGAGAGGGAGGGACGCGCTCACCTCCCGGGGCCGGAGAGGGAGGGACGCGCTCACCTCCCAGGGGGGCCCCCGAGAAGGAGGGACACGCTCACCTCCCGGGAGGCCCCAGAGGCCATGCAGCTGCAGTCCTTAGGACCACTCCATGGTCTCTGCTCAGGCCAAGGATGCCCTCCTCCGCCCTCCGTCCCCCTGAACTCTTTCGTCACAGACCCACCTTCTCCTCGCTGCTCTTGTTCCAACAACTGGGCCAAACACACATAGTATTTAATTACAGCTGATCCTGAACTACACAGAGGTTAAGGACCTATGTGGACCTATGTGGTGCTGATCCGTGGAGTCAGCCAACGACAAGTGGAGTAGAGTGGTGATATTTAGGACTGAAAAAAATTCTTCGTGTCGGTGTAGCCACACTGCTCAAACCTATGGTGTCCCAGGCTCAACTGTCCCTGCAGCCACTTCCAACTGCTCACTCATCTCGAGGAGCCCGAAAGCCCATAGGAGGGTTGTCTGGCCAGCCTGCTGCTCTGGAAGCTCTCCGAGGAAGCACCTCAACAGCAGGAACACAGGTGCTCACTAAATAAGCACGTGTTGAACTGACCTACACGCTCACATAATCATGTTTCTAAACGTTACTAATTTTTCTTCCCCGTTTCCAACACTTTTTTAGAACATCCAAATTTTTATTTATCACCATGCTGTAAAGAGCAATATTGCATAGGAACCTGGAATGTCAGGTCCAGAATCAAGGCAAATTGGAAGAGGTCAAACAAGAGATGGCAAGGGTGAACGTCGACATTCTAGGAATCAGCGAACTAAAATGGACTGGAATGGGTGAATTTAACTCAGATGACCATTATATCTACTACTGCGGGCAGGAATCCCTTAGAAAAAATAGAGTAGCCATCATGGTCAACAAAAGAGTCCAAAATGCAGTACTTGGATGCAATCTCAAAAATGCCAGAATGATCTCTTCGTTTCCAAGGCAAACCATTTAATATCACAGTTATCCAAGTCTATGCCCCAACCAGTAATGCTGAAGAAGCTGAAGTTGAACGGTTCTATGAAGACCTACAAGACCTTTTAGAACTAACACGCCAAAAAGATGTCCTTTTGCAAAAGTAAAGTAGGAAGTCAAGAAACACCTGGAGTAACAGGCAAATTTGGCCTTGGAATGCAGTCATAGCAAACACCCTCTTCCAACAACACAAGAGAAGACTCTATACATGGAATTCACCAGATGGTCAACACCGAAATCAGATTGATTATATTCTTTGCAGCCAAAGATGGAGAAGCTCTATACAGTCAACAAAAACAAGACCAGGAGCTGACTGTGGCTCAGACCATGAACTCCTTATTACCAAATTCAGGCTTAAATTGAAGAAAGTGGGGAAAACCACTAGATCATTCAGGTATGACCTAAATCAAATCCCTTATGATTATACAGTGGAAGTGAGAAATAGATTTAAGGGCCTAGATCTGATAGATAGAGTGCCTGATGAACTATGGAATGAGGTTCGTGACATTGTACAGGAGACAGGGATCAAGACCATCCCCATGGAAAATAAATGCAAAAAAGCAAAATGGCTGTCTGAGGAGGACTTACAAATAGCTGTGAAAAGAAGAGAGATGAAAAGCAAAGGAGAAAAGGAAAGCTATAAGCATCAGAATGCAGAGTTTCAAAGAATAGCAAGAAGAGATAAGAAAGCCTTCTTCAGCGATCAATGCAGAGAAACAGAGGAAAACAACAGAATGGGAAAGACTAGAGATCTCTTCAAGAAAATTAGAGATACCAAGGGAACATTTCATGCAAAGATGGGCTCACCAAAGGACAGAAATGGTATGGACCTAACAGAAGCAGAAGATATTAAGAAGAGGTGGCAAGAATACACAGAAAAACTGTACAAAAAAGATCTTCACGACCCAGATAATCATGATGATGTGATCACTCATCTAG
>SJYG01000505.1:1305192-1322233 GCA_006410535.1 Litocranius walleri
GGGAGAAATATCAATAACCTCAGATATGCAGATGACACCACCCTTATGGCAGAAAGTGAAGAAGAACTAAAGAGCCTCTTGATGAAATTGAAAGAGGAAAGCAAAAAAGTTGGTTTAAAGCTCAACATTCAGAAAACAAAATCATGGCATCCGGTCCCATCACTTCATGGGAAATAGATGGAGAAACAGTGTCAGACTTTATTTTTGGGGGCTCCAAAATCACTGTGGATGCTGACTGCAGCCATGAAATTAAAAGACGCTTAGTCCTTGGAAGAAAAGTTATGACCAACCTAGATAGTATATGCAAAAGCAGAGACATTCCTTTGCTGACTAAGGTCTGTCTAGTCAAGGCTATGGTTTTCCCTGTGGTCATGTATGGATGTGAGAGTTGGACTGTGAAGAAGGCTGAGCGCTGAAGAATTGTTGCTTTTGAACTGTGGTGTTGGAGAAGACTCTTGAGAGTTCCTTGGACTGCAAGGAGATGCAACCAGTCCATTCTAAAGGAGATCAGCCCTGGGATTTCTTTGGAAGGAATGATGCTAAAGCTGAAACTCCAGTACTTTGGCCACCTCATGCGAAGAGTTGACTCATAGGAAAAGACTGATGCTGGTAAGGATTGGGGTCAGGAGAAGGGGACGACAGAGGATGAGATGGCTGGATGGCATCACTGACTCAATGAATGTGAGTCTGGGTGAACTCCGGGAGATGGTGATGGACAGGGAGGCCTGGCGTGCTGCGATTCATGGGGTCGTGAAGAATCGACACGACTGAGCGACTGAACTGAACTGATTTATTACATCAGAGCTGCTAGTGAGACTGACAAGTCTCACAACAGAGACTGACAAGTCACATAAAGAAAAATAACCAGTCAGCTGTACACCATCATCACTAACAACCAAACACAAACTGCAGCGGCACTGCCGTCTTGCGCCGTGCTGACTGAGTGCACACTGCCCTGCCCTGGCCTGGTCTTCCTGAAAGACTACAGCTGCTCCTGCTGTGATCCCAGAGACCTGCCTGGACCTTCTGAACTGTTAGCTGCTCTGGAAACTGAACCCCCAAAGACACTTCAAAAACAGAAAAATACACCCATTATTGTGTCTAAAGGCTCAGGAACAGGGGCCAGTTTAAGGGAGTATTAAAAGCAAACAAAATGGTTGTGGACAGAAAGTGTCATGAAAAGCAGGATCACAGTGGCTCTGCCCGCCCCGCCCTGGGGACGCTCACCTGCAGGCGTGCACGACCACCACCAGCTTGTTCCTCTGCGAGCTGTGCCGGAGCGTCAGCTGGACCTGCCCCAAGGGGGACTGTCCCAGGGTGGTTCCGCTGGGGAGACACAGTGGAGAGTGAGCTCGGCAGCCAGCTCAGAGGCTGTGAGCACGCTCCTTCCCTCGCGTGAGGAGGCGGCACACCCACGAATGGGAGCCCTGTCTAAACTTCTGGGCACAAATGGACCAGCAGGGTTCACATTCCACTCAAGGGTTCAATACAGCCCAATTCCTAACAACTGGGGCCCAAAGTAGAATCAGGACAGGGGCTCTCCTTACAGACATGAACTCTGTCTTCCTGAGGCTGTCTACCCAGGCGGTGCCCGAATCTGCGCTGCCTTCTCAGAGCCTGGCGGGCCATCTGGTCAGGCCCCAGCCCCGGCCTGTTTCAGGCTGAAGCCCAGAGCTCACAGACGGAGCGGCGCGCTCTGTACCACCTGCGCCCCCTCACACTGAGCACAGCAGGGCAGCAGAGGAAGCTGCTTCAAAGGGCAAGTCTCTCTTCCCGGTGAGAGGAAAAGGCTCACATCTGAGGCTCAGGGTAAGCACCGACTCTGTCCTTATCTAAGGGAGCCATGGAGACAGCTGTGACAGACAGGCGTGAGTGAGAAACCCACACAAACAGCCCCAGACAAAGCGCTGGGTGGCGCGGCGGGTGTGCACCCAGCATGAAGAGCAGGGCCATCCTCAAACAACAAACACGCCTGCCAAGCCTTTCCGTGACCCGGGCTAAGGTCCACAGGTCCGCTCTAGATGCTGCCTTCCTGACCTGAGGATCACCCCACTGTTCTTAAGCTTTAAGTGAGCCAAACACGAGGCACCAGAAAACAGCAGGTTTACTCTGAAAGCCAGAGGCTCAAGGAGCGAAAGGGCCACACTGCCTGAAACTGTCTGGTTAAGACTGCATCCCCCCCGGAGCCCTGGGGCCCGCGGCGATTCCGGAAGAGCGAGGGCATGTCTAGTTACTTCTCAAGCTGCCGCAGCCTCTGCCGCAGCTCCTGGGTGGCGATGGGCAGCGAGATGTCCGAGGCGATGCTTGGGGTGGGCTCCTTGACGGAAATGTGGCTGGGGGAGCCGGTGGGGCCTGCCTGGAGGCTGGAGGAGCTCCGGCCAAGGTCCCTGGGGCCCTGCAGGCTGGCCTCCGTGGGCAAGCCTCGATCCTCCATGCCAGGCCTCTCACCGCCCCCGGCGACCGGCGTGGATGGGGCCGTGTCGCCGCCACCCGAGCCTGGCGATGCAGATATCTGAGGCCTGGCAGAGGCCTTCCTCCCTTCCTTGGACACAGAGGGCCGTTTCACTTGAGCTGCGTGCTGGTGGTCCGGAGGCCTCTCCTGCTTCTCAAGGTGGAGCACCTCGGGGTGAAAACAGACACAGGATGAAAACCGCTGACTCTGGCCACAGGCTCGCGTGGGAACAGATTTAGGGACCCTCATTTGCAAAGTTCCTTTAAATCCTGGCACAAAACATTCAAAGCAGTCTACCTAGTTAGCTATCCTACCACATCACAGAAAGTGTAAAGCAGGAGTGTGCACATCACTCAATAGTGCAACGCACTCTGGCCTCTGCCGGCAGCCACTCTTGGCACGGTGGTGGCAGCTTTGCGGAGGAAGAGCCCAGGTCATAAACTCCTCCTCCACAGACCCCCATCCCACCATCTTACCAGTGATCACGGAAAGGGAGGCTGCCAGACTCTTAAGGGTCGACGTGCAAGCAGCCCCACCCCGCGCGCTCCTTCCACACCTGCTCTGCGTGTGCACACATCCCCTGAGCAGCCTACACGTGAACACCTGGCATCAGAGGTCATCTCAACAGCCTGAAGCCTCTCCCCAAGTAAAGCTGCAGCCAACAGGCCCAGTGCTATGCTGGCTCCAGGAGTTGGGCTTCCAGACCAAGAGCTCTGTGATTCACCACTGGAGACACTGTGTCTCACCTGGAAAGGCGGTGACCAGGCCCAAGGAGACTGCTTCCGCCACACCCTCCACAGACTACTCAAGTTTTTAAGAAGCTGGTTCTTCATTTAAATTTGCATTTTAAAAATTGGAGAGTTTTAGCACTTTCCCATATGTTTGCCGGTTTTATTTTCAGCATTTCCTTAGGTACTTACAAATGAATCATTGTCTATTTTGGACAGAATTTATTTTTCCTGTAATCTCTACCATCTTGCAGTTTTATTAAATTCTCCCTTCTGAATGACTTCTGAAAATTTAACAATAGCAGAAAACTTTATTGATCCAGATAGCAATACTTTCTGGGCCAAAGGATTAAAAAAAAAAAAAAAGACTGGCTGGACTCATCTGAGCGCGTGAGGAGCGGCTCCGGCCTGCTCAGCAGCCAGGAAGCGCCGCTGCCATCGGCGTCTGAGCACAAGCCTTGGTCTCTGCTCCTGAGCTAGAGCCCTCAGCAATCGACCGCACACTCCCCTCTGCCCTGCGTCCGGCACTGTGACCATGTCCACCTGGGACCCTTCCCCCAACCCCTCTGGACGCTCAGTACCCTGAGGGCGAGCTTCATCTTCAGAGAGCTGTTGGGGCCTGAGTTGCTGAGCTGGAACCGCTGGCTCAGGGTCATGTCCTCGCGGGCGAGCAGCTGGCTGAGCGGGATCCTGAGGTTCCCCAGGGAGCACTGGTGCTGCTCATCTCTCACCTGCCAAACACACAGAGCGCTCAGCGTGGGGGCAGGGGCAGGACGCGCAGGGGGCCCAAAACCTGGGTGTAGAAGGCACAGTCCAGCCTCCCCTTCTCAGTCATGTGTCCACAAACGCAGCAGGAGGAGAGCTCCTCAGGGAAACCCACACTGTATCAAGTGGAGCCGCAGGGCCCCCGAGTCACGGGCCACCATCTCCTCACAGGCATACTGAGAGCAAGAGACGGAAAGTCTCGGCCAAAGAACACTGCCAGAGCCCTGAGCCAGAGGCAGCAGTCCACACAGACCTGAAGCTTAGGGAGAAGTGTCTTAGTCCTGTGAACATGGTGACGACACACATTCCTAGTGCTGCGCCAAATCCCTACCGGGTAAACATAAACACTCACTTATGGAGAAGACACATTTCTAAGCTTCTTTTAAGCTTTCTGTTCAAAATCTACAATACCTGCTTTAAAGGCATGGCAATATCTGGCTGCTGAATAGTAACTTTCAGCTTTACCTCTACAATAGGAATTATTCCTGTTAGATTGTCATGCTGCAGATTGTTTAAGCAAAAAGAGTAAGAATTTTCATGGTTTCACAGACTATACAAAAATGATCAAAAAGTTAACTACACATGAAAACCTAAAAGCCTCATTACTTATTTTTTGAACTGTAAACATGAAAGCATTTTTAAATGAAATAACTAAGTTTACAGAACTTGAAAAGTTACTGTTGTGAATTTGAGGTCCAGTGACTATAAATTATTTTGTGAGCAGGCTTCCCAGGTGGCTCAGTGGGTAAAGAATCTGCCTGGAATGCAGGAGATACAGGTTCAGTCCCTGGGTTGTAGTGCAAAAATTATCTTTTAAAATTATTACCCCATCTTATTCTTTTTTTTTTAATTGAAATATAGTTTATAACATTAGTTTCAGGTGTACAAAAGTGATTCAATAATTTTACAGACTAGACTCCATTTAAAGTTATTACAAAATAATGGCTCTGTTTGTCTGTGCTGCACAACACACCTTTATTCTTAACACAGTTTTAGCAAATTAAATTGAGTATGTAGAAAGGATACTATATCAGAAGTAAGTGGGGCTATTCCCCCAAAAAGGTTTGCTTGCAAGGCTTTCTAATGTTAAATCTTGAAAATCAATAGAGGTTTATAAAATTTAAGATTTGAAAATCAGTACTGCATTTCACCATATTTACGAACTTCAAAAGGATAAACCACATGATCATCTCACACATCACAGAAAAGTTTTTGACAATATTCAACATCCACTCATGACAAAAACCTATAGCAAACCAGCAGAGGTAGAAAGAAGCTTCCTCCAACATCAGACTTAGCAACAGGGAGACATCCAGGCTGTGCCTCAGGACCTGAAGGAGGCAAAGGTGTCCACTCAGGCCGAGGCCGGGTGGACAGTGAGGCAAGGGAGGAAGGGAAGTGTCCTGACTGGGAACAGACAGCACACAGCAGCGCCTGGGGCGTCCGCACAGAAGCTGCAGAGCAAGCCCGCACAGCAAGGCTGGCAGTGACGCCGACATACAGATGCCAGCTGCAGTTCCAGACACCAGCAACAACCGGCCAGAGGGCGAAGACTGAGAACCCCTCCCGCCCTGCTGCTCACACGCACAGCAGGGACACGTCTGGCGGGTCCATGGTGGCAGTTCTCTGCGTGCTGTGTGACGTGGAGATATAAACACATCTATGTAGACATGCAAATAAATTACCTCCACTTCGAGCTCCTGGCGCTTGGGATTGTGAATGAAGAAGGTGAAATTTTCCTCCCACACAGGCTCGTTGGTTTTATACCGAATCTGAAAAAAATATCCTGAATCAGCTCTAGGATGTTTTCTGTGGACAAGTGTGGCCAGCACCGTGTATGGAAGCTGAGATGACACCTGCTTTCTGGGCTGTGCTGTGCTTAGCCGTGTCTGACTCTGCGACCCCATGGACTGTGGCCCGCCAGGCTCCTCTGTCCTCGAGGATTCTTCAGGCAAGAATGCTGGAGTGGGCAGCCTACCCCTTCTCCAGCTGGGCTGTTTTGCCAGGTGTCAGTTGTGCAAGCTGCTGTGTGGCAGGGGATGGCTGCCAGCAGCCCCTAGCCCAGGCCCCGGCCCCGCCAGAGCGTGCCATCTGCGTGGACAGCCCCCAGTCCCCTGGCCACTGGAGTGCTGCTCGTCAGGAAGTTTCTTAAACTAACGGTTAGCAGTCAAAAAAAGGGAGGGATTCCCAAAATGTTTCCTGAAGGAAGCACATGTTATAGCAACAGCAGCGTCTTCTATTCAATTCTCATTTCTTGAATTTTAAGTACACCGTTGTCTTTTAAACAAAATATTAATAGTGCATTCAAAGGAAACTTATAAGTTTGTCTCATGTCATCTACCCATGAAATCAAGTGAAAACATTATTAACAAATTCATGTCTTTTTCATGTTATTTTTAAGTGAATATATTTTATTCCAAATTAAGTAGCTCATTATCAAATGATTGATTTGAGAATACAAAACAAAGACAAGGACGTAAACAGTCTCCACCCCTGCACCCTCCCTGATCAACGGGCACTATGGCAGGAAAGTCACAGGGGCAGTCAGGTGCCAGCACCTCACCTTGCTCTCCTGGGCCTTGTGGCCAACTGACATTTGGACCAGAGGATTTGGGTTGCTGTTTATTTTCTTCCCAGACTATCCAAAAAGAAAAAATAGACAAAATCAATAAACACGTCTTGAAATAGGGATTACTAAAAATGAAATTACTGCTTATATTAACAGTCATTTCTATTTACTTCTGATACTTCAGCTACAGAGAATATCTAGACACGCTTTAAGTGGAAAACAATTGCTAAGCACACCCTAAAGCCATAACTGTATCTACATAAATCAATGAAACTTGTATTTGCAAATAATTTTAAAACGTTAAGGTATTTTACGTTTAAAGCAAGCAACCCTGGAAAAATGGAATCTTCTGAAAATCTTCCATGTTAATTCCAGCTCTGGAAACTCAGGTAATGAACTGAATAAAGTGAGACAAACAGAGAGAAAAGCACAGGAGGGACAAACGTGAGAGCTTCTGATTCAGAACAGCTTTTTTGGTTGGAATCTTAAAAATACTAACGTGTCAGAGGCATGTTTTTACATTTCTAATTTAGTATCTTCTGCTTGAACATGTAGCAATCATCAAATCTTGCTTACCAGCTGCTAAGTAATTTTGACTGGAAGAATAGACATCAATCTAAATTGCATTTAAGCAGATACAGATGCAATGAGAAAAATTCAGGAATAAGTTAAAATGGTAAGAAGCATACTTTAGTACAGACAGCTGATGGAACGGTAAGATGTAACATATATGAGGTTTATTTATAACTTAGCCCCACAAGAAGATGCAGTTAAATATTTGTGTTAGTGGAAATTAATTAGAAGAAAGTCACAAAATGTTTTTAAGTTAAATAATTTTAGAGTCAGTCCTCAACACAGCAGCAATGACAGAGGTGTCAAATTTATGATTACTGGAATAAAATATTACTAGCCCAAACCTACTGTGATAATCTAGTTTCTGGTTCATCTTTTTGATGTGAATTAATTCTGCAAGATGAAATAAACACTGTTAAAAAGAAAAAACACCAGGCTACAGACTGCTTTGGGAGAATACTATTTCCCCCTAAATCCACTTCTCCTTCCCTTACTGTGAGAGCGCTGGGGCTGTAGCCGAGCACACGTCCCGTGTGACGTGAATTTTGTTTCTGGATCTCCCCTGTGGCAGGTGTGGCCCCATAATGGTCCAGGGGCCTCGCCGTTGCTGTGTGCCCCTTTTGGCTGGAGGTATGGAGCACCACGAGCCACAACTCAGCATTCGGTGGCACCCAAGGGAAATACACCTCTGTCTCACTTAGGCTGCTGCTACTTTTGCGTCTTTGACTGAAGCTAACTTTATACACTTAATTAATCTCTGAAAAAGTAGCCATTCGTTCCTATTTACTGTAGCTTATCAATTTAAACACATTCCCCCAGCCCCCAGATAAACTTTCTATCATTTCTGAAAACAAAATGAAGTTTACAATGGATGACTTTAAGTGCCTGCTTTGGGGCAAACTATGGCAGAGCAGTAGCTATCACTGCCTTCCCCAATTTATTCTGCTTACATTTTCCTTTTGTGTGTGTGTGTGAATGGCATCCTAGACAGTGTTCACCCTGAGTCTAGACACTCTTTCGGCAAGGGTGAAATGAGTGCTATCAAGCCTTCACCGGCACCTTGGTTTCTTTCTTTACTGTCGCTGTCACTCAGTCACCACATCGTGTCCGGCTCATACGCAGCCCCACGGGCTGTAGCCTGCCAGGCTCCTCTGTCCATGGGGTTCTCCAGGCAGGAATTCTGGAATGGGTTGCCATTTCCTTCTCCAGGGGATCTTCCTGACCCAGGGAATCAAACTACAGTCTCCTCTGTTGGCAAGTCGGTTTTTACCAGTGGGCCAGCAAGGAAGGCCGTGTGTTCTTTCTCAGTCATATATAAAATAATGGTGCAGAGTCATCCCTCGGTATCTGCTGGGGGTTGGTTCCAAGACCCCATCAGGATGCCAAATCCAAAGATGCCCAAATTTCACTTATAAAATGACCTAGTATTATCCCCGGTACAATTTACGTCACCTCCAGATTATATGCAATACCCAATAAAGTGTATAAATGCTACATAAATAGCTGTAAACACAACGTAAATGCTGCTATTTGGAGCTTTCTGTAGATTTTTCCAGGATATTTTCGATCCTAGATTGAACTTGTGGATACAAAATCCACAGACACCGAGGGCTGGCTGACTGTCCTAAAATGGATGATATTCTGGATGCTATGAAAAAAGGTTAAATCAGTGACTAAGTCTTCTATCAGGATGCAATATTCAAAATGCTTCAGCACAAGACAAGACACACAGGGTATAATGAAAATAGGAGCTTTTAAAGTCAAACTGTCTTGAATCTAAATCTTAGCTTTTCTCTACTTGTTTACTAACATCTACGTGTATTTCATTTATTTGAACCTGTTTTCGTGGGCGTAAAACCATTTCCAGAACCGAGTTGTTAGGCTTAAATAAGATAACACAATAGGCAATTAAAAATATACGCATTCTGCTAGCTACACTGAGCACTTTAAATGTATGATCTCAGTTAACAAACTCGGCACTCCCACAGGGAGGAGAAGGGCAGCTGCACTCCGAGGAGCAAAGCAGGGAGGCCTCTGCTGCCTGCTGCGGGGCCACTGGCGAACAGCTGGCTGTGCAGGGGCTCAAGCCCAGACAGTCCAGTCTAACTGGAGAGCCTTCATTCCAGCCATCACGCTCTGCGGGCCAATAATCTTCCCTTCCCAAAGAAGCGGTGAGCCAAGGCTGTGGAGATGTTCCTTCCCAGCATTCTGGTGGGGAAATACCCCGCACACCCACTAGTACTCCAAAGGAGATCCACCTCCCCTCCTCAGTGGGTTGTGCACAATGCTAGTCTGTATCAAAGCACAATGCTAGTCTTCCTCTTTTGACGTTTAACTTATTCTTCTGGATGAAACTGATCAAAACCCACTGTCGATTCCTTTGCAGAGAATTAAAAGAACTACACTGAACTACTCATGCATTCCCCTAAATATTTAAGCTTAAAATAAGGCCTCAAAGAAATCAGAAAAAAAAAAAAATTTTTAATTTAGCAAGAAAATACATGCTCATGTCGTTTTACGAAGTGGAGCTTAGTTTTCAATAAACCTCATTCAATGAGATTTACAGCTTCTTGAAAGATCTGCCACCCAGCAAGCAGCACCGAAAGCCCGAGGCCACCGACTCAGAGATGGCCCTGATGCGGCATATTGGAAGAGGCGATTTTTTAATGGGAGGTCACAGTGCACTGGGCACATATTTCAATCATAGTCTAAAAATTGGTTACGATTTTAAACAGAATTTCTGTCTCACCATTTTCACAAACTCAAATCCAATTAAAGTACAGATGATTTAAAAGCACCTTAGATACTGCTGCCTAAGGCCAACAGGACAAAAGTCTAATTTGCCACATTGATATCTTACAAATTTATCATCAAAGTTGATTTAAATTCTTCTAACTACTAAATTCTTTAGCAATAAAAGCAGCCTCTCTTCAACTAAACAAGTAATTATGACTATTACTTTGTGAAGAATCTGTCAATAAACCTATATGGGTTAAAGCATCATCTCTTTCAATATGTTTTCATCAACTTTCGAAGGGAAAACTATTAGTTTACCTTTAAAGCTTTCTGAATTGCAGCCTTCTTCAAGACATCAGGGTTAAATTCTAATGGGTTACTCTTTCAAGTCAGAAGAAAATGAATATACCAAGGGTTAATAAACATGCAATGAGGAGTTTATGTTAAGGTTAATGACATGAAAACTTATGAGAACAAAAATTTTTTTAAACAAAACCCACAAAGAATTACACAAAGAAACAGTAAATATTAGCTGTAAAAGTATTCTCTATGCCCAAGATTTTCTCAGACTAAACCTTTAATCTGTAAATATTAAAACAGATCAGCCTCTACATCACTGTTCTTTTACTCCCATCCCTCTTGTCTTTGGGATTTGAAAAATCCAAAAATGACACCTGAGGAAAGGGTTCTGTTTGCTCTCCTTAGCTTGAACAAACCCTAGGATTTGTCTCTTGGAAAATAATCGTAAAGTTTCAACCATAATTAAGCTGAAGGTTTCCAAAAGTACAAATCAATGGGCCAGAGACGCCCCAACTGCTCTCCAGCCAATCATATTCTGGAAGAGCAAATGGTACCTTTCTTCCTTCTGAATTTTATCTTCTCATGAAAAAATCTCAGCAAAGACGGGGCCTGACCTGCCTCGTTCCCTCTACAAGCATACAATGCAGAAGCGGGTCAGACCATCTCAAAAGCTCCCCCTCGCTTTAAAGCTGTACAATTCTATTATTGTTATTAAGGGTTTTATGTCCTACTTTTATTGATTTTAAAAACTCATTACTCTATTGCCCTCAAAAAGGCAAGATAGAGTTGTTTTGCACCATCTTTTGAGGATTAACATTTAAGATGAAAGATTTTATCACCTGAGTTGGAATTAACTTCAAATTGAGTGTTATTCTTTACGAAGTGCCCTGGAACAGCGGGTCCAGCAGATTCCCTTGGGGTGGGGCCGGGTCGGGCTGGGAACTGCAGCCCTGAGCCTGAGGAGAGCTGAGTGCAGACATGGAGAGCCCGTCCCGCAGCTAGCTCCCTCTCTACAGACGCGGCCTCACTGCATGCGTGTTGCTCCAGCGCGCACCAGCTGGCGCGATGCAAGGAGAGAGGCTCTGGTGTGGGCTAGGCGAGCAAGAGGAGCCATGTGAGGGCATGGGAAGCTGCCCAGGCCCGGGGTGAGACAGAGCTCGGTGGCGGCCCAGCGTGAAGCCTCTGGACATCACTGCACTGCCGGCAGTGGGGCGCCTCACCGCCAACAATCACCTGCGCTGCTTCAAGTGAGAGCTGAAGTTTCTTTTAACAGAGCGCGGAGGAGCACCTTGCCCAAGGGCTCCACGTCACACAGCCAGCATCTCTACAGATGGAGTGGGCATCAGTGCAAATGGCACTCCCCTCAGAAGGACTCCAGACAGCACTATGGACTCACAGACTGAATGAAGCGCTAACAAGTTCACTTTATATGAGCATGGACTAGACAGGAGGGTGGAGAACTGGGCTCTGGGTCATACGGCTGAGTTCAGATCTTCCTGGCTCTGCGGCTTCCTAGAGGCAGCCCTGGTCTCTAATCTCAGCACTTCGTCTAAGAAGGGATCCCGCTGGCCTGAGACGCAATGAGCTCTGCACGCAGAGCCCTTGGAAAGTGCTCGGGAGATGCATGTGGTCACGGAGGCCTCTGTGGGTCAGAAAACACCCTCTTGTTCCTCTGGCCCGAGGAGGAGGTCCAAGTGCCGAGGCCACAGGATAAAGAGGCCCTTTCCAGCGCGGGAGCAAGGTCTGTGTGCTGAGGTTTCCAGACGGGACCAGGGGTGAAAGCACACTCACAGGGCTGAACCGGAGGAGTGTCTCGAGCAGCAGAAGGTACCAGAGTGTGGGGCTGGCAGCCACCCAAAACCTCTGCTGGAAATAGCAACAGGCTCAGCCTTTGGGGACAGCTGACAAAGGCACAGATCTACAACATACTGAAACCCAGAGGGGGGAAGTGATCAATCTATCCAGATTCGTTTTGTAGGACTTTTTGGTGACACCTATATTTGAATCATCACGCAGAGTATGTGGTTTTGATAACTCAGGAGGAAAGTTGGTTTGGATAAATCAGCACCTTAGCTAAATATAACAAAGCAATTAAAAAAATCCTGACACAAGGTCAGAAGCATTTCCTATAAAAGGAGGAGCTACAGAAAACAGTAGCTATACAGCCAGCTCGGCTGGTAGGGCAGCAGCTTCCGCCTCCTGACCCCTCAGCAGGAGGGGGGCAGCAGCCCACCCGCCCTGACCCCTCAGCAGGAGGGGGGCAGCAGCCCACCCGCCCTGACCCCTCAGCAGGAGAGGGGGCCGCAGCCCACCCGCCCCTCGTTTGGCTTGACTGTCTTCATCCATCAAATGGGACAAAATGCTGCTCCCCCCCCTTTTTTTTAAAATAAGAATAAACTGAGTATGCATGCTGAAATAAAAATGAAACAAATGAGCTTTAAGAATCTCACTAGTTACTGAATTAAAGCAATAATTAGTTTCTAGACTAAGGACTAAGCCATCAGCTCTCTCTGAGCCCGAAGCAAGGGAGACTAACTCTGCTAAAAGGACCGGAACAGTGCCAGGAGCCCAGGCTCCAGAGCACAGGCTCGGGAGACACAAGGGCAAAACCACTTCCCAGACAAAGGTCAGAACGCTCAGCTACCCACCCCGGGAATTCTGGAAGCGCCTTAAAAGCAGCGAATCGCAAAGTCAACAGACACTTCTTCCCCCAGGAGCTCCGCATACACAGGGGAGAAGGCACATCTTGAGGCAGCAGTGAGTTTCTGTCTCACCCACTGCTCCCGGGGCCTCGGGGACTTTATGGAAAGCCAAGCTCTGATACCTCTTGTGTCTGGTCAGGAGGAGAAAGCAGATTTAAGGAAGATTCCTGAAAGCTTGCAAAGAGATATTTACATCTCACATTGAGATGAACTGTAAGAAAATCCATTTTAATCATTATGGCTTCACTGTTTCCTCAGAGGATTAAAAAAAAAAAAGATTTTCAGGGCCAGGAGCAGCGTCAGAGCCCAAGGCTCCTCCATGGCTCATTGGGCTGGTCCACCTCGGTATCAGATGCAGTCACCAATGTTAGTTAAAGCAGAGTTACGTTTCACAAAACAAGCACGAAAGCAACACTCACAGGAACTGAAATCATGCAAGACTGAAAGGCATGCACATCATTCCGGCACCGAGCAGACGGCATTAGTCTCCAGTCCACATTCTAGCAGTCTCCACCAAGCACGCGAAGAAGAACGCTGAGAACTCACAAATAGTGCTCTACAGACTGAGGCAGTATTCTCACAAAACACTAGTCCCGACGCTCGCCTCTCTTTTAAGTAGCCACACCCAAAGTTTCCCTCGTAGATACTCTTGGGAAAGTGGAGATGGGAGGAGAGAGCAAAGAATGGTGGATTGCGGTCAATGGAGGCACAGCAGCACTAAACCCAGGATGCAACAGGCGGAGTCAGGGCTGCACGGAGGCGCGGGGCCGCCGCGCACTCCCTCCCCACAGGCCCACGGGTGGGGGTCTGCTCAAGGTGCTCTGCCTCTGGCGGCCAGAGCACACTTCGTGCACAGCGTGGCCTTCCAATAGCAGCTCAACACATTCACATTTCTCTCTGTCTCTTGCTTATGTGACACCATTCCATTTTAATTTAATGTGACAGAACACACAGTTCTCAAGAGAAGCCCCTTCACCACTCCTTCCCTCTATTCTAAAACATACAGCAAATCCACTCCCATCAGGCACTATAAAGACTTCAAAGCTTAACCTGTGGTTAAAAAGAAAAAGCTCTACCGTACAAGGAATTCTGCAGAAAGGTTAGACCTTCACTGAAAGAAAGGGCACAATTATACACATTCGTAAACACAGTTCAGTGAACATCTTTGCAAAATGAAAAAAAACAGATGATCAATCAGATTTTAATTGTTAAAAATTTTAAATAAAACAGAGATGCACAAAATACATTGAGTCTGCTTTTGAGCAAAGCCCAAGTAATGTACCATTTAAACCCTGGAGAAGCGTTAAATAGAATTAGGGTGTGCGTTTCATGAGGTAAAGGGACAGGGTGGTGTGACCAGGGTCACGAGGGACACCTAGGCACCCCCCCGCAACCAGGATGCATGCAGGGGGCACACACGGGGCCCTCAGGTGACTGGGCACTGGCCACCATGCCACCTCAGGAGGAAATACCCTGCCTCTGGAGACAGCAGGCTTTAACAAAACTGGCCTTCAGCACAATGAAATGGAGCAGACAGGCCACCTGTTGAAAAGGTGAGTGAGTGAGTGAGTGAGTGAGTGAGTGAAGTTGCTCAGTCGTGTCCGACTCTTTGCACTCCCTTGAACTGAAGCCCACCAGGCTCCTCCGTCCTTAGGATTCTCCAGGCAAGAATACTGGAGTGGACTGCCATTTCCTTCTCCAGGGGAACTTCCCGACCCAGGGATCGAACCCAGGCCTCCTGCATTGCAGGCAGATGCTTAAAACATGCTGTCGCAACGGTGAACTCTGATGACAAGCCAGTGCCCTCAGCGTGGAGGCAATGCCACAGCAGGGCTGGCTCACCTCCTCCTGTCCAAGCGCTGGCATCATCTGTGAAACTGTCCTCCATGGTGTGTGCTCGGGGATAAAAGCCGTGCGCAGGGCATCCCTGCCATGGCTGGGGGGATGCCAAAGGGATTTGATTTTCATCTTCAGGCATGAATTTCAGTAATCAGCACTTTCCCACAGGGTATTTTCTTTCCTAACTACTAAGTGCATTCTTTTCCTGTGTACTAACACACGTCAGCGAATTCTGACCACTCTGGGTGAGCCAGGAAGGTGGAGACGTAATAGTGCATTCATGAAGGGGGTGCACCTGTATCCCTCTCCACCGCTGCTCTCCTGGGCTGCAGGGAAGGGAAAGCACAGCAAGGCGCACAGAGCACATGGCTAAACCCAGCAGGAGCCACTGCCAGAGGCAGCACCTACCGGAAGGTTCCGGGCCGAGTCCAAGTACAAGATGAGCAGCGAGGAGGACAGCCCGTCATTGGCTTGGTCTTTGTCAGCTCTGATGTCTGTCAGCACCTACAGCGAAAGGGAAAAGCCTCAGCATGTGGGTTTCCAAGCTTCCTGTTTCTATCTAATTAAACCTACACTGCTCAAGAAAGATGGAGAAATAAGCATCCCATATACACAGTACAGAGAATGAACATGACGAGACTCCACTCAGATCACCGTGCTCAGGCGACCTGAGGCTCCCCAAGCCCCCGAAGGGCAACCGAGCAGGAGACCCGAGGCCTCCGAGAGCCGGTGGACGCCCGCAAACCCCCGCTGGCTCTAATCTGCGCCGACGCCACCGCGGTGATGCACAGCACAAGTCAGGCTACTGCTCCGAGTGTGTAAGTGAGCGGCAGCACGGCTTCAGGCACTGGTCTTAGTGCCCAGGCCTGCGGGCTGCCGTGGGGCCCCTCCAGCACCTGCTCAAGGCTCGACGCGTTGGGCATGAGCGTGAGCCACTCCAGCTTCAAGTGCAGCTTCCCTCTGGGCACCTCGTCCAAGGCGAACCACTGCGGAGAAAGTGAGGCACGTCAGCCAAAGCCCTCCTGGGCCAGATACACGAGATGGGCAGTCTCTACAACCCCAGAAGGCCCGAGTCCTGCCACTTTCAGCTCCAGGCCTGAGAACGAGCTGCTGGCCCCAGAAGCTGACGGCAGGGGCCGCTCTGTGTGTTAACGCACTGACTCCCAATGCCATCCCTGTCTAACATGCAAGGACTCAAATGTCTGCTCGTACCACCCAGCACTACCAGGATTCTACGTATGGACATCCATAGAATTTAGGGGCCAACAAAAAATGTAACATTGATCCCAAGCACTGAGTTTCAGTATCACACATGCTAACAAGTGTGCTTTTCCTCATGACTATGTAACAATAATCGATTCACACTTGTTTCAGCTTAAAAGTCATCAAGCTGTTAACTGAGGATGGCATCAGGAGAGGCGCCCGCATGCAGGGCGTGTCTGGGGGCCCCAGTATGGCGCGCGGCAGCAGGGCCACTGAGACGCCTGTCCAGGGTGTGCCGTGTGCAGCTGAGAGCAGCTCTCAACAGGGACTTGCTTAACTGCGCCTTACTTATCCAAATCTTACCCATCTTTCAGCAGCCATTACAAACTTCCTTTTCTATCCTTTTTATTCTGACAGCAGCATCTTGCTTGAAGCTGCGTCTGTGGCTGTCAGTTCATGATGCGCTTGTGGGTGTCTTTCCTGGGACAGTGTCTCATCAACTGCACTGCGCCGCTCTGCTGTGACTCCCAACTACCTCTGAACGCCCGATTCTCGGGAGCTCTTCCCAGACTCTGCCTGACTCCGAGGCACACCATGCCTGCCTGACACAGAGTGGGTGTGTGTCGGGATCCTGGGGGATTTTGTGTTTCTGGCAGGTGCTGATTCAGTTTCACTTTGCTGGTACTGGAAGGCCTAAGTTCCCAAGGTCTGTGAGCGGCTGTTAACTTCTCAGACCGCCTGGGATGGTGGCAGTGGGTACTCGCCATCAGCACTCACGAAACAGAACAATACTGAAAGGAAACTTACTTCGTCTAAAAGGCGCTCCTTTTCAACTTCAATAAGGTCAATCATAAGACTATAGAAACAACAATACAACAACTTTAGAACACAGAAAGCCACTTCTGAAAACAAATAAACTTAAGCATTACTCTTATGAAAAAGTACTCCAGAAAAGCAACAGCATGCTACAGTTTATCAAGAAACAAGCTTCACCCTCCAAGCTTCCTCAAGCTTCCACCCGGGTGTGAAGTGAGCAGGGAACACGCAGCGCGGCACGGCTGAGGTCAGGGCTGGGAACACCGGTCCTTCCCACAGGCAGTGGTCCGGAGGCGCCCCGGGCATGCCGGCATGTCTACAGGGGAGCCCCAGGTGTGCAGGCATGTATACAGGCTGT
>SJYG01000505.1:1322801-1347563 GCA_006410535.1 Litocranius walleri
GCGGGGCGGGCGGGTCTACAGGGGAGCCCCAGGGCAGGGCAGGCATGTCTACAGGGGAGCCCCGGGACAGGGCGGGCAGGTCTACAGGGGAGCCCCGGGTGTGCGGGGCGGGCGGGTCTACAGGGGAGCCCCGGGTGTACAGGCAAGCTGCATTTGACCAGGTGGGACGTGCTCTCTCTGAGCGATACCAGCCGCTCTGGATCGGGCTCCGTCGCATGCGCTGACTCAGGCGCTGCCGCCTTTCTAGCCCTGCTTCCTCAGCTCTGACTTCCTCTGCCTCGTGTCTGGAACGACCCAACAGCCCGTCCCACTTCCCTCAATAGTCCTGCTCTGCTGGGAAGCGTGAGGCAGCAGGGCGGGGCAATCGCAGGCCTGTCTTCCGCAGCCCCTCTGTTCCTGCACGCTGCCCCACACACCCCGTGTCCCCTGCTCCAGGACAGACGCCCGGGGCCCAGCCAGCCCCTGGTCTCAGGCGCTTACGCCGGAATCTAACAGAGGCTTTACTGCAAATCTCATCTGTTCGTTGCCTTGCTTACAACCTTTTGGTTGTTCTTCGATAAAGGGTCTCACAAATGAATTCTGAGGTCACAGCCTAATACACAGGCCATCCTTGATGAAACCAGACCTGTTCAGTGTCATTTACCCTTCTATCTTTTTTGCCACAAGAAATTCAGTTATACAGCATATATAACTATATAATCTATATAGTTACAGATTAGGCTAAAGTGTGTTTTTTGATAGTTCGTATTTTTTCAGCTGTACACGTTCAATTTAAGTAAACAACTCAGTATTTATTTTTCTAATATATAGGCACATAAATTACCATGTATCCCCACCCCCATAGGCCAATAACAAATCAGAAGTTCACAAACCTGTTTCTAGAGCCCGGAGCCCAGCGGCCTGCTGGGTGCAAGGCCGGGGAGCTGGGCTGCGTGTGGGGCCACAGCTGGTGGCTGAGCACTTAAATGGGGGAGCACAGCCAAGAAAAACTTCAAGTTTTATTTAACTTAGCTTTCCTTTTCTTACTTAAATGTAAAACTTGTCTTAGGAACAAAACATGTTTTAAGAAGTCTAAGGTGAAACAAACCTGGCATCAAAAAGCCATTTTAACACACATGTAAACAGGTAATAAACCTGCTTGATGTTACAAATTTAAGAGTGACTATCAAAGAGGAAGGGCCCACACCCCTGGCCACTGAGGACTTACCTTCCGAGAAAGTCATCCTTGTCTGGGTCTTCGTCAAAGAGCTCGATCTCCAATTCTTGTCCGGGATGTTCATAGACCAGAGCCTGGAAGGTACCGGTGCATGGCTGTCTCACCCTTACAAGCGTCTGTTCTAAGTGGTAACCGCAGCTGGCATCGGCGCCCAGGCCCCACCATCAGGCCCGAGACAGGGTTGATGGCAGGAGCCCCTGGGCACTCCCCTTGCGCACGGCACTGCACTGGCCTCCAGTTATCGGGGCCACAGGTGCGGACATCTCTCCACTCCCGCAACAGCCCCAGTCAGGGCTGGGCCCTCACTGCCACTCATTAGTGGGGAGGCCCGGCAACAGACTGGCAGGGAGGACCAGGAGCTGGCAGGGTAGCAACTGTCCCCTCTTCCAGTTGTTTCCAAGCCCATGCCCTGTGACGCAGCAGATCACTCTGAGAGGCACTTTCTGTGGGCAACTCGGCCAAGTGCCCGAAATACGGCCCCATGACACCCAAAAGGCACTGGTTACAGTGCTGATCCCCCCAAAGGTCAGACCCCTCGTGTGGAGACATGAGGGCGTCTTCTCACGTGAGTGGCTGTACCTGGGACATGAAGAGATGTCCAGATGCGCTACATGAAGACGCACACAACAGTACATAACTAACCTCATCGTGGAGCACGCTTGTTAGTGGCCGGCTATTTACTGAGATAGCTTAATGTGATTACGGTTTAAAATTGTGTGGAGATAGGGGTACAAGGTGAAGTATGTTTAAAGACGGAAAATCAAAGCAAAGAGAACTGCGCCCTCACCTCATACACCTCGTTCCACTTTGGACTGAGGTTCTCCTTGATGACCTTGCTTTGGAAGATCTGGTTGCCAACTCGAATCACTCCATAGGGGTCTGACTTCCCCTTGACAAGTCCCTTAAGGTAAGTGTCTTTTCCCTGAAGATCCTGAGCTTCAATAAAATGTATCCTCAGGACACCCTGGAAAGAAGAAAGAGCAGACTACTCACTGGTTCACCCGCAGACCTGGAGCGAAGGCTGGCTGGGGCACAAGACAGAGCCTCTCCCCTGCGCAAAGAAGGCAAACACGAGTGCCTCAGGGGCAAGACCACGGGGCCCAAGGGTCTGACCAAAGGCCAGAGACGGAGATGCCGGTGTGGGCTGCTGACCCTCCTGGGGAGGAGGGGCCCTGGCTAGGCAGGGCCGACGGCAGGAGCCAGGCAGATGACACAGGGCCTCGTGGGCCTGGAACAGTGCAGTGTCCTGGTAAGAATCCCACGGGCAGTAACTGCAGTGGAGACCAGCACCCGGGGATGTATGTGACTCTTCCTAAGTCCTTCACACGCACCGATCACTGCACTGCATTTTTAGAATAATCCTATGAAATACTGTCATTAAACCTATTTTATGGATAGGAAACTGAAACTCTTGAGATACATACACTCACAGACAACATAGTTCTCTTTCCCTAAGATGTTGCTTAATTGATAAAAAAAATCCACCTATATTTCTTTCAAGGTAAACACAAGTGGTAAAGTTATCTTTTGAGGAGGTAGCATTCTATACCATCAACACTTTGAGTTACCAGGTACTGTTCATGAATCAATCAGCACAGGATGACATACATTTTTACAGATAAATATACGCAGATGACATCACCCTTATGGCAGAAAGTGAAGAGGAACTAAAAAGCCTCTTGATGAAAGTGAAAGAGGAGAGTGAAAAAGTTGGCTTACAACTCAACATTCAGAAAATGAAGATCATGGCATCCGGTCCCATCACTTCATGGGAAATAGACGGGGAAACAGTGGAAACGGTGTCAGACTTTATTTTTTTGAGCTCCAAAATCACTGCAGGTGGTGATTGCAGCCATGAAATTAAAAGACCCTTAGTCCTTGGAAGGAAAGTTGTGACCAACCTATATAGCATATTGAAAAGCAGAGATATTACTCTGCCAGCAAAGGTCTGTCTAGTCAAGGCTATGGTTTTTCCAGTGGTCACGTATGGATGTGAGAGTTGGACTGTGAAGAAAGCTGAGCACCGAAGAATTAATTGATGCTTTTGAGCTGTGGTGTTGGGGAAGACTCTTGAGAGTTCCCTGGACTGCAAGGAGATCCAACCAGTCCATCCTAAAGGAGATCAGTCCTGGGTGTTCATTGGAAGGACTGATGTTGAAACTGAAACTTCAGTACTTTGGCCACCTCATGCGAAGAACTGACTCACTGGAAAAGACCCTGATGCTGGGAGGGATTGGGGGCAGGAGGAGAAGGGGATGACAGAGGATGAGATGGCTGGATGGCATCACCGACTTGATGGACATGAGTTCAAGTGAACTCCGGGAGTTGATGGACAGGGAGGCCTGGCATGCTGCGGTTCATGGGGTCGCAAAGAGTCAGACACGACTGAGCAACTGAACTGAACTAATACTTTTAAAAATAGTAACCAACCTCCCATTAACATTTTTACAAATCTAATGCTTAGACACTGTGGTCACATATTTAAGCAGCATGAAGGGTGGATTCTGGGCAGGCTCAGACGGTCCCCAGTGCTTACAGAACACAGAGCCCATGGCTTAGGAGAATGAGGATTCCTACGTGCAAAGGCAGGCCTGTGTTCTCTGAGCTGAGGATGCTAAGTGAAGGAAGAAAGACATTCCCACCTCACCTGTGTCCCTCACACCTGCTGAATGCCAGCAATAGGCTAACTGGGATGTGAGCACTGGGGTGCTGTTACTTTGAAAAAAGTAGGACTACTCAGGAATGTTTGTTGGTCTGTGCACTGTTACTAAGATCCAGCTTACGAGAAGGGTAACAGGCAGGAGGAAAGGCTGGCTACTTCTACTTCATGAAACAAACTCTGAACTGAGACCAGACACCACGTGACAGGCCGCCCACTCCACCTCTGGAGCCCAAGGTCAGTGAGGCCACACGGGTGGGACGCAAACCAGTAGGAGCAGCCCTCCGAGACCGTGCCCTGGGCCTCGGACGGGATTCCACACCCGCGGCTGGCAGGCTCTCACGGTCTCGGGCTGAGGCTCTCTAGTTTACTCAGATGAAGGTGCTTCCAAGACGTGTGGTCACCGCTGTGTGTGAAGCGCCACCCCAACCTACAGATGGAGACACTCTGAGGAAGGCACTCCCAGAATGAAGCTGCCGCCAAGCCCCAGGCTGTGACTCAGCCCAGCCCTGCCCGCTCACTCCGTCCGGGGGCTTAACACCCACGGCACGCCTGCCGCGTCCAACCCTGAAGGACTCCAAACAACTGCTCCTCACGCCTGGCAGGAGCCTGGCACAAGGTTCCCAGCTCAGGCTAAAACGTACATCTTACACACAAGCAGAAAGTGCTTTCTGAGGCAGTGAATAGGTTGTCACAGCTGTCCTTTACAACTTGCAGTGACATCTGCAGAATTAAATTCCCGTGAGTGCCTTTGAGGTTCACGAACTGCCCTTAAGTCTCCGAAAGCTTTAGGCCAAGTGGCCCTTCAGTCCAGTCCAGGCGCTCAGTCGTGTCCGACTCTTTGCGACCCCATGAACCGCAGCACGCCAGGCCTCCCTGTCCATCACCAACTCCCGGAGTTCACTCAGACTCACGTCCATCGAGTCACCTCCTAAGGACGGGCAGGACAGACCACTTTTACAGCATCAAGATCCACATGGCAAGGTCATTGTTAGGAGAAACACAGCACTCAGTGCCCACGTGCATGAGAAGCTCCTTCAGTCTATTCTAAGTGCTAATGGACACATGCTTACCTTTGGTACAGGAAATCGCAGCTGAGCTATTTGCACTTCGCTGACAAGAGGGACTGTGATTCGATTGGGAAGCACCAGGTAGTTTGATATTATATCCAAAATGATAGTATCTGATAAACCACTGTTAGGTGGAAGGTTAAAAAAAAAAACACAGTGATCAGACACTTTATGTTAGTTATCACCCGTAACAGTGAACTTGGCATAAACATGATACAATATCCCACCAACAGGTCAGAGCTAGTTCCCCTAACACAGTATTTATGCTGCTATGGTGACAATTATGTGGGATTTATTCTAAGAACATGAGGTAATATTTTGGCTACATTTCTCAATGTCCTAAATCACACTCATACATTTCCACATAACTTTATCATTGACTTAACACTGAATATACATTTAATTAAATTTCTTATTTTAACATAAACTATTTCAAACATACGTGAAAGTGCAGAGAATATGAAAACAAGCATTTACTCATTTCACATTTATTACACCAAATTCATCTTTCATGTTATATATGCAGAGCTCCTAAAGAAGTAAAAGAATTTACAGTTCACTCTTCTTTACACTTTATTAGGTACTGAAGACTGTAATCAATTTGAAACAGTATACGCCACTGCACAGAGAATTCAGTGGCAGGAATAGAGCTGTGGGGGCTAAAGAAACTTTCAATATCCTTTTTGTCTATTCTTTGTAAATGTATGTAAATAGAGAGTCAAGGGTCTCTGCAACACCACTCCTGAGGCACAGAACTGGAGCTGCTCGGCTGTGCCAGAGAGCCTTTAGCCAGAACTGCAGAGTCTGAGGAGGAACTTACTTCTTGCCAGGACTTCTCAGAGGTCAGCATTACGGACAAGGCAGAGGTAAAGGAACCATAACCGGAACATTCCCTGGGACACAGTGACAGTCCTATCACGTCCTGAGAGATGACCCAGCCTCGCTGCAGGCTGGGGTCCAAATGCCAACCAAGGCGTGGAGGCTCACTGCCAGCCCTCTCAGTTCAACGTGGGAAACACATTCCCCAGACAGCTCTGCTCTTGTGAAGAGGCCAGTTAACCAGCGTCTACACTCCAGAGGGACTCGGAGGGCGTAAGCCGGCAGACACTGGATCGGTGCTCCCCAAGCTGACGACAAAGTGGTCCCTCAAAGCTTTAGCACCCAGCACACTTACTTCAGGCAATCTCCCTGCAGAAGCACGAGTTTTATTTATTTTGAAAAATCTACTGAGACAGAAGGCCTCTCACTGCTGACGCAAGTGCTTCAGGAACCTGCTCGCTGCCCCGGTGGTGGGCTGCGCCTCACCTCCCGTTGATGCCCGTGTCCTAGCAGAAGGCCCAGCTGGCACCTCCACCAATGGCTCCCGAGCGGGGATGCACACCCCCCGAGCCGCCGCTCCCCTGTCCTGACTGTGGCAGGGCTCAGCACACAGCACGACTTCCGCACGCCTTCCACCCTCCCGGTCTTCCTGACCCGGCCCTGCGCATCACCTACAGCCTTCACCCCTCACACTCGGGTTAGGGCTCCTAAGTCCACAGTGGCGGGGAGAACGAACACGTGTGGTGAGGTGAAGTGACTCAGGCATCCTGCCACCTCCTCACACCTCGGCTTCTACTCTGCAGTCAATGCAGGGAGCAGGCAGACCTTCATTTAGTAAAGCTTGGGGTAAGATTTCATTACGTTAGGTTCAAAATTATTAAATATTTACTTTTACAAGATAAGGTCTGCCACAGCTGTTACTTGATAAAATCTTCACAAAATATTGGCCCAAGTTTTATGTTAAGTACATATGCATATATTTTATTGCATGAAATTTACATAATTATATATAAATTGTGTCGTATATGCTGCTCAGTCGCTTCAGTCGTGTCCAACTCTGTGCGACCCAAGAGGCGGCAGCCCACAAGGCTCCTCCATCTCTGGGATTCTCCAGGCAAGAACACTGGAGTGGGTTGCCATTTCCTTCTCCAATGTCATATAAATATATGTAATTTCAAAGGAGTATTTTTACTATATTTCTTTTATACCATGGCCTCATTTTTGCATGGTATGCGTCTGTTTCCATCTGTATTTCTAATATATATGCATATATATTCTTAACAATATATGCAATCCTATGTAACCCTAATATATAAGAATGTTTCATATGTGAATAAAAATCTATATATAAAACAATAGCTAGAAGGTGTGCCACACAGGGCCTGTCTTCATATAAATCCATGAAATGAACCGAAGCTGTGTGCATCTGTGTGTCCTCGTGTATGTGCGTTTCTCCCTTTCCACGGGTTTGGGACTGACTCCAGAGCTGCGGGCTGCACCCACCGGTTCTCTCTGCCTCAACGCTCCCTGCAGAGGAGATGGCTGACAAGCACGGGTCACGCTCCTGAGGGGAGGCAAGCGGAACGCACATGCTTTTTCTGCACTAAGGAACAGTAGGGACTTGCTGTTTTGGCCACTGACCAGCACCCTTTCCTCAAACTCCTGGAGTCCTTCCTTTGGGGGAATTCCTGTCCTTCACTGCAACTTTTTCAAGGAATTCTCTGCCTCCTCTCAGGGTGAGCACGAGACCCAGACCTGATCATCAGAAGCAGGAAAATCTGTCCAAGGAAAGGTGAACAAACAGAGGTCAACTCTGGAACTTTGCTGGAACTAGAGGGACATTTGCTGGAATCTTCTAGTGAGGTTGCTAAGCATGCCACAGAATAGAAGCTAGAAGCTGCTACTTCACAGCAAAAGCCTGCCTGGCAACAGAGCCACACACAGAAAACGTGGGTCAGGAGCCATCCTGCGGATACCAGCGTGGAGCCCCGTCTGGCCACCTGACAGGGCCGCAGGCCACACCCAGCGCCCAGAGCAGGCGCTCTCCACACGCCTGGTGGAGACACTAGAGCACACCGAAAGCAAAGACTCCCAGTGCACCCCGCAGCCGCACGCCCAGGCTGACTCCTCCCCGCCCAGGAGGATTGCGTCAAGGCAGAGAAGGCTGGAAGGGACAGGGCAGCACAGCTTCAATGCAGCCAGAAAGGGCTTGTCTTGAAACATATAAGCTTGAAAACTTTTTAAACTTTTCTTTATTTTTCTGGGATATTAAAACACCAAAACTGGAAAGACACCTCATGACAAATGAAATGGCTCCACTGAGCCCCAACAGGGCTCGCGCGCAGCTGCAACCCAGAGCCTGAGGCGCGACTCGGTTCCGGAGCCTGCGCACCCTGCCTGAGAGGCACAGACGCTGCCCGGGAGACGGCGCTCAGCCGCTGGGCTGCCTCGCGACGCCCAACGCACATGCCACCAGCAAGCGGCCACAGGGCACGACAGAGTACTTACTTCAATCCAGGAATGTCGAGAAGATTAGTCAGTCCTGTCCAGTTAATTTCTAAAAGCTGTTTTTAAAAAAACGGCAAATACAGTAAGTATGGAAACTACTTCTAATTATCATTACCAATTATGTAAGTCTGTTTCTTCATAAATGAAATGGGCTACTCAGTACATAATGCTGTCCTATTTTGATTTTCACTTTATAAAATATCAAAGCTCTTGTCCCGTATTGGCACTGATATCTTGCCTGTTCTTATGTTTTTTGATGTCATAATTTTCTCCAGTAAAATCATAATTATTTATATACCTACCCTCTTATTGATGAATGCTTAGAATATTTGCAGTTTATGTTTTTTGTAAGTAATGGTCATAGCAAACACCCTCTTCCCACAACACAAGAGATTACTCTACACACCTACATAACCAGATTGTCAATACCAAAATCAGACTGATTATATTCTTTGCAGCCAAAGATGGAGTAGCTCTAAACAGTTAGCAAAAACAAGACTGGGAGCTGACTGTGGCTCAGAGATCACGAGCTCCTTATTGCAAAATTCAGGCTCAAACTGGAGAAAATACGGAAAACCACTAGGCCATTCATGTATGACCTAAATCAAATCCTTTATGATTACACAATGGAAGTGAGAAATAGATTCAAGGGACTAGACCTGGTGGAGACAGTGCGTGAATACTATGGATGGAGGTTCATAACATGGTACAGGAGGTGATAACCAAACCCACCCCCAAGAAAAAGAAATGCAAGAAGGAAAGGTGGTTGTCTGAGGAGGCCTTACAAAGAGCTGAGAGAAGAAGAGAAACAAAAGGCAAAGGAGAAAGGGAAAGATATTCCCAACCGAACGCACAGCTCCAGAGAATAACAGAGAGAGAAGAAAGTTTTCTTAAGTGAACAATGCAAAGAAATAGAGGAAAACAATAGAAAGGAAAAGACTAGAGATCTCTTTATAAAATTGGAGATACCAAGGGAACATTTCATGCAAAGACAGGCACAACAAAGGACAAAAATGGCAAGGATCTAACAGAAGCAGAAGAGATTAAGAAGAGGTGGCAAGAATACACAAAAGAACTATACAAAAAAGCTCGTAATGACTCAGATAACCACGATGGTGTGATCACTCACCTAGAGCCATACATCCTGAGGAGGCCTTAGGAAGCATTACTATGAAAAAAAGCTAGTGAAGGTGATGGAATTCCAGCTGAGTTACTTCAAATCCTAAAAGATGATGCTGTTGAAGTGCTACACTCATTATACCAGCAAATTTGGAAAACTCAGTGGTGGCCACAGGACTCGAAAAGGTCAGTTTTCACTCCAATCGCAATGAAAGGCAATGCCAAAGAATGTTCAAATTACTCTACAATTGCATTCATTTCACACGCTAGCAAGATTATGCTCAAAATCCTTCAAGCCAGGCTTCAGCAGTACATGAACTGAGAACTTCCAGATGAACAAGCTGGATTTAGAAAAGGGAGAGGAACCAGAGATCAAATTGCCAACATATGCTGGATCATAGAAAAAGCAAAGGAATTCTAAAAAAATGTTTACTTCTGCTTCATTGTCAATGCTAAAGCCTTCGGCTATGTGGATCACAACAAACTGTGGAATATTCTTAGATAGGAATACCAGACCACTTGACCTGCCTCGTGAGAAACCTGTACAGGAGTACGTCAAAGCTGTATATTGTCACCCTGCTTATCTAACTTATGTGCAGAGTACATCATGGGAAATGCCAGGCTGGATGAATCACAAGCTAGAATCAAGATTGCAAGGAGAAATATCAACAATCTCAGATATGCAGATGATACCACCTTAATGGCACAATGTGAGGAGGAACTAAGGAGCCTGTTGATGAAGATGAAAGAGGAGTGAAAAAGCTGGCTTAAAGCTCAACAATGAAAAACTAAGATCATGGCATCTGGTCCCATCATGTCATGGCAAATAGATGGGGAAAAAGTGGAAACAGTGTCAGATTTCATTTTCCTGGGCTCCAAAATCAATGCGGATGGTGACTGAAGCCATGAAATTAAAAGACACTTGCTCCTTGGAAGAATAGCTATGACAAAATTAGCCAGTGTATTAACAGAGACATCACGTTGCTGACAAAGCTCTGTATATGCAAAGCTATGGTTTTTTCAGTAGTCATGTATGGATATGAGACTTGGACCATAAAGAAGGCTGAAGGCCAAAGAATTGCTGCTTTTGAACTGTGGTGTTGGAAAAGACTCTTGAGAGTCCCTTGGACTGCAAGGAGATCCAACCAGTCCATCCTAAAGGAAATCAACTCTGAATATTCATTGGAAGGACTGATGCTGAAGCAGAAGCTCCGATACTTCAGCCACCTGATGTGAAGAGATCATTCACTGAAAAGGACCCTGATGCTGGAAAAGTTTGAGGGCAAGAGGAGAAGGGAGTGACAGGATGAAATGGCTGGATGGCATCACTGACTCAGTGGACATGAGTTTGAGCAAGCTCAGGGAGATAGGGAAGGACAGGGAAGCCTGCTATGCTGCAGTTCATGGGATTGCAAAGAGTCAGACATGACTTAGCAACTGAAGAACAACAACAACAAAATGATTCAGTGAATATCTTTTACACACATGTTCTTACAGAGACTGCTAAGTCGCATCAGTCGTGTCCGACTCTGTGCAACCCCATAGACGGCAGCCCACCAGGCTCCCCCGTCCCCGGGACTCTCCAGGCAAGAGCACTGGAGTGGGTGCCACTGCCTTCCCCCTTAGAGACTAGCACTCAGAAAGCAGAAGCTCTGGTCAAAGATGCATGTTCATCTCTTTATGCGGATGTATACCGCCTTGTTCAGTTGCTAGGTCGTGTCACTACCTAACTGCTCTAATATTGCACCAATTTACATGTCCATCAAAATTGTATGAAATGTACTTTCTTTACAGCCACACGAAACACAGATGTTAAAAATCAGTCTATTTGGCAGTTAAAGAATGGTTACTCTATCACTATTTCAAACAGCATTTTCCTGATACTTGGAGAAGGGAATAGCTACCCACTCCAGTATTATGGCTTGGAGCATTCCCTGGACTGGACAGTCCATGGGGTCGCAAAGAGTTGGACAGACTGAGCGACTTTCACTTTTTTCCTGATATTAGTGGGATATGTTCTATCTATTTAGTCAACTTTTGTATTTCTTTTCATTTTTCTAGTGGGTATTTCAGAGAAGGCAATGGCACCCCACTCCAGTACTCTTGCCTGGAAAATCCCATGGATGGAGGAGTCTGGTTGGCTGCAGTCCAAGGGTTAGCTAAGAGTCAGACAAGACTGAGCGACTTCACTTTCACTTTTCACTTTCATGCACTGGAGAAGGAAATCACAACCCACTCCAGTGTTCTTGCCTGGAGAATCCCAGGGATGGGGGAGCCTGGTGGGCTGCCGTCTATGGGGTCGCACAGAGTTGGACACGAACGACTGAAGCGACTCAGCAGCAGCAGCAGCAGCTAGTGGGTACTTCTCTTAGAATAATTCCTATATAGTTGGCTGAGATTCCATTAAACGGATGTGGACAGGTAAAGAGCATTGATTAAAACACTGCTTCTCCCGTCGAGATGGGCACTGCACATAATGCAATTGCCTGTGCTTTAAACTGCAGAAGACACTAGTGAAACTGCATGCCCTCTGTTACTTACATGCACTGCAGTGACAGAGCTGGGGAGTAAGCAGTTGTAAGTATGAACTGAAGGGTCAAGATTCCTTTGGACAAACCCAAATTCAAAAGCAACAACTCTAATAAAGTCCTGAGAAACTAACCTCCATAGGACTTCCCGGTGGTTTAGTTGCTAAGCCGTGTCCGACTCTTGCAACACCATAGACTGTAGCCTGCCAGGTTCCTCTGTCTGTGGCATTCTCCAGGCAAGAATATTGGAGTGGGTAGCCATGCCCTCCTCCAGGGCATCTTCCAACCCAGGAATCAAAGCCAGGTCTCCTGTCTTGCAAGCAGATTCTTTCCCGACTGAACTAACAGGGAAGCCCCATGGACGCCCTAGACCATGACTGTGATCTCTAGATGTATCTTCCACTAGAGGGAACAGGAGACTTTGAAGAAATGGCGGATTCTGGGTCTGGGGCAAAAACTGTTAACAATAACCTGGGGCATCTTGCTGAATCAGAAGGTCAAAGAAACTCTCAGTGGCCCTCCCAAAGGGCGATCATGTTGAGGGGCTGAAACCAGGTTTAAACTCGGGGGCACCAGAGCACCCCCTTGCAGGACACTGGTCAGAAGGATGGGAGGCACCGGAATGCTGCCCAAGTTCAGAGAAGCAGAGTAATGCTAGGGGCACGGGGGAAGAATCCACAGAAGGACAGACTCAGTTGAGTTTGAAGACATATGAATGCAAGAAGGCAGGCTCCAGGCACACCTGTTCAAGGCCCTGAAGGGGGAGCTGGCCTGTCCCTGAGCACAAGGGAGGCCAGAGGACACAGAGCCAAGCTGGAGGGCTGTGAGGGAGAGGACTGTGACTCTGTGTCTGAGGATGAGACTGAGAGTATGTGACTGAACAGGTGTGCAGGTATGTGAGAGAGAAAAGTCCACCCAACCCTAAGGGCAGATCGAGGAAAAGCAACGGAAATTAGTGCCCTCCCCACCAGCCCGCAGTCTGGATGGATCTCCCTTTGGGAAACTGAAGAGCGAGTGGGAAGTGTTTCCAAAGGACAGGAAATTACCTCTTTCTGAAGGTTTGAGAAGTAGCAGTGAGGGAGCAGAGTTGTGGGGTGGGGCGCAGGGCCGGGCCGGGCCGGGCCAGGGCGGTCCCCCTCCCCGCAACTGAGCCCCAGCAGCCTGAGCAGGTACAGGAGCAGGGCAGCCTCAGCCTGAGCACCCTCTGAGGGCCTGTCGGTCCAGCAGAATCCAAACCCACAGACACTGCTCATTTCAGCGCTGACTGCACACCAGCCTCCTACACAGGAAGTTTGTTACAGACAGACTGGTGGCTCCGCCCTTCCCCAGAGCTTTTGAATTTGCTGGTCTGGGCTGGTGATAAAGGTCAGGAAAGTTTTTCTTATGCTTTAACAGCCTTGAGACTTCCAGCTTCCACTTGGGATGCAGCAAACTGGGAAGAGTGTCCCTCCTGAACGCAGACAGCTGCGGTGGCAGGGCTGCCCTGGGCAGGAGAGCCGGAGCAAGCCCTGAGAGAGCCGAGACAGAAAGAGAGGAGGGACAGGCCACCTGCCCAGAGGCCAGGACAGAACTCCCTCTGCACCACACAGCTGCAGGGCGCTGAGAGCACGCCAGGCCCTCCCAGGGCACGGGGCGGGGAGCCGCTGAGAGCCCCAGCACCCTGGCGGTGAGGCAAGAAGCTCCAAAATAATGCCGGATATCAACCCCCTACAAGAAACTCAGAGAACATCTGGCAGGATAAATACCCCCAAATTCCCCGGTGGCCCCATTCTGGACCCTCCTCAGTGCAGTGGGCTCCGAGGACCCCCCCTGCCAGTTTCTTCCTCATCACCTCACTGCTGCTTCCCACAGAGGGTGGCAGGATTAGCCTCCAGGATCCTCGTGCAAACGCTGTGTCCTGCCCACTCCTGGTCTCAGGGCCAAGGACCTGTGCCTGGTGCAGCTGGAAGAGGGGGCAGGCCAGGACAGAGGGAGACGGGGAGGCTCGCTCCTCCTTGGGGCCATGGCAGCTGGGACTCTGGCCTGCGGCCTGAGGGACCAGAGGCCATGGTCTCGGGAGAGAGAACGAAGCAGGCAGAACAGGCCCGAGAGAGGATGGCACCCACAGTGGCCATGCGCCAGTCATCCTGTTCCTGATGCTCGGCTGCAGCCCCTGCGTGGGCTCCATGAGACAGCAGGACATGCTCATTCTGTTTTTAAAGTCCCCCCTTCCTCCTTCTTCTTTGCTTAATGTAGATCACTGCTTGCTCTTTGGAAGAAAAGCTATGACAAATGTAGACAGCGTACTAAAAAGCAGAGACATCACTCTGCAGACAACGGTCCGTCTAGTCAGAGCTATGGTTTCTCCAGTGGCCATGAATGGGTGTGAGCTGGACCATAAAGAAGGCAGAGCGCAGAGGCTTTTGAACTGTGGGGTTGGGGAAGACTCTTGAGAGTCCCTTGGACTGCAAGAAGATCAAACCAGTCACTCCTAAAAGAAATTAGTCCTAAATATTCATTGGAAGGACTGATGCTGAAGCTGAAGTGCCAACACTTTAGCCCCTGATGTGAAGAGCTGACTCATTTGAAAAGACCCTGATGCTGGGAAGGATTGAAGGCAGGAGAAGGGGCTGGCAGAGGATGAGATGGCTGGATGGCATCACCGGCTCAATGGCCATGAGTTTGAGTAAGCTCTGGGAGTTGGAGATGGACAGGGAGGCTTGGTGTGCTGCAGTCCATGGGGTCGCAGAACAGGACGGAACTGAGTGACTAAACAACGACAATGTCATTGCTGGAGCCCTAGCTAGGTGGACGCAATTTCTTTTCACAACCGCTCTTAAAGGAAGATATTAATTCCATTTTAGAGATGAAGAAACTCTATCTCGGGATCACAGACTCAGAAGACATGTGCTTTGCTACCGGGGAGGACCCCTAGGATAAACATATTCAGAGTGAGCCCAGACCACCTCCTGGAGAAGTTCTAGAAAAGGCCTCCCAATTCAGTCTAATCCACACTCCTGAGATGAACCTAAATGTGACCTAAAGGTTCTGAAACACCCTCAAGAGTATACCACAGAGGCAACGCCAATAATGTCAAGTCAGCATGAGTGGGTGGCCACCAATTTCTGGGACAAGTCCAAGGGCAGACAGTGGGTCTCCCTGGCTCTTCCCAGAATCTTAATCCAAGCTTACCAAACCTTGACCTCTGCTGTTAGGACCCCACCAGAATGCTAAACCTACATATAGGAAAATATTTTATCTGTTATATACTTGAAGACTTCTGTATGCCAGGTACTATGCTGAGTGTTTTTACCTCCTGACATTTAGTTGTCACAAATAATCTTTTACTGGAGTTATTACTGTACTCTCCATGTTACTGATGGGGAAACTGAAGCTTACAGAAATCAAAAACAGTTGGACCTCAGTGTCCAAGGGTTCCAGCTCCATCTCCTCAGATTTAACCAATCATGGATCAAAAGTATTCAGAAAGAAAAAATATTCCAGAAAGTTCCAAAAAGCAAAAGTTGAATCTGCTGCACTAAGGCAACCATTTACATATCATTTACATTTCAGCTATTTACATAGAAGTTACACTGTATTAGGTGTTACTACTGATCTGGAGATGATTTAAAGGATGCAAGAGGCTGTGCAGAGGTTAGGAGCAAACACTATGCCATTTACTAAGGAACCTGAGCATCTGTGGACCTTGGCTGTGGGAGTCTTGGGACCGTCCCCTATGGAGAGCGGTGGCAGGAGACGGCAGTTTGATCAAAGAACAGGAGAACCGAGAATGGGAAGCGAGGCTGGGAGGCCTGTGCCCGTCACTAAGCCTGAAATGGGGCAGCACGTCCGTCCACGCGCTCCACGAGGGCAGCACTTCAGAAACTTGCAGTTTTGCTTTTTATAAAGCAGGTAGCACATTATCAGAATTAATCTAAACAAATCAACAAGCAAAACAATGTACAAAAGTCTCACATGCAAAGAATTCCATGCGTCTAACTATCTAGTCAAAATCCCAAATCTTTGTTTTTCACCGGGGTGGGGAAGGACTTGGTAGAGGGCAGGGAACTGTGCTCTCATACTTTCCAGACGAAAGTGACCGAAAAAGTCCCTTTTCTCTGAAGATTGTGCTTAGGGGCTGTAATTCACCATATAAGGGTACCAGTGATTCTCAACCTCTCACAGCCACACCCTGCTTTTCTGAGTACTAAAATTTCATTTGGAAATTAATATTATAACTTTATTTTTATTTTTTGGCTGTGTGGCATGCAGAATCTAGCTCCCTGAACAGGATAGAACCCTCACCCCCTGCAGTGGAAGTATTCAGTCTCAACCACAGGACCACCAGGGAATTCCCAAACGTATTAGATTTATGAGGAAAAAGTTGTCTATCAAGAGATGTTAAAGCATAAACAGATGAAAACACACAGGATTCATGCCTCAAAGGGAATAAAGTCAGATAACCTCTTTTTCTTCACTCTGTTCTTTGGTATGTACACATTCTTGTCAGTGAATGGGAAGAAGAGAATGAAATAAACCTTGACTTACTGGCTTCCTAAGGAAGAAGATAGACAAAGCTCCTACTAAGGGCATGTCTCCAATCAATGGTTCCAGGATCACCCGCATTGTACCATGAATCTAAATTTAAATGGGAAAACAAAACATTAATGGAAATAATTTCACAGGCCCTTACTGACTCAAAAGGAGGATGCAAGATCCTGACAGTGACTCCTGAGCATATGACTTCAGGTTTCTCTAACTTCAAAGAAATTCTGAGTTAATAAAAACTTCACAATTTTCTTTCTGAATAGAGCACAGAGAATCTGAAAAGAAAACGAAACTTAAAAAAAACCTTACCTGTATACTCTGCACACCAGCTCTACAAAAATATCGCTTGATCTCCAGATCGATCTCACAGTTCCCTACAAAACTAGCAAAGAAAAAGTTCTGATTACAGTCTCTTCATCACCACAGACCCAAGCTACAGAATCTGAATACAGTGCTAGTAAAGCCACCGAAACTGGGCTGTAGGCAAGCCACAACCTGCAGGCCAGCTGGGCAGCCACCCCCAATCAGCACGGCCACACGGAGGGCAAGGGGGCTGCCTGGCCAGAGGTCTTGGTACAAATGTCTCAAAAGGCAGCTTCTGGAGCAGTCTCTTGATGGAGTATAGTTTTCATTTGTCTCATAAATAACTCTGTTTGTTTAAATCATATACAAAGCTTAGGTCATATTTCATCACAAACAATGTGCCCATGCTCCCCCACCGTGAGAAGCCAGCAGTGCTCAGGCCCTCAGAGACCTTACACCTGTTTGAGGTATCAGTTTTCCTCAGCGACTGTCCCCTCAGTCGTTAATGTGAACACTCACGAGTGCTGTGTGGCGCTGCATGTAAGGCTTCACCTATCTTCATAAACACGTGGCAGGCCCACGATGTTTTTGTGGAGCCTGCATGGTTTGATGCCCACCCTTGATTCTGGAAGCGGGTCCTCTTGCTCCTGCGCTGGAGCATCAGGAGGAACAGTGTCCAAGCACATGAGCAAAACATCGACAGAAGGCATCTGGGGTGCACGTCTGCCAACAGTCACACTCCTGCTGTAAAAGTCACTACCTACAGGTTCTTTTGGTGAAGGAGGTGCACGCAATCAAGGACACATTTTGGCAGAAGGTTGCTAGTAGTCACAAGAAGCAGACATCTTCGTTAATGATTGTAGAGTTTTTCTAGCTATGAGAAGATGAAAGAAACTGGGCTCATAAAATCTTCCCTTGAAAATATCGAACTGCTTGAAAGTCAGTTCTGCCCGTTTTCCGAGAGCACAGAGGGCCTCATCCCTGTCCTTTCAGGGTGTGGAAGGGCAGTGACCACAGTGGCTGGTGACCTCATCCTTGTAGAGGCAGATGGCGAATGACAAGTTTTCTCCACATACCCTAAGATGTGATCATTTTATGTTATATTATCTCTCAATTACTCCTTCCCCAACTCTACAGGCAGTAACCTAGTTACGGTTCTTGTCTGGAACACAGGAAAAGGAGAACGCAGACTGCTTCAGAGACATGAATGTCTAAGCTGCACAGTTTGCATATGCTGCTATGTCTGCTGAACCACAGAAGCCAGACTGCAGTCTTCAAAATGACATCAGGTAACAGACTCATTTCAGTGTTTGTTTAACAAATGTGTATGAAGGGCTCCCTTGGTGATGGAGTAAGAGAACAAGGTTCCCACCCCCTGAAGCTCACCCTCAGCCTTGTGAATAGCCTTGCCAGGTACAGCTGACCCCAAGACAAACACGGGGCCACCTCTTTCACTCCACTCATGACAGCAGTATTTGCAGTGGTGCCAAATGTGTTTTAGACACAGAGTTTTCCCATCATATTACATCATGTAACACTCTATGCTTCTTTCTAAAATAAAGGCAATTGGTATGGACTCTGTTCATTTACTACATTAATACACTTTAGAAACTCAAAGGTGACACGATAGAAAAAAATGACCCTTAATCAAAACAAAACCAACCCTACTGAGCCGTGTCAGGCGGTAGCTGGCACGCAGCTGGGCAGGGGCCTCACAAAGCCATAAGCAGGTTCTTGAAGGACAAAGACAAGAGCCAGAGGAGCCCTTTACCGCTAGGGAAGGCACTTGGCAGATCCCTAATCAATTTTTCCCAATTATTTTTTATCGTGGTGAAATATACATAGCATTGCCATCTCACGCATTCTGAAGTGCAAGGTGGTGGCATTAAACACATTCAGACTGCTGTGCAACCATCACCACCATCATTTCCAGAACTCTTTTCATCCTGCAAACTGAAAGTCTGTGCCCGTCACTCAGTGGCTTCCATCCTCCTCCCCTCCCCAGCAGCCTGCATCCTGCTCTCTGTCTCTGTGGGCCTGCTCCTCGAGGGGTCTCCACGGGGGGAATCACACGCAATCTCTTTGTGACTGTCCTGCTTCATTTAGCATGATGTCCCCACGGTCCGTCCATCCACTGCCCGCTGTGGGACCCTCTTCTCTGTACAGCTCGAACGGTGCTCCCCGGTATGCACACAACATGCCCTCTTGCCCGTCCAACAGCCAGTGAGCCCCTGGGTGGCCTCTATGTCTTAGCTATCGTGAACAAAGCTGCCACGGACTGAAGTAACAGCTGCCCCTCTGGGGGTCTGTTTTCCGTTCCTCGGGGTACGCACCCAGAAGTGGAAGTGTTGGGCCGTATAGTGATTGTTTCTTGTTTCTAAGGAGCGACTACTCTGTTTCTACAGCAACCGTGCCCTTTGTATTCCCACCATCAGTGTGCCGGGCTTTTCCTCACTCACCACTCTGGGTTGACAGCTGCTGTCCGATGAGTGTGAGGCGGCACCTCGCGGGGGCTTTAGCAGCAGCGTCTGCACCCCTCACGCGCTTGTGAGCACTAGTCTATCTGCTTTGGAGAAACGTCCGTTCCGGTCCCTTGCTCATTTCTGAAATCACACTGTTTGTTGTTGCTGTTGTTGTTGTTGAGTCATAGCAGCTCTTTACATATTCTGGATCTCAACCCTTTATCATGCACTTGATTACATGCATCTATCTGACTGCACTGATGCTATACATTACTTTTAGTGCTGGCTTTCAGCAAGTCTTCCAAACCACACACACGAGCTGTATCTCTGTGCATTTACGTCTTCTTTAATTTTTCACATCAATGTTTTGTAGTATTCATTGTACAACTCTTTCACCGCTTCGGTTAACTTAATTTCTAAGTATTTTATTCCTCTTGTTTCTGCCATAAGTGAAATTTTCTTAACTTCCTTTTTGGGCTTGTTTACTGTTAATGTATGGAATTTCTGAACTGATTTCGTACCCTTCTACTTTACTACTGCTTCCTTTCCAACAATGAATGCGTTTTGTTTTTTTCATACCTAGTTGCTCTGGAAGAGCTTCCAGTGCCGTGCTGGACAGCAGTGGTGACAGGGGGTCCTTGCCGAGCTCCTGAGCTCAGAGGAGAGGTTTGTTTTTCACCACTGAGCGTGCTGCTTGCTGGGGACACATGCCAAGCTTTCCATGCCCAATAAACAAGCCCATCATGCTGACACTGTTTCTGTCTGTGCCCTAAATGCTTTTCTCGGGAAAGTGCTGGATTTCAACAAATGCCTTTTCTGCATCAACTGAGATGATTAGGCGGTTTTCCCCTTCACTCTTATTAATGTGGAGTATTACATCGATCACTTACGATGAACCATCCTTACATTCTGGAAATAAATCTCACTTGGTCATGGTGTATAATCCTTTCACTATGTTGCTGAATTCAGTTTGTGAGCATTTTCTTGAGGATTATGGCATCAGTGTTCAGGAGGAATTATGGGCCTGTAGTTTTCTTGTAGTGCCTTTAATTTTTTTATTTTAACATGTTCTACGAATGGCAGTTATCTAAGCTATCAGGAACTAAAACCAGAAATAGCTAAGTTTAGGTCCTCAACAAGAAGCTAGTCCAGTTCCATCAAATAGCAGTAAGATATGTGCTCATTATATTCTCTACTTTATGGGCATAGCTAAGTGACATCACACATCATTAACTAGGACAAACACAAAAACTTACCTAATCTGAAGGTCCAAAATAATCTGCCTTTTATCCACATTTTCAGTATACACCTTAACACCATTGATCCTGAGGGGCTGAAACAAAAATTGGCTTCTTTAAAACATAGGAAGGGTAAAGAACACCAACCCTGCTAGCCAGCAGAGCTGAGAAAATGAGCCTGGGCCCCATGCCTGGGCAGGGATGCTCTGCTTCAAGATGCTGTCATCTCACCCCCAGTACGCTGGGGCCTCTGGCCCTGAGCACCCTCATCTGTGAGACCCTCAGGAGGGCCCTGCAGGCTGAGTGCGGCCCACAGGACGCGGGACCAGGAGGCCACGGAACACTGCCTAGCTCCGCCGGCGCCCGGGGCTGTGACCCGGCCTCACTCCCGCCTGGGACCCTCCGTGCTTGTCTCCCCCAGGGGACTCTGGCCCTCTCCCTCTAGTCTACCCTTAACACCTCGTCTAAAACAGATGTCCTCATTTTATCTTTATGTCATAACTTTCTAGTTTTTAATATTTTTATAATTTCAACATCATTTCAGAATCTTTTCTCTATTTTCTGATTTGAGACCCCTTCTAAGAAAGTTCTCAACATGACAGCTGGACAAGAAAAACTCAAGCTGAAGAACCACAGGGTCCCCACACTCACTCCGACGGTGCGGGTGTCCTGAAGCCTGACCCCCCCAGTCGGCCGCAGAAGCACACTCCGGGCCCACGCTTCTACCACCCCAGGTCACAGGGTCTCCGCTCAGGCTCCCGTGCCCCCTCCGGTCCCTGCATCAGAGGCCTGGGTCCCCTATTCCTACAAGAAGTCCAAACGCCCTGTGACACTGAGCTCTCTGACCAGACCTGCACTGCTCTCAACATCCCTACCCTTGTCAGCAGTAAATTGAAAGCACATACACAAACATAAATGTAATTGTTTCTGAGACAAACTCAGCTGGAGCAAGAATTCCAGATGTGCACGCATGTGAGCGCGCCTGACCGTAAGACACAGCCTGCGGGCTGGAGACTGTTACTTTACAGGAGAAGAAGGGGGCGGGGCGGGGAGGACACGCCTCCGAAAGCGGCTGCAGCTGTCAAAACACGCTATTCACCACCCTCCCCTCACAGAAAACCTTGCAACCCCCATTTCACATTCACGTGGCATTCCGGTTTCTAACTGTGCATTCCCACTTGTCGTGGTCCCTTTAGGGGACTGAGGTAAAATGGAAGCGAGAGGCAATGTCCCACAGGAGTCCTGCGCTGGCCCCGAGCTGAACAGGGACCACATCCAAAATGGCAGCGTGCTGCAGACTCAGCCAAGAGGGCAAACAGCCCGCACGACCCAGCTGGGCAGGATACACACATCTGTCTGTGCACAAAGAAGATGGACCTCGACAAGGAAAGGCGACCGACACCTGGGAGTGTGGGCTGGGAGGATGTCTGGGGCAGGGGCACAGCTGGGGGCACGGTCCTCTGCCCCACCGAAGCGCCGCTGGGCGGGAGCACCGGCATCAGGACGTAGCCGGGAAGGTGCTCGCAGCGCGGGGAAGGTGCTCGCAGCGCGGGGAAGGTGCTCGCAGCGCGGGGAAGGTGCTCGCAGCGCCGGGAAGGTGCTCGTGGTGCTCTGCAGCCGCTGACCCCTGGCTGGAGAGTTAGGATCCTGCAGGGTCGCAGCGTGGCCAAAAAATAAAGTACTGTTGGACTCTGAGCTCTTATTAGGCATGAAAACAATGTTACCTTGAAATTAATATAAAGTTATGTGCCAACTGTGCCTCGACAGGTTATGGTGAACACTGGCTCACAATAACAAGGAAGCTTGCTGCTGTGGCAGCCCGAGGCCTCCAGCAGTGCTGGAGCCAATGGCCATCCTCTGTGCATAGCTCGACCCCAAGAGCCAAGCCCACCTTTCCCTTCACGGTGTCACTAACCGGGGACTGCGAGCCCGGCACTGGAGCCCCGAGCTGCTGCTCTGAAGCACGGGGGTGGGGTGGAGGCTCCTTCCAGCTTGTGTCAAGCGTTAGGGAGCTTCCACAGCGAACCCCGACTCCAGCAGGAAGAACAAAGGGAACTGTGACCAGAGAGCGTGCAGCTGAGGGGCCCGCAGCCGGACCTGGACTGACAGAGACACCACCGCGGACAAAGGAGGCGAGGCCCCGACAGAGCAGAGACCCCGAGACAGGAGACCGGGAGGACCTGGCGCACAGCCAGCCTTCCAGAGAGCAGCTCGCTCTAGGGAACAGTATGAGGAGGCGTAGCACGCTCTCTCCAGTGGCGCGCAGGTAAGAAAGCCTGGAAGGAGACAAACCTGCTGCCCCAGGTCCACCCTCGTGAAGCTGAAGGTGCTGAGGTGGGTGTGTGCACCCCGCACGGCCGGCTCTATGGTTTCTCGAAACAACTTCTCTATAAACTGGCAAATAAAAGGCCACATGTGTTTTACAGTCTGGAAAAGAGAAGGAGTTCAGGTTAAACATGGCTCAGCTGGTAAAGAATCTGCCTGCAATGCAGGAGACCTGGGTTCAGTCCCTGGGTTGGGAAGATCCCCTGCAGAAGGGAAAGGCTACTCTAGTATTCTAGCCTGGAGAATTCCATGGACTATATAGTCTGTGGGGTCACAAAGACTCGGACATGACTGAACAACTTTCACTCACTCAAACAAATAGTACAGTACCTAAATCATCATGAAAAATCATGCTCGTACAGTTGACCAGAATTTTTGAAAGGCAAAAATGGGGGGTGTCCTTTTTTGTGAGGCAAAAACAGCATCTAAAATTTAAAAATGTATTATAACAATAAACTACTGACTAACCAGTATGTTGCTGCAATTAGTTATTCTAGTCAAATATTTTGCTTATACATATCAGCACATTCAATCGTTACTGAAAAGTCAGAAAGGGGCTTCCCGCGTGGCTCACCAGTAAGCAATCTGCCTGCAGTGCAGGAGCCACAGGAGACGAGGGCTCGATCCTTGGGTCGGGAAGATGCCCTTTAGTAGGGCACGGCGACTCACTCAAATACTCTTGCCTGGAGAACCCCCTGGACAGAAGAGCCTGGTGGGCTGCAGTCCATGGGGCCCGAGAAGTGGAGGCGACTGAAGCAGCTCGGCGTGCACAGCCAGATGACCCTGCAGTTCCAACTCAGCGCTAGAAACTTCCTAAAGCTGTGCTGTTCTCAACAAACATTGATGAGCTGTCTTTAAGGATGGACTAACTTCCAGTGATTACATTACGGGTAATCATTACCTACATTAGTTTTTACTGTACAATTCTAAGGATATATAAAATACAGAGATAAAAGAGATCTACTTCAGAGTGTAATGATTTAAAAACATAACCTTTTTAAAAAGGCTAGACTTCTTGGGAGTTATTCCCCTCTTGGTAAGAATGTTCTAAAATTCTCACTTACGACTATCATCAACGTGAGGAGACACAGGGCCAAATGCCCAACTATGAGAGTGTTATTAGCTTTCTATGTCAGAGATGCAGTTTGCACTGCTTAGAGAAAGAAAGGAATGTCTCAGTTATTTTGCGAGCAGAAGCCAACCCGCTAAGTCCAAATGCACTCACATATTGTCAACATCCAAATCCCCAAATATGGAAAGGTGGCATCTCACCCCTAACCCCCACTGATAGCTGCTGTTTCGTGCACTCCTTTCTTACCTTATTTAGCCATTCTGCTCTCTCAGTGTCTGGAAAATGAACCTAAGAGAAAAACACACACACGACTTAGTGACTCCTGACAACTCTAAAATGTCTCCCAGGCCAGTGAGCGTTCTTACTGTCCATCTACTCTGGTCTGCGGCTCTTTCACCCCGTGCTGGGAAACCTTTCACAGAAGCGTGTGGCCCAGGCTCGCGTGTGGTGAGGACACTCTGAAACCCCTGCCCACCTCCTTGCTGGCCTCAGGGGCACCCACAGAGCCCGAAACCTCGAGCTCATCCCTTAGCACTCCCACCCTCCGCAGGCCTCCAGGCTCAGAGCCTCAGAAGCCCACCTTTCTCTTCCTCTTTTTGCCCAAAGGAGCTAGCACACCATGTTCCTTAATTAGCCCCTCTCCAGAGTCTTCCAAACGAGGGTTATAATTACAGTTCTCCATGATGGGGCCTGTATACTGGAGAAAATAACTGGAGGGGTAGGGAAAAAAAAAACCTACTTAGAGCTGAAAAAGTGCTTTCTTTGTCATTAAAACAACCCCTGCAGAAAAAAGGCTAAAGCAGTTTTGAGCAGGGAGTTGTCTGAGAAATGCTTCCGCATCCCTCCAAGAAAGAACACGCTGGCCACACATTAGGAAAACTGCTCTGGGGCCCTGAGACAGCCTGGAGTAGACTGG
>SJYG01000505.1:1347902-1385124 GCA_006410535.1 Litocranius walleri
GGGCGGGAGGCGGGGGGGCGGAGGGGAGGGCAGGGCCTGACACGGCCACGCCCACGTGTCTCAGTAACGCTAGCAGCAGGCAGTAAGAGCCAAGCCCCATCCCAGCCTCCGGCCAACCGCAGCTGCTCTGGGGTATGTGCCCAAGAAGATGCTTCCTTGAGGACCAATTCCACCTCTCAGGCTGGTCCCCGAGCACAAACCAGGGCACGGGGCCGTGAACAGCCGGGTCCTGGCTGGCGAGACCACTGTCTCCACGTCTGTCAAGGCTGCACAGCTCCACCTTCCTCGTGCCCACACGCCTAAGACCTGCCCCTTCACGACGCAGGATGGGAAGCCTTTAATCTGCGTGAATCCCAAAGGTGGGCTGGCATGCCTGCAACAAGTTTTTCTAAATTAAGTTTTAGCTTGAACCCATTCTGGAGCAAAACCAAATAGATGGCAGCCTTCCATAATTGAGAAGGCTCAAGAGTTGAGAAAGATGATGCTTAAGAAGCAGAGATTTAGGAAAGGATGCTGGCGATGCTGCCCCTGTCTGGAGGTCACGTCGCTGCAGAGGAGCCATCTCTACCTGAGGGGAACCGGAGCACCAAAAGGACTGCACCTCCCCCAGAGGCAGGAGGCGTGCAGGGCTGGAGAAGGCGGAGGGCTCACCAGACCAGCCAGACTAGGCTGCAAGAGATGTGGATCTGGCATGAGGGGTGGGGGCTGGGGACGGCGAGGGCAAGGGGACGGCAAGGTTGTTCAGGTGAAAGCTTCGGAGGAGCAGCCAGTGAGGAGGAGCAGCCAGTGAGGAAAGGCAGACGCTGAGGGCGGGCCAACGCACACGCCATGAGACCCCTCTGAAGCAGGCTTCTGGAGAGCAAGGCGGGCTGCGTGATGGACTGTGAGCCACTTCTGTGTGTTGTTCAGTCACTCAGTTGTGTCCAACACTTTGGGACCCCACAGGCTGCAGCAGAAATCCAGGCTTCCCTGTCGTTCACCATCTCCCGGAGTTTGCTCAAACTCATGTCCACTGAGAGTGATGCCACGCAACCACTTATGTATAAAATGATATGAGTGACTACCATTTGGACTCCCCAGGTGGTGCTAGTGGTAAAGAATCTGGCTGCCAGTGCAGATGATGCAAGAGTTGGGGGTTCGATCCCAGGGTCGGGAAGATCCCCTGGAGGGGGGCATGGCAACCCAGTCCAGTACTCTTGCCTGGAGAGTCCCATGGACAGAGGAGCCTTGCGGGCTGCAGTCCTCACGGGCACAAAGAGCTAGGCGTGACGGGGCTGCTGAGCACTGGACGGAGCTACCACTTACCGAGTATAGGCTGCTGTTTGTGCAGCAGGTGCCACACTCGGTCAGACACATTCCCTGAGTTAGCTCTTGCAGCAAATCCACAAATTGGGACCATCGCTATCGCAAATTCACAAGGCCGCTACTAGTGACAGCATGGGGACGAGACACCGGCTGGCCTGCCTGCGCGCTCGGGCACTCTGCTGCCAAGGGGAGTGGCATGCGCACGGAGATCACCATTCACAGAGCCTGCCGAGCCCTCATGAGAGCACACCTCCTAAAGGGCAGGACCCGAGAGTCGACTCCACGCCATGAAGTGGGCGAGGTCCCGAGTGGTAGCCAGAAGGGGAAAATGCGCGTCTAATGGCGATTATCCAGAGTTGGACCATAAAGGCTAAACGCCGAAGAACTGACGCTTTCAAACTGTGGTGCTGGAGAAGACTCCTGAGAGCCCCTCGGACTGCAGGGAGACCCAACCAGTCCATCCTAAAGGAGATCATCCTGGGTGTTCACTGGAAGGACTGATGCTGAAGCGCCAATATTTTGCCCACCTGATGCAAAGAGATCACTGATTGAAAGAGACCTTGCCACTGGGCAAGACCGAAGGCAGGAGGAGAGGAGGCTGGCGAAAGATGCGATGGTTGGATGGCATTACTGACTCCATGGACATGAGTTCCAGCAAGCTCCAGGAGATGGTAAAGGACAGGAAAGCCTGGCATGCTGCAGTCCATGGGGTCGCAAAGAGTCAGACACGACTCGGTGACTGAACAAGAATCTACGCCCCAAAGGTTGAACAAATCCTGAAACAGCTGATGGCAAACTGCACAAAACCAGACAGCAGTTCACAATAAAACACTATTACCAGACCTAGTGCCCCACCCAAGACTCGGAACAGAGCAATTTAAGACTGGTTCCACTGAACACTCACACCTGCCCAGGAAAGAGCTAGCGTCCATGAACACCAAATAATAATGAAAAAGTAACGACAAAGCTCCACGTGCATCCACCCACCCTGTGAGCCAGCAATCCCATTTCTCAGAATCTGGCCCAGGAAACAAGGCACGTGCGGCATGCCAGGAGCGGCCACCCCGCCCCAAGCGGCCGGGGGGACAGGCGTGCCCACGCGAGAGGGCTGTACAGCGACAGGGGCGAGGAGCGGCCCCAGGCGGGGGCTGCCAGAGCTGCTGGAGCACTTCTGTGGAGCACCTCCCAAGATTTGTTTTCAGTGAGAATACAGAGAAGAGCAGCTACAACTGGCTACCATTCATCCAGGGGGGTGGGGTAGAGGGAGGAGGTGTGCATAATAAAAGCTTAAAATAAAAATTAACAAAAACTTACAAACACGACTCTCAAAAAAGGGGACACGAGAGGAGAGACGAGAGCAGGGGAAGGGCCCCAGGTGGAAGTGAGCTCCCCAGTCCGCGCCCACCCGGCCCTGCTCCCGTCTGGGGCATGGCCAGCCATCCCACAGTCACCGCACAGACAGGCCTCTCGGTTCACCAGCAGGGCGGGGCACGTCCTCAGCTCCCGCCTCCCCATCCAACTCTTCAAATCCTCAAGACACTTACATGGCTCCTTTCTACTTTCCCAGCGTCAGAGAACTCCTTCACAGACCAAACGAGAGACTTCATTTACCAACTGGGCTCTTGTCAGCCCCTCTGTCTTCCAGTCAGTTCAGTTCAATCACTCAAGTCATGTCCGACTCTTTGCGATCCCATGGACTGCAGCACGGCAGGCCTCCCTGTCCATCACCAACTCCAGGAGCTTGCTCAGACTCATGTCCATCGAGCTGCTGATGTCATCCAACCATCTCATCCTCTGTTGTCCCCTTCTCCTCCTGCCTTCAATCTTTCTCAGCATCAGGGTCTTTTCCATTCAGCTGCTCTTCACATCAGGTAGCCACAGTACTGGAGCTTCAGCCTCAGCCTCAGTCGTTCCAATGAACACCCAGGACTCTCCTGTAGGATGGACTGGTTGGATCTCCTTGCAGTCCAAGGGACTCTCAAGAGTCTTCTCCAACACCACAGCTCAAAAGCATCAATTCTTCAGCACTCAGCTTTCTTTACAGTCCAACTCTCACATCCATACATGACCACTGGAAAAAGCATAACTTTAACTAGATGGACCTTTGTCAGTAATGTCTCTGGTTTTTAATACACTGTCTAGGTTTGTCACAGTTTGTCTTCCAGGGAGCAAGTCAGTACAGCGGACCAAATTCACCTGTGCAAATATCATTCAATGAACTTCTACTCTCAATGAAAGCATTTCAAGAAATTACTATGTTTGGTAATAAAGTATTGCCAAACTTTCCAATTAATGAAAATGTACTAAATAGAGGTCACATATTCTTAAAAACACTGGTATGTCTCTCTGTGTACATATAAACATATACTTTTATATATGTTACACATGCTTATAAGTGTACAGAAAAACTCTGGAAAAACAACGTATCAAACTAGTGTAACAAGAAGTGGAATGAGGCTTTTACATTTTCCTCTATTTCTATACATAAACTACTTTTCCAGTTATTAGTCTTAACTGAAGATTAAAACCAAGAATTTTCTAACTCAGAAAGTAGTATTTTATATAATAAGTAACTCAAACTGTGTAAAAAGAGTTTTCATAAATTGATTTTGAACATATTGATTATATCAGCGAGAATACTTGGAAACAAGACTTTCTTATAATACAAGTTCAGTTCAGTTCAGTCGCTCAGTCGTGTCCAACTCTTTGCAACCCCATGAATCGCAGCACGCCAGGCCTCCCTGTCCATCACCATCTCCCGGAGTTCACTCAGACTCACGTCCATCGAGTCCGTGATGCCATCCAGCCATCTCATCCTCGGTCATCCCCTTCTTCTCCTGCCCCCAATCCCTCCCAGCATCAGAGTCTTTTCCAATGAGTCAACTCTTCGCGTGAGGTGGCCAAAGTACTGGAGTTTTAGCTTTAGCATCATTCCTTCCAAAGAAATCCCAGGGCTCATCTCCTTCAGAATGGACTGGTTGGATCTCCTTGCAGTCCATGGGACTCTCAGGAGTCTTCTCCAACACCACAGTTCAAGAGCATCAATTCTTCGGCGCTCAGCCTTCTTCACAGTCCAACTCTCACATCCATACATGACCACAGGAAAAACCATAGCCTTGACTAGACGGACCTTAGTCGGCAAAGTAATGTCTCTGCTTTTGAATATGCTATCTAGCTTGGTCATAACTTTTCTTCCAAGGAGTAAGTGTCTTTTAATTTCATGGCTGCAGTCACCATCTGCAGTGATTTTGGAGCCCCCCAAAATAAAGTCTGACACTGTTTCCACTGTTTCCCCATCTATTTGCCATGAAGTGATGGGACCAGGTGCCATGATCTTCATTTTCTGAATGTTGAGCTTGAAGCCACCTTTTTCACTCTCCTCTTTCACTTTCATCAAGAGGCTTTTTAGCTCCTCTTCACTTTCTGCCATAAGGGTGGTGTCATCTGCATACCTGAGGTTATTGATATTTCTCCTGGCAATCTTGATTCCAGCTTGTGTTTCTTCCACTCCAGCGTTTCTCATGATGTACTCTGCACATATGTTAAATAATACCAGTAACCTACTCTAAATCTGATTTGAAAAAAAATTTTTTCTGAATCCTCAAGTTTTAAAGCTAAAGTATAACTATGTTGAAACAAACACCTTAATGATCAAATACAATAATTACTCCTGCAAAACTATTCAAAAATATAATATCTGCCTTCTCTAACATAACATGATTTCTTCAAGTTCACTGATATTCCTCAAGCCATTCCTGTTAACAAACCACCAACTCCTATGTATCCTGTCACACACCTCAGGCAAAACACACCAGTCCCTTGAGTCACCTACACCTAATAAGAGAACTTCTCTACTCACCACCATGCACCAGGAAGAGTACAGCTCACCTGGTGTAAAATCTGATTCTGTTACTGCATTTTCATCACGGTGCTATTCCTTAGTCAGTTCAGTCGCTCAGTCCTGTCCAACTCTTTGCAACCCCATGAATCGCAGCATGCCAGGCCTCCCTGTCCATCACCAACTCCCAGAGTTCACTCAGACTCATGTCCATCGAGTCCGTGATGCCATCCAGCCATCTCATCCTTGGTCGTCCCCTTCTCCTCCTGCCCCCAATCCCTCCCAGCATCAGGGTCTTTTCCAATGAGTCAACTCTTCGCATGAGGTGGCAAAAGTACTGGAGTTTCAGCTTCAGCATCTTTCCTTCCAAAGAAATCCCAGGGCTGATCTCCTTCAGAATGGACTGGTAGGATCTCCTTGCAGTCTAAGGGATTCTCAGGAGTCTTCTCCAACACCACAGTTCAAAAGCATCAATTCTTCGGCGCTCAGCCTTCCTCACAGTCCAACTCTCACATCCATCCATGACCACTGGAAAAACCATAGCCTTGACTAGATGGACCTTTGTTGGCAAAGTAATGTCTCTGCTTTTCAATATGCTATCTAGGTTGGTCATAACTTTTCTTCCAAGGAGTAAGCGTCTTTTAATTTCATGGCTGCAGTCATCATCTGCAGTGATTTTGGAGCCCCAAAAAATAAAGTCTGACACTGTTTTCCCATCTATTTCCCATGAAGTGATGGGACCAGATGCTATTCCTTAATCTACCGCAAATGTACAGACAGTTCTTTTAGAAAAACAGGTTGTAGAAGTCACTTTTCAGTTAGTTGGGTCTGGCGCTGTGCCCAGGGCCAGGGACATAATGTAGAATTGGGTGTGGTCGTGTCTTTGGGAGGCTCACACTGGCGAGGAGAGGTGTGACCACCAGCCTAGGAGAGGACAGTATGGGCTGAGGAGGGTCTGATGCTGCCTCTAAGAGTCCATGAGAGATTTAGGAAGATAGCATATAACATGACTTTGACGGGATTATCTGGGGTCTGCCATGCAAAGAAAGAGAACATTCTAAGCAAAAATAATGGAGCATGTAATTGACTCTGGCTAGACCAAGAGAAGGGAAGAATGGTAGGCGCTGAAGCTGGAAAATCAGGTCCGGACCAGCCCAGCGTGCCTTCTGCGCCACACAGAGAGGACTGTGGATTTTGTTCTGCTGGCAGTGGGTCAACCTGGGGGTTTTCAGGAGGAAAATTACATAAGATTAATATTTGAGGAACTCTATTCTGTAACTACCAGAGGAGAGGGCAGAGAAACCATCTGCACAAGTAAGCTTTCAAGGCAAGAGAACAGGCTTACATCACTAAAGTTTATATAAGAAGAATTTGAAAATCAAGCCATCTCTTAGTAGAGAATCCCAAGACATTCAACAATTCTGTGGTTTTTAATTTATAAGAGATTGCTTCAAAGTGCCAAAGAAAAAGAATATTTCAAAATTGAAGAAAGTAAACCTGTTACCACATTTTAATTCTGTTTACTAAGTAAAAAATCTGCTTCTCACTAATACATACTCACAGCCATTTGTTTATATGCCACAAAACAATTTAAAGTAGCAAAAAACTCAGAGAGATAGGTAAAGATGTACAGGGAAAATAGAAAATGTGTCCCCAAAGCATAGAGGAATAATGAACACATGTCATTTGGTTCTAAATCATTTTTAAAAATCCAAAGAACAAGAAGAAAATCCACTGAAATCTCTATACGTCTAATTATGAAACATGTTTTCATATTTATTATTCATAGTATCTTTACAAACTAGAAATAACCATTGTAGGAGCACTGAAATTTTGACTTTACTTTAAGAGTTGACATTAAGAAATCTCTTTAATCTTTTCTTCAAAAAGAACAAAGGCATATTTTTGATTCTAATGTGATGTCAATAGTATCAAAGCTGCTTGCTTAGGAAAAATAAATGCAAGACACAACACTGATTGTGTGCCAGAGCCCTGCAAACAATGCCTTTTTTTAATCCTCACAACAACCTTGTCAGCAGTCCATGCACACCTAACAGATGAGGAAACACAGTCTCTTCAGGGATAATCTGTTCAAAGTCCCAAGGGAACAAGTGAGTTAGAGGGAAGAGGCCCAGACCCTGATGACTGTAAAGTCCTCCCTGAAGCATAAAGGATGGAACCAGTTTGCACACAGCTGACATCCTCTACTTAAATCCTATTTCCCCCATTTCTGAACATGAGATAATGTTTGGAACTGAAGTTAAACAGAGGACTCTCTTCTGGGAGACGCTGCTGATGGCCAGCACTCATGCAGACATCTCTGTTCGGCCCAAGACAACCACACAGTGTGGCCGCAGGGAACCCTACTGAAACCCCACGAACACCATTACCACTGAAACTGTGGTGGAAAGTAACTCACTCCTTTATTTAAACATCTAAAAGAACGCAGTCAACGTCTGGGAAATCCAAGTAAAGACGGCCTATCTAAGCTACACCGGAAGCATCACTGATTTAACATTTTTAAGTAAAATACAAAAGATATTGGATAAAATGATCAATTTAGAAATGAAATGTCATTAAACTTTAAACAGTAAATTGGCCAATCAAGCCAGGACTGCCTGGAGAACCCAGGATCTGGGAGATGTTGTCAATGATGGGGAAAGATGGACACCAGTCCAAGAGCAGCCAGAGGCCATTCTCCCTCTCTGGACCCTGGGCCAGCCAGACACCGGCAGGCCTCTATGCCAGTCTTTCAGAAAGCCACGCGTGGCTGGCCTGCTGCAATGAGCCGGGGGCACTGGGAGCATCTGTATGAGGCCTGGAGAAAAGCCCCTCAAAATCTCTTTATGCTGTGTAATTATGATGGGAAAAAAGCATCAGAGACACTAACAAATACTAACACTGGCGAGAACTTCCAAATAAGAGGGTCTGAACAAAGTTTAGACAGCACCAGCATCTTGCAGGCCCATGTCAGCTCTTTCCAGCACTGCAGAGGGGGACTCTGAGCATCCTCAAGACTGGCTGGGGAGCGTGTCAGGAGAAAATGACTCAAACGCAAATCGGCATCAGCTAAATGTGTGGCGTCTAATTTTTTAATATTAAAACTTCTTTATCCATTTCGCATGGGTTATTAAACCATCTGTCTTTAAAGCCTCACAATTTCCAGTTCCAATCTGCTGCCTCCCATCTTCTCCAGAGATTCAGTGTGCATGGAAATTGGAAAAATAGAGTTAAGAAATCTTAATATTTTTTTCTAAATCCCGGGACACTTTCTTCTAATAGCTACTTCTATAAAGAATAAAGTATTCAAAGCTAAAAACGTGGGGGAAGAATGTCTCTCAGAACCTCTGTCAAATGGTAGCAGCAGGCCAAAATACTCCTTTGGAGGGTAAAAAAATAATTTGGTTCATCTATCTCAAGTGCACAAAAAAGCAGGCAATCAATCCACAATCACACAGTAAATACAGCAATTAATATTTTTCAACATCCACAATTACTATTTTCTTGGTTGGTTTGATCAGCTTTATGTAGACTGATTACTTACCACTACCTATTTTTGCAGATCAGGAAACAGTAAAATAAAAATTAAAAAGCTTGGCTTGGGGTATTTCCCAGTGGTCCAATGGTTAGGATTCTGTGCTTCCACTACAGGGGCCATGGGTCCACTCCCTGGTCAGGGAACTGAAATCTCGTGTGCCACATGGCATGGCCAAAAGGAAAAGAAAGCTAGGTCTATCCAGCCTCATTTCCATAATTAGGAAAGCTGTCCAAATTATGCAAAAACCAACCCTTACTTTTGATTCACTGAAGAGACTGTCACTGTGGGCCCCTATAATCTCATACATCTGCTGTGTTAGACACACTATTTATCTATCCATTTAATTTTGAAGGGGACTTAAATTTCATTGCATGCACAGAATGACTAAGGGGATTTAAGCCAGGACTCAGAATCAATGGCTGGGTCAAAACAGGGATAGAAGGAAGAAAACAAGCAAAACCAAAAAAACCACCAACAGGGCTGCATCATAGCCTCCACCCAGGAGAACAGTCAGGCATCCCCCTTCATCAAAACACTGATGCCGAGAGGGTTCATGTCTTACATATAGACGCATGTCTGGGGTGTTTCTCAAAGACTTGAAGCATAGTTTAATAAAATTCTAAAGTCATGGACACATTCCGTAAATGCTAAAAAGAAAAAAAAAACTTACACAAGGAAATTACTTGGTTTAAAGTTGAGGTTTTAGCATGAGATATATCTCACAAATTAAAATGAGTCCAACAACAGGAAACATGTCTTCTCATCTCCTTTGCTAAACACAGAAGACAATATGGTTGTTTTTTATTTTAAATTCAAATCGAAAGCTACCATTCAAGTGTACAAGCTTACATCTTGACTGGAATGGACAATAGGACAGAGAGGTAATTACCGCACTGAATTAACTGGACACATTCTTTGTACTAAGTGGAATCAACCCAGCTTTGTTCTGTTATAGAAATGAAAGGGAAAGGAAAAGGGAAAGAAGGGAGGGGAGGAGGGAGGGAAGAAAGAACTTATGAGACTATGATGTTGTGATGCTGGGGTTAAATTTACAGATTACAGAACGGACAGGTACACCAAACATCTACATGGAATCAGAAGTCACCTTATGTTTGAAATTTTACTATAAAGTTTTCATTTTCAAGAAATGGGCTTAGTACCATGCAATATTTATTAAATTTTTAAATACTCTTCTAAGGAGAAAAAGCAAGTCTGTAATTAAACATTAACATAGAGTGACTTTCAGCAGTATTTCAATTCTGTAGATATCTATACAATTATCCTGGGGGAAAACTACCATTGTAAAAAGTGTAGCAAAATCTTAGAGCTCTGAGAAATTATACTGGAAAAACATGAGGAAGTTTTTTTTGGGGGAGAGGTGTTTGTTTTGGTTTTGTTCTTTCAAACGGAAATTCAGAAAAGCCATGAATAAATCTTTTGATTTACAGTAAAGAAATATATGATATTTCTAAAAGTTTAATTTCATTCTCTCACACTGACACAAATATCTCAAAAGTTATGAGAATGAAGTCAGAGAAATTTACGGACCTAAAACCTTATTGTTTTCTCTTTTATTCCTTTATTTGTATGCAATGGAGAAACAATAGAGAATCAAGCACCTGAAAACCCTGAGGCTTTTTCCTGAATCTAATCATTTATCTTTACTGGATGTTTGAGAAGAAAGTTCCAGTACTTCCCTCAGTGCTTGTCTATAATTAACTGTGATCGTGGAATACAGAAATACCTAAAAACAAAAATAAAAAAGAAACCCGTCAGTTTTCGTGTTACAGTGATAACCCAGGGAGAAATACTATAGCTTACCTCATCATTCTTTGTTTTCCATACAAGAATCTCAGGGGAAAAAATAAGAAGAAGAAGAAATCTCAGGGGACAAAAACTACAAAAATTTTTATATATCTCTTGATCAAATCCCAAATTCTGTCCAATTTTTCCTAGAAAAACCCACTAGTTTCTTCACTATAAATGCATAATTATATAGAAACCAGTAACTAGATCATAAGATCACTGTCAATTTTTCTTTTGAAGTAATTACAGATATTGCAAAAGAGCAATATTACAAAAGAAAGTCCCTATGTGCACATCACCCAGACTTCCCCAGTGGTTACATATTATACAACTAGAGTACATCACCACAAGAAGGAATGGATAGGTATCTCTGTTTATTTCCGTTTATCTATCAATCCATCAGCATCGTATCTATCAATCAATAACCCATCACCATAGTTATCTATGAATCACATCACCTCTCTCATTTTCTATCACCTATCTACCGGCCTCTATCATCTATCACATGGGTTGTCCAAGCCACAAGGACCGCACAGTGTCTGATTCCACAGGCATGGACATCCAGAAAAGGGGAGCCTTGAGACAGAAGGGAGACTAGCTGTTGCCTGAGGCTGGCATAAGGAATGCGGAGGGAGTGGAGAGTGAGTGCCAGTGCTTATGGACAAAAACATTCTAAAATTAGGCTTTGATGATGGTTACACAATGAAAAGGAGTACGTCAAGGCTGTATATTGTCAGCCTGTTTATTTAACTTCTATGCAGAGTACATCATGAGAAACGCTGGGCTGGAAGAAGCATAAGCTGGAATCAAGATTGCCAGGAGAAATATCAATAACTTCAGATATGCAGATGACACCACCCTTATGGCAGAAAGTGAAGAGGAACTAAAAAGCCTCTTGATGAAAGTGAAAGAGGAGAGTGAAAAAGTTGACTTAAAGCTCAACATTCAGAAAACTAAGATCATGGCATCTGGTCCCATCACTTCATAGCAAATAGATGGGTAAACAGTGGAAACAGTGTCAGACTTTATTTGGGGGGCTCCAAAATCACTGCAGATGGTGACTGCAGCCATGAAATTAAAAGATGCTTAGTCCTTGGAAGAAAAGTTATGACCAACCTAGATAGCATATTCAAAAGCAGAGACATTNACAATCTTGTGAATATAACAAAAAACTGAACCATATATAGCTGACTCCTGAACAGCTTAGGGGTTAGAGGAGCTGACCCTCTGCCCAGCCAAAAATCTGCATATAATTTATAGTTAGTGCTCCGAATCCTCCGTTCCAATTGACCGTGGATCACGTAGTATTGTGTATTCATGCAGATCAAATATTTCCCCAAATAACAGCAAAACCAAATAAGTGACTGCAGAGTCCCCAGGCAAACCAGGAGCCTGACTCAGAGCTCCAGTGGATTAGCCAGCAAATGAGGACACACTGGTGATGGTTTGGCCTTAAAGGACCCCTGGTCTACTCACTGGTGAAGGAAGAGCAGAGTCATACCACTGGGCCCCCTGAAGTTAAAACCTGCTTATACACCAGAACCAAAACACTTCCTGAGGCCGTAAAACCATGAGAATAAACTGCATTGTCATAAGATCCACTGTGTATATACAACCACCGCCGCTGGTCCTTCCTGACGGGCAGCTGCTCCTTTCGTGAGCGCCTCTCGCTTCCTCCTCAGCGCGCTAATGCCCGCTGCCCACCTGAAAGCAGCCTCTCCCCTGTCTGCACTGCCCTGCTTGCCGCTGCCCGCCCTGAAGGCCTGAGTCCTGGCTCACTGCTGCTCTGTCTCTACGGGCATGCAGGAACCGGACAGGTGAACCACTGTGCTTCCTCCCCCTCGGCAGGCAAAGAATCTGAGTCCCAGAAAGCGGGCGCTAGCCAGAGGCCACAGAGCACAGGTGGGCATGCCGAGGCTGGCCCCCAACGCAGCTGCAGCGCCAGGCCGGGTCCTGGGGTCCCTGAGGCAGTGCTGGGCCAAACTGTTCCAGGGGCAGGGTCTCGGCCCCTCCTTACACAGGAAGGGCTCTAGTGAAAAGTTCTAAAATCCATTTTTCAAAATTCTTTTCTCTGCTATTTATAATACTCACAGTGTTGTCAGCATGTCTTTGTCCTGAAGCTACAAAATATAAAATGCAAGAAACAGTACTTACCACTCATAAAGATATAAGTCCACTAAATGGTCAAGCTAAACAGGTATTTCCAAGAGTTTAACACACCTGCTAGGTGGCATTTCACAGGTAAAATAAGTGAAGCCCTGACTGGAATTTTTCTATAGCTGTTTAAGTCAAGCCTCACTGCTTAAAATTTACCTCACACCTTGGGCAGTATTTTCCTGAAAACAACAATTACAACAAACCACTAAAACCATGAAACCCACCTAAATTTAAAATATTTACCCAGAGAAATATTTTGAAACAAATTACACATCTAAAACTCAGCCTCCGCCCTCTTTCTTCTAAACCTATCCCCCAACAGAAAGTATCTGTTCTTCCCACTTTCACGAGGAAATATACTAGAGTTCAAATCTATTATTTCCCTAAAAGTAACACTGGCTCCCAGATGTGATGATCAGAGCGCCCTGCAGCAGCCTGTCTGCTGAGAACATGAGGAACCCAGAAGAGACCCGAGCACACGCCTGCCTGAGGCCACAGGGCACTCACCACGTGAAGGACGAGGGCCCAGGCCAGAAGGCGCGCGGGCAGCGAGGCGTCACTCTGCGGCACCTCTCCCCCACCTCTGTGGCACCAGAGGCTGAGAAACCCAGAGGAACGCAGCTGAGAAGCCCGATGAGCTGAAGGCAACCTCAGCAGCCCAGGGAGAGGGAACTGGAGTTCAGGTCAGCTGAGCGACACTGAGCGCCCAGACCCTGGGTGCGGGCGTGTTGGGGTGGGGAGGAGAGGCCAACTAAGCTCCCCTTCAGGCAGCTGCCAAACTCCTGAGCTACTGAGGGCAAGAAGCTAGCCTATAAAAAGCAAACTAGAGCTTTTGGCAGATGTCCTGCACTGAGAAAGCACAGCCTGAACTCTGAGAGGGACTGGGAGGGCCCGGTCAACAGGGCAGGTCCTCTTCTGTTACAGCCTCCACTGTACGGAGCCTGGAGCGCAGGTGGGTCCAGACCAGAGAGCACTCTCCCCTGTCCCCGCCCTCGGCCAACTCAAACCTGCTGGGCTACGGTGTCTTCTCCCTCTGCCTTTAGCGATTGGGGTACAGATCTCCGGAGGAGGGGAACGAAGATGACTTGGGGCAGTGGCAGAGCCGGCACACGTTCACAGCCAGTTCCCAGGACTGCCAACTGCCAGGGTACACTGTCCCACCACGGCTGTTTCACGCTACAAGACAATCTCACCCTGTGCAGCTGGGAGGAAGCACACGTGGGAAGGTGGCATCAGTCATTGGAGAATGCACATTTATGCACAGTGACACCCCAGCTCACACACTCTAGGATGACTTCCAATCAAAAACCAGAAAGCAATACGTGTTTGTAGGCAGGTGCAGGAATTAGAGCCTTCCTGCATTGCTGGTGAGGCTATAAAATATCCCCACCATTATGGAAGGTAGTTTAGCAGCTCCTCCAAAAGTTAAACCCATTAATTCTACTTCTAGGTATATACCTTCCAAAACGGAACACAAGTATTCAAACAAAAATGTGAACATCAATGTTCAGAACACAACTCATAACAGCCAAAAGACAGAAACAACCCAAAAAGTTCAGAGGCTGAAAGGATAAACAAAGTGGGGCACACCTGTACAATGGAACATTATTCAGCCATAAAATAAGAAGTATGCTATAGGACAAGATCTTAAAAATGTTACGTTCAGTGAAAGACACAAAAGTTCAATATTGTATGATTCCATCTATATGAAACATTAAGAAAGGTAACATTATAAAGACAGAAATATACGTGATGGCACAACCACGGGGAGGGTGAAATGTGGCATGATTGCTAAGGGGTTTAGGCTTTCTTTTGGGGTGATGAAAACTCGGGGAACCAGACAGAGGTGATGGTTGCACGACACTGTGAAGGTACTAAATGACCCTGAATAATTTTGTTACTCGAAACCTACAGCAGTAAGAATAAAAGAAATGAACTATCATGCCAGGAAAAAGTAAGAAGCTTAAACACATGTTGCTGAGAGAGAAGCCAGCTTGAAAACACTCCACAGTGTATGACTCCAACTCCCTGAGGCACTGGAGAGGGTAAAAAGATAAGTGGCCAGCAAGACGTTCAGGGATCGGGAGGAGGGAGGGAAGACTAGCCTAGAGCCTCCTAAAGGGAACCAGGGACTTTACTTAATAATGTATCACACTTTCAATAACTGCAACAATGTAGCACACTAATACAAGATGCTAACTCAAGAAACTGCCTGCAGTGGGGATATGGGAACTGCATCCCTTTTTTCTGTAAACCAAGTGAGTAGAGAAAACCTGTTGCTGTCCAACTTGAATTAAAAGAAGTTGTAATGTGAGCTTTTCAGGTAGAAAGAAAATGATCCCACAGAAAAACGTGGAAATGGAAGGAGGTCTTATCACAATTATAGAGACTAAAAATTCTCCAAGTCTATCCTGCTGCTTAACACAAACCTCAGGAGCCTGATGCTGCATAAGTAGTGAGCCGGGCCCCAGTGCAATGAGGGTGCTCTCTGGGCCGGGGGCGGGGGTTGCAGGGACATCCCCTCTCCTTCTTGCGAGACTGTGGCGACAGCTGAACCCCCAGGCCTGAATCTCCTCCTCTTTGAAAAGTAGACATTATTAACATCAAAATTACTAGATTGTTGTTCACTTGCAAACTCATGTCTAATTTTTTCAGCTCCATGGACTGCAGCACATCAGGCTTCCCTGTCCTTCACTAACTCCTAGAGTTTGCTCAGATTCACGTCCATTGAGTCAGTGATGCTATCTAACCATCTCATCCTCTGTCGTCCTCTTCTTTGCTTTCAATCTTTCCCAGCATCAGGGTCTTTTCCAATGAGTCGGCTCTTCACATCATGTGGCCAAAGTATCAGAACTTCAGCATCAATCTTTCCAACGAATATTCAGGATTGATTTCCTTTAGAATGGACTGGTTTGATCTCAGTGCTGTCCAAGGGATTCTCGAGTCTTCTCCAGTATCGTAATTTGAAAGCATCAGTTCTTCAGTGCTCAGCCTTCCTCATGGTTCAACTCTCACATCTGTATATGACTACTGGAAAAACCACTGCTTTGACTAGATGGACCTTTGCTGGCAAAGTGATGTCTCTGCTTTTCAATATGCTGTCCAGGTTGGTTATAACTTTCCTTCCAAGGAGCAAGTGTCTTTTAATTTCATGGCTGCAGTAACCGTTCACAGTGACTTTGGAGCCCAAGAAAATAAAACCTGTCACTGCTTCCACATTTTCCGCAACTATTTGCTATGAAGTGATGGGACCAGATGCCATGATCTTAGTTTTCTGAATGTTGAGTTTTAAGCCAACTTTTTCACTCTCCTTTACACCCTCATCAGGATGCTCTTCAGTTCCTCTTCACTTTCTGCCATTAGAATGGTAACATCTGCATACCTGAGACTGTTGGTATTTCTCCAGGCAATCTTGACTCCAGCTTGTTATTCAGCCAGCCTTTCATTTCCCATGATGTACTTTGCATAGAAGTTAAATAAGCAGGGTGACAATATACAGCCTTGAGGTACTCATTTCCCAATTTGGAACCAGTCTGTTGTTCCATGTCCAGTTCTAGCTGTTGCTTCTTGACCTGTTGCTACACAATTCTCAGGAGACAGGTTATGTGGTCTGGTATTTCCATCTCTTGAAGAATTTACCACAGTTTATTGTGATCCACACAAAGGCTTTAGGTTAGTCAATGAAGATTTTTTTTTTCCTGGAATTCCCATGCCTTCTCTATGATCTAGGCTTCCCTGAAAGCTCAGTTGGTAAAGAATCTGCCTGCAATTCAGGAGACCCTGGCTCAATTCCTAGGTTGGGAAGATCCACTGGAGAAGGGAAAGGCTACCCATTCCAGTATTCTTGGGCTCTATGATCGAAAGAATGTTGGCAACTTGATCTCTGGTTTCTTTGCCTTTTCTAAATTCAGCTTGTACACCTGAAAGTTGTTGGTTCATGCACTGCTGAAGTCTAGCTTGAAGGATTTTGAGCATAACTTTACTAGCATGTGAAATGAGCACAACTGTACGGCAGGGTATATCTTTGGCACTGCCCTTCTTTGAGATTAGAATGAAAACTGACCTTTTTCAGTCCTGGGGCAACTGCTAAGTTTTCCAAATGTGCTGACATTTTGAGTACACCACTTTAACAGCATCATCTTTTAGGATTTGAAATAGTTCAGCTAAAATTTCATCACCTCCACTAGCCTTGTTTGTAGTAATGCTTTCTAAGGCCCACTTGATCAGACTCAAGGATGTCTGGCTGTAGGTGAGTGACCACACCATTGTGGCTATACAAGTCATTAAGACCTCTTCTTTTATATTCTGTGTATTCTTGCCACCTCTTTTTAACCTCTTCTGTTTCTGTCAGGTCCTTACAGATTGTGCCCACTCTTGTATGAAATGTTCCCTTGATATTTCCAATATTCTTGAAGAGTCTCTGGTCTTTTCCATCCTATTTCTTTGCATTGCTTTCTTAAAAAGGATTTACCTCTCCTTGCTATTCTTTGGAAGTCTGCATTCAGTTATGTGTATCTTTCCCCTTCTCCCTTGCTTCTTGCTTCTTTTCCTTCCTCGAGTATTTGCAAAGCTTCCTCAGGCAACCACTTTGCCTTCTTCCATTTATTTTTCTCAGAGGCTGTTGCAGAGAAGAAGCCAATTCTGACTCCATGTTGGCACTGTGTCTTTGACTTGCCTTTAGTAGCTTCTGTTACTATAATCACACAGAACGGCCTGCCTCAGAGAACGCTGCCCCTCTGCCTGATAAATGGAAGCGCCTCTGCTCAGAGCCCTGTCCACCTGCAGGGGCACAGAAGAAGAAACTAACACATTCTCTTCCTGAGGCGCGCCATTCTAGACAGTGTTTGCAAGATTGATGGCTTTCGTATTTAGCTCTCGTCCAAGGTAAGGAGCAGCGGCTGCGCTTTGCTGGAGCAGCCGTGAAGAGATACCTTACGTCTAAGGAAAGAGAAATCCAAGTAAGACAGTAGGTGTTGCAAGAGGGCATCAAGCAATCTTGACTCCAGCTTGTTATTCAGCCAGCCTTTCATTTCCCATGATGTACTTTGCATAGAAGTTAAATAAGCAGGGTGACAATATACAGCCTTGAGGTACTCATTTCCCAATTTGGAACCAGTCTGTTGTTCCATGTCCAGTTCTAGCTGTTGCTTCTTGACCTGTTGCTACACAATTCTCAGGAGACAGGTTATGTGGTCTGGTATTTCCATCTCTTGAAGAATTTACCACAGTTTATTGTGATCCACACAAAGGCTTTAGGTTAGTCAATGAAGATTTTTTTTTTCCTGGAATTCCCATGCCTTCTCTATGATCTAGGCTTCCCTGAAAGCTCAGTTGGTAAAGAATCTGCCTGCAATTCAGGAGACCCTGGCTCAATTCCTAGGTTGGGAAGATCCACTGGAGAAGGGAAAGGCTACCCATTCCAGTATTCTTGGGCTCTATGATCGAAAGAATGTTGGCAACTTGATCTCTGGTTTCTTTGCCTTTTCTAAATTCAGCTTGTACACCTGAAAGTTGTTGGTTCATGCACTGCTGAAGTCTAGCTTGAAGGATTTTGAGCATAACTTTACTAGCATGTGAAATGAGCACAACTGTACGGCAGGGTATATCTTTGGCACTGCCCTTCTTTGAGATTAGAATGAAAACTGACCTTTTTCAGTCCTGGGGCAACTGCTAAGTTTTCCAAATGTGCTGACATTTTGAGTACACCACTTTAACAGCATCATCTTTTAGGATTTGAAATAGTTCAGCTAAAATTTCATCACCTCCACTAGCCTTGTTTGTAGTAATGCTTTCTAAGGCCCACTTGATCAGACTCAAGGATGTCTGGCTGTAGGTGAGTGACCACACCATTGTGGCTATACAAGTCATTAAGACCTCTTCTTTTATATTCTGTGTATTCTTGCCACCTCTTTTTAACCTCTTCTGTTTCTGTCAGGTCCTTACAGATTGTGCCCACTCTTGTATGAAATGTTCCCTTGATATTTCCAATATTCTTGAAGAGTCTCTGGTCTTTTCCATCCTATTTCTTTGCATTGCTTTCTTAAAAAGGATTTACCTCTCCTTGCTATTCTTTGGAAGTCTGCATTCAGTTATGTGTATCTTTCCCCTTCTCCCTTGCTTCTTGCTTCTTTTCCTTCCTCGAGTATTTGCAAAGCTTCCTCAGGCAACCACTTTGCCTTCTTCCATTTATTTTTCTCAGAGGCTGTTGCAGAGAAGAAGCCAATTCTGACTCCATGTTGGCACTGTGTCTTTGACTTGCCTTTAGTAGCTTCTGTTACTATAATCACACAGAACGGCCTGCCTCAGAGAACGCTGCCCCTCTGCCTGATAAATGGAAGCGCCTCTGCTCAGAGCCCTGTCCACCTGCAGGGGCACAGAAGAAGAAACTAACACATTCTCTTCCTGAGGCGCGCCATTCTAGACAGTGTTTGCAAGATTGATGGCTTTCGTATTTAGCTCTCGTCCAAGGTAAGGAGCAGCGGCTGCGCTTTGCTGGAGCAGCCGTGAAGAGATACCTTACGTCTAAGGAAAGAGAAATCCAAGTAAGACAGTAGGTGTTGCAAGAGGGCATCAGAGGGCAGACACACTGAAACCATAATCACAGAAAACCAGCCAATCTGACCACACAGATCACAGCCTTGTTAACTCAATGAAACTAAGCCATGCCATGTGGGGCCACCCAAGACGGATGGGTCATGGTGGAGAGGTCTGACGGAATGTGGTCCACTGGAGAACGGAATGGCAAACCACTTCAGTATTCTTGCCTTCAGAACCCCATGAACAGTATGAAAAGGCAAAATGATAGGATACTGAAAGGGGAACTCCTTGGGTCGGTAGGTGCCCAGTATACTACTGGAGATCAGTGGAGAAATAACTCCAGAAAGAATGAAGGGATAGAGCCAAAGCAAAAACAATACACAGTTGTGGATGTGACTGGTGATAGAAACAAGGTCCAATGCTGTAAAGAACAATATTGCATACGAACTTGGAATGTCAGGTCCATGAATCAAGGCAAACTGGAAGTGGTCAAACAGGAGATGGCAAGAGTGAACATCAACATTCTAGGAATCAGCAAACTAAGATGGACTGGAATGGGTGAATTTAACTCAGATGACCATTATATCTACTACTGCGGGCAGGAATCCCTCAGAAGAAATGGAGTAGCCATCATGGTCAACAAAAGAGTTCAAAATGCAGTACTTGGATTCAATCTCAAAAACGACAGAATGATCTGTTTGTTTCCATGGCAAACCACTCAGTAGCACAGTAATCCAAGCCTATGCCCCAACCAGTAACGCTGAAGAAGCTGAAGTTGAATGGTTCTATGAAGACCTACAAGATCTTTTAGAACTAACACCCCCCAAAAGATGTCCTTTTCATTATAGGGGACTGCAAGGCAAAAGTAGGAAGTCAAGAAACACCTGGAGTAACAGGCAAATTTGGCCTTGGAGTACGGAATGAAGCAGGGCAAAGGCTAATAAGAGTTTTGCCAAGAGAACACACTGGTCATAGCAAACACCGTCTTCCAACAACACAAGAAAAGACTCTACACATGGACATCACCAGATGGTCAACACTGAAATCAGATTCTTTGCAGCCAAAAATGGAGAAGCTCTATACAGTCAGCAAAAAAAAAAAAAAAAGACCAGGAGCTGACTGTGGCTCAGATCATGAACTCCTTATTACCAAATTCAGACTGAAATTGAAGAAAGTGAGGAAAACCACTAGACCATACCTGGAAAAACCAGGTATGACCTAAATCAAATCCCTTATGATTATACAGTGGAAGTGAGAAACAGATTTAAGGGCCTAGATCTGATAGACAGAGTGCCTGATGAACTATGGAATGAGGTTCGTGACATTGTACAGGAGACAGGGATCAAGACCATCTCCATGGAAAAGAAATGCAAAAAAGCAAAATGGCTGTCGAGGAGGCCTTACAAATAGCTGTGAAAAGAAGAGAAGCGAAAAGCAAAGGAGAAAAGGAAAGATATAAGCATCTGAATGCAGAGTTCCAAAGAATAGCAAGAAGAGATAAGAAAGCCTTCCTCAGCAATCAAAGCAAAAATATAGAGGAAAACAACAGAATGGGAAAGACTAGAGATCTCTTCAAGAAAATTAGAAATACCAAGGGAACATTTCATGCAAAGATGGGCTTGATCAAGGTAGAAATGGTATGGAGGTAACAGAAGCAGAAGATATTAAGAAGAGGTGGCAGGAATACACAGAAGACCTGTACAAAAAAAGAGTTTCATGACCCAGATAATCATGATGCTGTGATCACTCACCTAGAGCCAGACATCTTGGAATGTGAAGTCAAATGGGCCTCAGAAAGCATCACTACGAACAAAGCTAGTGGAGGTGATGGAATTCCAGTTGAGCTCTTTCAAATCCTGAAAGGTGATGCTGTGAAAGTGCTGCACTCAATATGCCAGCAAATTTGGAAGACTCAGCAGTGGCCACAGGACTGGAAAAGGTCAGTTTTCATCCCAATCCCAAAGAAAGGCAATGCCAAAGAATGTCCAAACTACCACACAATTGTACTCATCTCACACACTAGTAAAGTAATACTCAAAACTCTCCAAGCCAGGCCCCAGCAATACGTGAATCACAAAATTCCAGATGTTCAAGCTGGTTTCAGAAAAGGCAGAGGAACCAGAGATTCAATTGCCAACATCTGGTGGATCATGGAAAAAGCAAGAGAGTTCCAGAAAAACATCTATTTCTGCTTTATTGACTATGCCAAAGCCTTTGACTGTGTGGATCACAATAAACTGTGGACAATTCTGAAAGAGATGGGAATACCAGACCACCTGACCTGCCTCTTGAGAAACCTGCAGGTCAGGAAGCAACAGTTAGAACTGGACATGAAACAACAGACTGGTTCCAAATAGGAAAAGGAGTACATCAAGGCTGTATATTGTCACCCTGCTTATTTAACTTCTATGCAGAGTACATCATGAGAAATGCTGGGTTGGAAGAAGCACAAGCTGGAATCAAGATTGCCAGGAGAAATATCAACCTTAGATATGCAGATGACACCACCCTTATGGCAGAAAGTGAAGAGGACCTGAAAAGCCTCTTGATGAAAGTGAAAGAAGAGAGTGAAAAAGTTGGCTTCAAGCTCAACATTCAAAAAACAAAGATCATGGCATCTGGTCCCATCACTCCATGGCAAATAGATGGGGAAACAGCGTCAGACTTTATTTCTGAGGGCTCCAAAATCACTGCAGATGATGAGTGCAGCCATGAAATTAAAAGATGCTTACTCCTTGGAAGGAAAGTTATGACCAACCTAGATAGCATATTCAAAAGCAGAGATATTACTCTTCCAACAAAGGTCCATCTAGTCAAGGCTATGGTTTTTCCAGTGGTCATGTATGGATATGAGAGTTGGACTGTGAGGACAGCTGAGCACTGAAGAATTGATACTTTTGAACTGTGGTGTTGGAGAAGAGTCTTGAGAGTCCCTTGGACTGCAAGGAGATCCAACCAGTTCATCCTAAAGGAGATTAGTATGGGGTGTTCATTGGAAGGACTGATGCTGAAGCTGAAACTCCAGTACTTTGGCCACCTCATGCGAAGAGTTGACTCACTGGAAAAGACCCTGATGCTGGGAGGGATTGGGGGCAGGAAGAGAAGGGGACGACAGAGGATGAGATGGCTGGATGGCATCACTGACTCAATGGACATGAGTTTGAGTGAACTCCGGGAGTTGGTAAAGGACAGGGAGGCCTGGTGTGCTGCGATTCATGGGGTCGCAGAGAGTCGGACATGACTGAGCAACTGAAGCAACTGACTGGCCTTCCCCCATCTCTGATCTGTAACAGAACCTGGCATCCAGACCCGACGAGATGGTTATTTTCAGGCACTAGCCTGTCATCTGCTTCATCAGCAGGCTCCCTGAACAAAGTCTCTTTCTTGCCTCAACCCATCTCTTAGATTCATTGGTCTGTTGTGCACTGAGCAGAGTGAGCTTGGACTCAGTGACAGGATGGTTTTGATCACTGACTCCTATACAATGCTATAAACCTCTGTCCATGGTTCTTCAGGCACTCTGTCTACCAGATCTAACCCCTTGAATCTATTTGTCACCTCCACTGTCACCAACCACTCCAAGGGATTTGATTTAGGTCTAGTGGCTTTCCCTACTGTCTTCAATCTTAGCCTGAATTTTCCAATAAGGAGTTCATGATCTGAGCCAGACAGTTCCAGGTCTTGCTTTTGCTGACTGTATTAGAGCTTCTCCATCTTTGGCTGCAAAGAATACAGTCTGATTTCGGTTTTGACCATCTGGTGATGTCCATGTGTAGAGTCATATCTTGTGTTGTTGGAAAATGGTGTTTGCTATGACTACTATGCTCTCTCGACAAAACTTTGTTAGCCTTTGCCCTGCTTCATTTTGTACTCCAAGGCAAAACTTAACCTGTTATTCCAGGTATCTCTTGCCTTCCTACTTTGCATTCCAATCCCATATGATGAAAAGGACATCTTTCTTTGTTGTTAGTTCTAGAAGGTCTTAGAACTGATCAACTTCAGCCTCTTTGGCATCAGTGGTTGGGGCACAGACTTGGATCACTGTGATGCTGAGTGGTTTGTCTTGGAAATGCACCATGCTCATTCTGTTATTTTTGAGACTGCACCCAAGTACTGCATTTTGGACTCTTGTTGACTATGAAGGCTACTCCATTTCTTCTAAGGGATTCTTGCCCACAGTAGTAAATGACTAGATGAAGTGATGTCTAATCCCCGATTTCTTCCTCACCACCATCAAGAGCAGGCAGAGAACTCACACACTTCCCAGTTCAAAGTCCATCGCAGACCCAAAGTGCGTGCCAGTGTGGCCTGTCCCCTCATCCTTAGGCTGTGGTAGCAGGTGTGCTGAGGCCGCCCTTGGAAGAGAAGCTGCGCACGGTGGGCACTAATGGTGGCCACGCCCCTCTTCCCAGCCCTGCTGCGTGGCTCGTGCTATCTTAGCTCCCTGACCAAGGTCTGAGCCTGGGCCACAGCAGTGAACGCATGGACTCATAACAACTGCACGGCCAGGGAACTCCGTTTCCTCACTTTCCACCTCCTCATTTCCGGTGAGCAAAGGCCTGTCCTGGGTGCTCTGGTCTTTTTACACTGTCTACACTCATTTCCTCCATTTCTCCACTTCAAGCATGATCTCAAGCACCCATTGCCTGCGAACTGAGGTATCCGGCTGAACTGAGGTATCCGGCTATGCGCCTAGGTCTCCCTTACCAGCCACTGGCTGCTGTTGGAGTCCTCCTCTAAGAACTCCTTTAGGGTTCTTAAACTCAACATTTAAAAGACAAGATAATCATCTCCCAGCCTTATCCCTAGGCCTCCAAATTTCCGTTCCTACTGAATGGTTACTGGTGAAGGCCATCACACGTGCTCCCCCAGGGGCTCAGCTGGAGTGGAGCCGCCTTCCCTCCGGCAGCCCAGCCGGGTGTCCCTCCCTCCAGTGAGCCGTCAGGGCCAGGCCTGCTTCCTTCCTCAGGCTTGGGGCCGGTCCCCACTCCGTCCCCTCAGTCTCCTTGGTCATCACTGCCAGAATTATCTTGCTACACGTCCAGTTTTCAAATTGGGACATGCCATTGGTTTAAAAGTTTTGGTGTTCTCCTGGCGTCGTTCAGATCTGGCCCAAACGCCAGCAGTGAGATGCTCTGCTCCACTCCACAGCTCCTGATGCAAACACCATGGCCAGCTGGGCCATGCTGCACCCAAGGGCTCAGCTCTACTCCGGCACCTGCACCCGCAAGGGCACACGCAATTTCAGACACCAGGAGAACGGCAATGAACGGGAAGAGTCACAGTACTGAACCCAAGACACACCATGAATCTGAGCCCGGAGGTCCAGTGGAGGGAAAGGCCTTTCAGAGCAGATGAGACAACGCTGAGCCACGCCACTGTGCTCAGCTACCCTCCTCCTGAGTATCCAAGACGCAGGGGTGCGGGTGGCCCTGCAGGAGATGGCCACGTTTCATTCCTTAGGACTCGTGTTGGGCTTAGCAGATGTGATAAGTTAAGGCTCTTGAGTTGAGGAGCTGTCCTGCATCCTGTGTGGGCTGTGATGCAATCACACACGTCCTCTCAGGTGGGCGCAGAGGCGGAACAGACACAGACAGAAAGCAGAAAGTATGTGAGGCCTGAGCAGCTGCCGGAGGTGAGGGGGAGGAGCCACACACCCAGGAACGCAGCTCCAGAAGCTGGGAAGGGCCTGTCGAGCCCCTGGCTTCAGCGGGAACTGCTTCCAGACATTTGGCCCCCAGAACTGTAAATGATAAATTTGTGCTGTTTTAAGCCACCAGTTTGCAGACCTTTCCTCCCGTGGCCCCAGTCCTGGGAGCAAGCCAAGGGGGCTGCTCCCTTCCCCTCTTGCCCATCCATGATGAAACAGCCCTCAGGTAAGTCCTGCTAAGACTATCCCTCACACACACAACAGTGTTCATGCTTTCATTTCCCCAGTGTAAAACCACAATCAGATTCAAGGTATTAAGTAAAATCAACACTTTCTAACAGCTCTGAATAGTTTTTTTAACTCTATGTATAAGAAAAAGCATAATTAAAATTATTTTCATTTTTGTTACAGATTATATTTGGCTTTTTGGTTTTAAAAATCTGGTACTCACATTAATTTAGCATTAATAGTTCTTATGTGTTCATTTGCCATGCATACAAATGTTTATAGCACAAATGAAATAAATGGATGATCTCAGTAGGTAGCTTACCTCAAATAGATATATTGGCAACATAGGCATTACATGACAATTTATAATTGAGTGTAAAGAGTCCTCGTAAAACAAGCAATTAGTAGTTCATTGTTTCAACCACTCACTAGGTTTTCTGTGCAAACTCCCTGCAAACTGTTAGATGCTACAACAGACATAAAAAGTCCCTCTCTTCAAACTCTTGATCCACAATTACAAGACTAAGCACACTTAACTGAATGATTGATATGAAGCAGTTCTGTGAGAAAACAAGAAGAGGATCGCCCAGATGCGTAACTTTCATCTGATGCTGGTATCTCAGAATATGAGTGGCAGACTCGAAACCCAGTATCTCACACGCACTCCAGGGTAGAATTTATGGCACAAAGCAAGCTGGAGGATGTTGTCTTTCCACATCACTGGATTTATCTTCTGCAGATCCACCGTACTCTAAGAAACCCAAAACATAACCCACCAGATGGAAACAGAAGGAAACAACTCTACATCTAAGTTAAACTATTATAGTTGACCCCAAATTTTATTGTTGTTGTTCAGCTCAGTCGTGTCTGACTCTTTGCGACCCCATGGACTGCAACACGCGAGGCTTCCCTGTCTTCCACCATCTCCTGGAGCGTGCTTGAACTCATTCATTGACTCAGTGACGCCATCCAACCATCTCATCCTCTGTCATCCCCTTCTCCTTTTGCCTTCAATCTTTCTCAGCAGCAGGGTCTTTCCCAATGAGTTGGCTCTTTGCATCAGGTAGTCAAAGTACTGAAGTTTCAGCTTCAGCATCAGTCCTTCCAACGAACACCCAGGACTGATCTCCTTTAGGATGGACTGGTTGGATCACCTTGCAGTCCAAGGGACTCTCAAAGAGTCTTCTCCAACACCACAGTTTGAAAGCATCAAGTCTTTAGCACTCAGCCTTCTTTATGGTGAAACTCTCACCTCCAGACATGACTACTGGAAAAACCATAGCTTTGACTAGTTGGACTTTTGTCAGTAAAGGTCTCAAAGACATCTCTTTGCTTTTTAATTCACTGTCTAGGTTTGTCATAGCTTTTCTTCCAAGCAGTGTCTTTTAATTTCATGGCTGCAGTCACTGTCCACAGCGATTTTGGAACACAAGAAAATAAAGTCTGTCACTGTTTTTGTTTTTTCCCCCATCTATCTGCCACTAACTGACAGGACCAGATGTCATGATCTTAGTTTTCTGAATGCTGAGTTTTAAGCCAGTTTTATTGCTCTCCTTTTTCATCTTCACCAAGTTCCTCTTCACTTTCTGCCACTAGGGTGGTGTCATCTGCGTATCTGAGGTCATTGATATGCAGCTCAAACCCCTACTTTAGTCCCCAACCAACACTTACTCACAAGGGGAAGGAAATGAGCACATGAACGTAAAGGTTTGGAATGGAATGAGCTACGGCCATCTGCTGTGTCAGGGCGGCTGCTGCAGCAGAGCGAGAGCAGCCCCAGCCTCAGGCAGGAGACGGGGACAGAGGACGAGGTGGCTCCGGGAACTGAGTCTGAGCACGCTCCAGGAGATGGGGAAGGACAGGGAAGCCTGGCATTCTGCAGCGTTCATGGGGTCGCAAAGAGTTGGACACGACTGAGGGACTGAACACCAGCAGGACAGAATTTAAGGAAGAGGCAGTGAGGATGAGGGGTAATAACACAGGCTCCTTGGATATTACTTTAGGATGTTCAGAGAAAAAAGAGAAAGAAAATACAAGGAATATTTTCAAGTGCCACTCATAACAAAGCATTATGGTAGATAAACTCTTAGCAACAACACAAACAACCCCAGTGAAACAGAAACGAAGCGAAGCTCTGTCGTTTGGCTGCTCCAGCTGAAGTGGGGGAGGCGGTGGCAAGGTGAGAGACACGCCTCAGGCAACAGGAAGCTGGAGGTTAACAGCCAGACAGTTCAAAGGAGGCATCAGCTCGGGATTCCTAACCCCAGGGGACCTCCAGCCACCCTGCCAGCCCTGGGCCTTCCTTATTCCAGCCTCAAGAGCACAATACACGAGCAGAGGCTCCAGTAAGGTTCTGAAAGGGGTGCTGACCTGTCGGAGAGCACAGAGCTGGGAGTGGGTGGGGCTCACAGGAACTCACATGGGTCAGACCAAGCCTGCTTCTCAAGTGTGTGCCCGAGCGGCAACGCCGTCACGCGTGACACAGGGTCCCTGAGGGTGACCCACAGCACTCAGCGCCCAAGGACTGCCAGGCAACACTGACACGCCAGTCACACAGCTGGCTATTTTCAGACAAGATCAAGGACAATGCAGTGAGCTCTCTCAGCCATTTCCAAACAACCATCCCTATACCGCGCTACAGAAAGCAATGACTTGGCTTACCCAACTCTCACTTGCCAACACAGCACAGAGGAAGAAAAGCCCTTAGAAGAGTAACTGCGTGGGAGCACTCTCTTCTTCTAAAGGTTATTTACATAAGAGGGGATCTGGATAAATCTACTGTGCTTATTTTAACATCACACTATTCAAAAACAAACACTGCCCTCTAAAGCTAGACTTCTGCTTATAAAATTACTATGCTACTCTTAGGAGTTCAAAAATAGTTCATATTTTCTGGACAGATTACATGAATGGCTCACACAAACCATCTTTCGTAACTTGAAAAAGTAAAAAATTAAATATCTCAGACTCTAGTTTTACCTTTTCTTAACTTTCAGTAACTAACAATCTCATTTTTGGAATCTGTACATGAGACAATTTAAATAAAGCATGGCACTCCCATAAACAAGACACTATTGCAAAAACCAGTCATGTTTCTGAAGAATAATGACATAATGTTCACACCATAATGCTTAATGAAGGCAAATACAACACACACATACATCCATGTACCTCCAATCATGTCAATACTAAAGATTCAGAAAATCACCAAAACATTAATAATGGCTATCACTGGTTAGTAGGACGGTAGGTAACTTTTTTTCCTTTTATTCTTCTCCAAAGCTTGAAATGTTCTACAATGAGTATGTGTCCTCATACCAGAAAAACATGTTTTTAAAACTTGTCTAGCCCTAATATAAAGGGCTTCCCTGATGGCTTAGTGGTAAAGAATCTGCCTGCCAACGCAAGAGACACAGGTTTGATCCCTGGGTCAGGAAGATCCCCTGGAGGAGGAGAGGGCAGCCCACTTCAGTATTCTTGCCTGGGAAATCCATGGACAGAGGAGCCTGGCAGGCTACAGTCAGTCCACGGGGTTGCCAAGAGTCAGAGATGACTGAGCCGCTGAGCACACAGCCATAATAAAAGAAATACAAGACTGCACACTCACTGAAGGTGGGAAGATAAAGTGCACTAAGCGACTGAGCAAAGGGAAGAGCTTCAAGCTCAACTCAATGACAACTTTTTGGAAATAATAAAAAAGAATAATAAACACTTTCCTATTAATATTTCCACATCTGCCATTTGTGCAGTTATCACTAATTCTCAAGTATAGTCACCAGGGACAACGACGACGTTCTTTAAAAAACAAAGTCACTGCTGCTGACAGTGCCATCACTCTGATGTTTTCCTCTGCACATCCTGCTGTAATCCATTTAACAAACACAGATATTGAACTACAGGTCTCAGAGGCATCCACTATGAGTAATCAAAAGACTGCCTTTCCCAAAATAGGCAAAGACAGGACAACATAAAATTGAAGTTATATGCACAGCTAGCTACATCTACAAACCCTAGAAGAAAGGGTTTGCTGCTGCTGCTGCTGCTAAGTCGCTTCAGTCGTGTCCAACTCTGTGTTACCCCACAGATGGCAGCCCATTGGGCTCCGCCATCCCTGGGATCCTCCAGACAAGAACACTAGAGTGGGTTGCCATTTCCTTCTCCAATGCATGAAAGTGAAGTCGCTTAGTCGTGTCTGACTCAGCAACCCCATGGACTGCAGCCTACCAGGCTCCTCGGTCCATGGGAGTTTCCAGGCTAGAGTACTGGAGTGGGATGCCATTGCCTTCTCAGAGAAGAAAGGGTTTAATCCTTATCAATAAAACCTTTTACAATACACTGCTTTAAAGAGATGCTGTTGCTGCTGCTGCTAAGTCGCATCAGTCGTGTCCGACTCTGTGCAACCCTATAGATGGCAGCCCACCAGGCTCCCCCGTCCCTGGGATTTTCTAGGCAAGAACACTGGAGTGGGTTGCCATTGCCTTCTCCAATGCATGAAAGTAAAAAGTGAAAGTGAAGTCGCTCAGTCACATCCAATTCTTCGGGACTCCATGGACTGTAGCCTACCAGGCTCCTCTGTCCATGGGGTTTTCCAGGCAAGAATACTGGACTGGGTTGCTGTTGCCTTCTCCTTTAAAGAGATGAGCTTATTACTTAAACAAATGCATAAAATGCTCTAAAAGACAGACTCTTTAAAAAAAATGAACGTATCATTTTACCAACTGAAAGATCTAATAAAGGTTTGCCTTTCTTTTTCCATATGAATGTTTTAATACACTTTTTTGATTTAAGAAAAATGAGTATGTATTATTTTTTTTAAAAAAAGAAAAAACTGCTAGTGCACACTATAACTAAAATTAGGATTATTCCTAATTTGTGCTTTTATTAGCTATAAATTTCTGAGTTTAAGGCCTTGTCTTACTTATCACCTAGCACAGTACATGGAACATATAGCAAAGGTTTAATAAATACTGGCTCAGTGAACAGATGAATCAATAAAAGCTCCTTTTTGATTCCTGCACTTAAACTAGGCTTGTTACTTAAAATATCATTTACTCTAGGAAAATTCACCAAAATAGTTTCCTTTAAAAAAAACTTTTAAGACTTAAAAAAAAAAAAAAAAAAACAGTTAAGCAGGGAAAAAAATGAAGCAAAACCACTGACAGGGAGAAAGACCATCAGAAAACCTGTGAATTAAACATGTTAAATGGAAAAATGCCATGCAAGACAACTACAGACATTATTTATACAAAAACTATGCCCCACCCAGTTCCAAAAGAACACAAGATGACTCAGTGTTTCCAACACAATCAGATCCTTAAGAGTAAAAAGAGAGCAGAGTGTTTGAGGGAAGCTGGACGGGCCCCTCCAGCAGCGCCCTCCAGGCGCTGAGCAGGGCAGCGCCAAATGCTCTGCAGCCAGGGCAGGAGATCTCGGCAAGGCACGGGATCCCCAAGCCTGGCTCGGAGTACATCGCCCAGCCTCCCAGAGACAGGGGAGTGCTGCCCAGACAGGTGGCCCAGGCCCCAGTCTGAGCAGCTCCGCTGCTCACCCCTGGGCCCAGCTGACAATCCCCACCTTACTCACAAGTCCCCCCGAGCCCCCACCAAGGAAGAGCCCAGGGATCCACTGTGCTGTCCCACTGGGCTCTGACGCTTGACTCCTCCACCCTGAGACACGCTCGATTTTGCTGTTCCCACTTATTCTTCAGTGTCCTTTAGGGTCTCTATACACGCCCCCACCAACCACTTTCTGACCACCAGGGCACTCTTCACATCATACCCCACCACGCAGCTACCTGGAATAAGTACACACAGGAAGGGAAGGTGACCTCTGACACGACTGGAGATAGTGGGTCCTTAGAGCTTCAAATGAAGAAGCTTCAAATAATGCGACACAGTGTTGGCATGGAAACCAAAAAAGAGAATAACTTAACAAAACATAACAAAATCCAAGAGTCTACAAATAGTACATCCCTTCTAAAATCACGCTATGAAGAATTCTCTGGTGGCCCACTGGCGAAGAGTGCACATTTCCAGGACTTCCCTGGTGGCTCAGTAGTAAAGAATCCAGCTGCCAACGCAGGACACAGGGGCCAGACCCCTGGCCCAGGAGGACCCCACATGCTGCGGAGCAACGAAGCCCTGACCCCAGCTAGTGAGCCTGTGCCCCAGAGCCCGCGAACTGCAGCTACCGAGCCCTCTCACCGCCAGCTACTAAGCCCAAGTGCCCCAGAGCACACGCTCAGCAAGAGCAGCCACCATGCCAGACGGCAGAGCACTGCCACTAGAGAGCAGCCGCGGGAGAAAAGCCCACGCAGCAGTGAAGCCCCAGCACAGCCAAGCAGCAAGTTAGAGAGACATGAAGAATCGGTCTGCACCAACACTTCTCCCTCCCACTGCAGGGAGTGCAGGTTCCAGCCCTGGAAGAGAAACCAAGATACTGCATGCCACATGCGGGTGGCCCAAACAGACAAAAAATTAATTAAAGTAAAAAAAATAGTGGGCCTTAAAAAAATAAAGTCATGCTACGATAGCGTAAGTGTTATTTGCTCACACATGTCTGACTCTGCGATCCCATGGGCTGTACCCCGCCAGGCTCCTCCGTCCACGGGACTTCCCAGGCAAGAATACTGGAATGGGTTGCTATTTCCTTCCCCAGGGAATCTTCCCAACCCAGGGATCAAATCTGGGTCTCCTGCACTGCAGACAAATTCTTTACAGTCTGAGCCACCAGGGAAGCCCTATGATAGAATATATCTTATAAAAAACAAACCAATTTATCAGCTATATTTCTCAAACACACACTGTAATTACATATCATTACCTTGAATTAAAGTTAAGACTTTAGAATAATTCATGCACAACCTCCTACACACACACACATGTAGGTTATTTATAGCTTTGAAGTAAAATCTCTATTTGTTCCTTTAGCCAATGTAGCAGCAATGCTTAAAGTAACAGCTGTTGTTGTTCAGTCACTAAGTTGTGGCAGATTCTCTGTCCATGGGCAAGAATACTGGAGTGGGTTGCCACTTCCCTCTCCAGGGGATCTTCAAGAACCAGGGATCAAACCCACATCCCTGGATTCTTTACCAGGCAGATTCTTTACCACTGAGCCATAGGGAAGTAGAAAGTAACATTAGGTTTAAGGTAAAAATATTTATGGAGTTACTTTTTTCATTCATAAGCCCTCCTTGTTCATTAAGCATTCTCTATAAATTACTCCAAATTTACAGTAAAACAATAATTTTAAGAAGTTATAACAGCTTTAGCTGGAATTCCATAAGCAAGGTGGTTTGTGTGGCTTACTCTGTATTATAATTAATCACCTGTTTCACTTATTTTAAAAAGAAATTTAATGTCTATAATATTTTTCAATAGCACTATTGACAAATAATTCACATACCGTAAAATTCACTCATTTAATGTCTACAATTCAGTTGTTTTTAATCTATTTTCAACATCTGTGATATCATTTAAGGTTAAATGTCACAACCAATGTAGAAATCATGAACACTCACAAAGAATATAGTAAGACGCTCACCAGGCCTAAGGAGAACACTAAGTGACTAGTCAGTTGTTCATAATTGTTTCTTCACAGGACCAGATCTGTATTTTACACACATATTTCATATAATTTAACACAACATATATTAACTAAATATAATTTAACATAATTACATATATTTAAAATTCCTGTATCTGTTTAATTATTTACAGTTTAGTCCTAGCTCTACATTCTCCAATCTTGAAATATAAACTGAAGCTAATAGTCACCTAAAGCAGAAAAACCAGATGTATGCATAGATCCTGAATTTAAATCCACTTTTCAGCTTGAACCAAAAAATAGGCATTTACTGCTTCACGTCGGCAACCGCGGGGCCTCTGCTCTAAATTCATGACCCTCTCAGCCTAACAGTGAGCTGCGGGTGACTACAGCAGTAGCGGGTGCATCAAAGAAACCCAAGGAGTATCCGTCTCTCTTTCATAGCTTTGAGGAAGTTCTAAGAGTTTCTCGAAGCACTTAATTGGCCTAGGATCTAAGGTTGCAACTGCAGTTTACAATAGCTAAACTCTGGGACCTGACTGATGTAGTTACAAGTCTGTTGATGAGTCTTCACAAAATTTTTTAATAGTACAAATCAATGAATAACACTGAGAATAAAAGTATTTGCCCTTCCTTTACATAAGACCAAAGTGTATTCCTCTCTTTTGCTCACTTGGTTTTTAGTCTACACATAATAAATTTTGGCTAGACTTAAAATTCTCCTGAGCTTCCCTGAAGAACCACGGGAAGAATGCTCTCCCTAAAGAAAAGCTAGTGCATAATAGTAAAAACAGCAGAACACATAAGCTGACTATGCTTTAATCTCGATCATCAAGGCGTAAGAAGAATAGAAGACCAATTGTCATTTATGGCAGGTTTGGGTTTCTACTTATTTGCAGCCATAGAATCAACATTAATTGGCAGCAGTGAAAACAGAAAAAGGGTAGACTTCACACCAAGTTCTAATTTTTCAAATAAACAAAAATCGTAGTGGAAAACCATCTTTACTCATCTCTATTAAAAACTCTTCAAGAATTTTCTTCACCCACAGTCTAATTTTACAGGGCTCAATTAACAAAGGACGACCACAGGGACAACAAAAAGGCCAGTCCTCATTCTGTCAACTCAGACTTACCAGGTGATTTCCCTGTTGATGGAAAAAAAGAGTAAAGAGATGAATAGTACTGCAGTTCATTAAAGCTGTAAGATCAAAGTCTTACAGAATTGTCACATGTTAAATGAGAGCCGTTTTTCATATCCTCTTAATAGCCTTGATTTGAAATAGTATATATATTTTTCTCAAAGTACTCATATTTGTTTATCATCTCATTTTACAGTCAACATAAATTTTTACTTTACCAAATAAAAAGAAGAAAAATTGTGAGTAAACATATTCAAAAGTGAAGCTAAGAAGTGAGCCCCACATTACTTCATGTTTTCTTCTGCTTCTGCCCTGCTGTGAATCACCGCTGTCAATGACCCACTATGAAATCTGCACAAACACATCTTGTTCAAAGCAAAATATCAACCTGAAGAACCTAAGTTTATACAGAAAAAATCAAAGAACTACTAATACAGAAATCTTAACTCTTCTTATCTATGAACGATTTCCAGTGTTGATTTACTCCCTAGCTATAACAGAAGAGCAGGTCCACTTCTAGGCAGTGTAGTTCACTGGTTTTATTAGGAAAATAACACATGGGTATTACAATAAAAAAGGTATTGAAACATCTTCGTCAAACCTCAGACTCCTAGGCTTTTCTTGGATATGATCACAATCAAGTTTTGCATGAATTCTCACAGCAGTTTTCTAAGCAATACAGGAGTGTTTAAGTGTATATACGTGTAATGTGAGCGCAAATACAAATTTGATGAACAAGTGAAAAGCTGTGTGAAAACCAGAAATTCCATACTGTATGAGATGAACACCAAGGTTCATCACTTTAAGTCACACAGAGGAAAATCCAAGAAAGCAATATTTGGCTAATCACCCTTTTCTTCTGGTAAAAAAATAATAATTTGTCATGTCCTTCAATATGGTAACAAACATACCTTTTAATTTATTGTTAAAATAGCATGCATTTCACAAGCAAATTTGATGTTAGCCAACTGCTCCATAACCAACTATCTATGAATGTCATCATCCCCAATTCCTGTGACTCTCAACCCTGATTATGTCTGCGGTTTGAGTAATGTCCCTAACTCACTGTTTTTGGTTACTTTCTGTAATCATTTAATTTGGTGTAACATCACAATAAACTGTGGAAAATTCTGAAAGAGATGGGAATACCAGACCACTTAACCTGCCTCTTGAAAAATCTGTATGCAGATCAGGAAGCAACAGTTAGAACTGGACATGGAACAACAGACTGGTTCCAAATAGGAAAAGGAGTCCGTCAAGGCTGTATACTGTCACCCTGTTTATTCAAATTCTATGCAGAGTACATCCTGAGAAACGCTGGACTGGAAGAAACACAAGCTGGAATCAAGATTGCCGCGAGAAATATCATAACCTCAGATATGCAGATGATACCACCCTTATGGCAGAAAGTGAAAAAGAACTAAAGAGCCTCTTGATGAAAGTGAAAGAGGAAAGCGAAAAAGTTGGCTTAAAGCTCAACATTCAGAAAACAAAGATCATGGCATCCAGTCCCATCACTTCATGGGAGATAGATAGGGAAGCAGTAGAAACTGTCAGACTTTATTTTGGGGGGCTCCAAAATCACTGCAGATGGTGATTGCAGCCATGAAATTAAAGACGCTTAGTCCTTGGAAGAAAAGTTATGACCAACCTAGATAGTATATTCAAAAGCAGAGACAATACTTTGCCGACTAAGGTCCGTGTAGTCAAGGCTATGGTTTTTCCTGTGGTCATGTATGGATGTGAGAGTTGGACTGTGAAGAAGGCTGAGCGCCGTGAGCGCCGAAGAATCGATGCTTTTGAACTGTGGTGTTGGAGAAGACTCTTGAGAGTCCCTTGGACTGCAAGGAGATCTAAACCAGTCCATTCTGAAGGAGATCAGCCCTGGGATTTCTTTGGAAGGAATGATGCTGAAGCTGAAACTCCAGTACTTTGGCCACCTCATGCGAAGAGTTGACTCACTGGAAAAGACTGATGTTGGGAGGGGTTAGGGGGCAGGAGGAGAAGGGGACGACAGAGGATGAGATGGCTGGATGGCATCACGGACTCAATGGAGGCGAGTCTGAGTGAACTCCGGGAGATGGTGATGGACAGGGAGTCTTGGCATGCTGCGATTCATGGGGTCGGGAAGAGTCGGACACGACTGAGCAACTGAACTGAACTGAAGACACAAGACGCCACTTCAAAGACCTTCTGCCTTTCCAAAAAGTGCACCTCTGTTCTTGGCTTTTCACACCTGGGTTTCTAAGTTTCTGTTTTCTACACTTCACTCTTTTCTGCTTCTGGCGAAAAACTACACCACACTATTTATTCTGATTCTTTCAAATACTACTGGGCACACATCCGCCATGTATTGATAGCATTTTAAATTCCCAAAGTCTCTGACTGTGAGATTCTTACTACAATTGCTATCTGTCCTTACAGGTAGTAACCACTAGGCGAGGGTCCTCCTGGCCCCGGGCACTCCAGCTTTCCAGCCTGTCTGCCGGTCATGTACTCCATGACAAACGTCTTATGACTGGAAACAGGGATCACACTCCAAGTCCTTTTCTCCGCTAAGAGAAAACGACACTTTTGAAAGTCACTGGCTGGGCGTTTCCCCATGAAGTTTTACATCAAGCCTAACATGAGCATCATTTATCTTTAAAAAAGCACTATTTCCTGTTGCCTGAAACTGCGACACCAACTTATGGTTAAGAAAGCAGGAGGGAGCCAACTCCGTTAGTTTCCACATTGCATAAATAAATTATGAGAATTGTTGGGTGTAAAAATAATCAGTACCAGGAGTCGTTCCATTAGTGCAACTCTTCCAAAACTTCCTGCCCCCGCCCGCCTAAAATTCGCCTTGGATTCAAGTCTACCCTACATAAAAGCTACTCAGCTCATAACGTTACTTCCAAAGTGAAACAAACCTCCAATTATCGTAACATCAGAGGACTTTTTGGCGGACCCTCACTGCTCAACTGTGTCAGAAACAACCAAGAAATGGCTGAGGCGTCTCAGGGGAGGAGGAAACCGCCCTTCCCGCTCACCGCTGGCCGCCTTCTCCGCAGCAGAGAAGGGAGCGGCGTCCAGGCCCGCGGAGCGCACCAGGCGCCCCGAGCTCACATTGCAGCGGCGGGAGTCGCGGCACCGCGCGGGGAGGCCTGGCGACGTGGCCGCGGGAGGAGCGCGCGGGACCCGCCCGCGCAGAGAGGGGAAGGCGCCCACCCGCGGGGTCTGCGGGCCGACAGTGGCCGGGGGGTGGGGGCCCGGCGACCGCGGCGGCGACCCCCGATTTACAGGGCCTCGGACAGACGCCGGCGCCCGGGGCTCAGAACGCCCCAGGTGGGAGGGGTCGACGAGAGAGGGGACCCCAGAGCCAGGAGGGGCGGGGGCGAGCCCGGACTTCCGACCCGGCGGGCGGCCAGGGACCCGACTCGGGCGGGGTGAGGGCAGGTAGGAACCCCTGACCTGGCGGGCAGGCGGGGTCAGGGC
>SJYG01000505.1:1385383-1420866 GCA_006410535.1 Litocranius walleri
GGGTTAGGGGGCAGGAGGAGAAGGGGACGACAGAGGATGAGATGGCTGGATGGCATCACGGACTCAATGGAGGCGAGTCTGAGTGAACTCCGGGAGATGGTGATGGACAGGGAGTCTTGGCATGCTGCGATTCATGGGGTCGGGAAGAGTCGGACACGACTGAGCAACTGAACTGAACTGAAGACACAAGACGCCACTTCAAAGACCTTCTGCCTTTCCAAAAAGTGCACCTCTGTTCTTGGCTTTTCACACCTGGGTTTCTAAGTTTCTGTTTTCTACACTTCACTCTTTTCTGCTTCTGGCGAAAAACTACACCACACTATTTATTCTGATTCTTTCAAATACTACTGGGCACACATCCGCCATGTATTGATAGCATTTTAAATTCCCAAAGTCTCTGACTGTGAGATTCTTACTACAATTGCTATCTGTCCTTACAGGTAGTAACCACTAGGCGAGGGTCCTCCTGGCCCCGGGCACTCCAGCTTTCCAGCCTGTCTGCCGGTCATGTACTCCATGACAAACGTCTTATGACTGGAAACAGGGATCACACTCCAAGTCCTTTTCTCCGCTAAGAGAAAACGACACTTTTGAAAGTCACTGGCTGGGCGTTTCCCCATGAAGTTTTACATCAAGCCTAACATGAGCATCATTTATCTTTAAAAAAGCACTATTTCCTGTTGCCTGAAACTGCGACACCAACTTATGGTTAAGAAAGCAGGAGGGAGCCAACTCCGTTAGTTTCCACATTGCATAAATAAATTATGAGAATTGTTGGGTGTAAAAATAATCAGTACCAGGAGTCGTTCCATTAGTGCAACTCTTCCAAAACTTCCTGCCCCCGCCCGCCTAAAATTCGCCTTGGATTCAAGTCTACCCTACATAAAAGCTACTCAGCTCATAACGTTACTTCCAAAGTGAAACAAACCTCCAATTATCGTAACATCAGAGGACTTTTTGGCGGACCCTCACTGCTCAACTGTGTCAGAAACAACCAAGAAATGGCTGAGGCGTCTCAGGGGAGGAGGAAACCGCCCTTCCCGCTCACCGCTGGCCGCCTTCTCCGCAGCAGAGAAGGGAGCGGCGTCCAGGCCCGCGGAGCGCACCAGGCGCCCCGAGCTCACATTGCAGCGGCGGGAGTCGCGGCACCGCGCGGGGAGGCCTGGCGACGTGGCCGCGGGAGGAGCGCGCGGGACCCGCCCGCGCAGAGAGGGGAAGGCGCCCACCCGCGGGGTCTGCGGGCCGACAGTGGCCGGGGGGTGGGGGCCCGGCGACCGCGGCGGCGACCCCCGATTTACAGGGCCTCGGACAGACGCCGGCGCCCGGGGCTCAGAACGCCCCAGGTGGGAGGGGTCGACGAGAGAGGGGACCCCAGAGCCAGGAGGGGCGGGGGCGAGCCCGGACTTCCGACCCGGCGGGCGGCCAGGGACCCGACTCGGGCGGGGTGAGGGCAGGTAGGAACCCCTGACCTGGCGGGCAGGCGGGGTCAGGGCGGGTGGGGACCCGACCCGGGCAGGTACTCCCGACGGGCTCTCCCGGCCGGGCGGGCAGGCGGGGTCAGGGCCGGGACCGTGGCGGGCGGGCATCCCTGCTCTGACCTGAGCCAGAGGAAAGGTAGGCGAGGACCTCCAGACCGAGTGGGAAGGCGCGGTCAGAGCGGGCCCGGGGCCAGGCGGGCGGGGCTGGCCAGGGCCGGGGGGGCGGGCCGGGGTCCGCGGCGCCCACTCACCCAGGCCGGCAAGTCGCAGGCGCGCACCCCCAGGCGCACGGCGCGCTCCTCGTCCTCCAGCAGCGCCAGCGCGCGGCACAGCCGGGTGGCCTTGAGGCCGCGGCTCCTGCGGCACCACACCAGCAGCCCGAGCGCCAGCAGCACCCAGCTGAAGCTCAGGCCCAGGTAGCCCAGCGCGTACACCGGCAACAGCAGCGCGAAGCTGCGCGCCAGCTGTGCCAGCAGCCCTGCCACGTCCACGCTCAGCGCCGCGCCGGGGGGCTCTGCCCGGGAGGCGCCCGCCTCGGGGCCCGGAGCCCTGGAGCCGCTCATGGCCCCGCCGCGCACCGCTCCCCCGGCTCGCGGCCCAGGCGCCTCAGCCCGCGCTGCAGCGCCCCTCTGAGGGGAAGGCGCAGCCGCCCGGCCCGCCCGCCCGCGCTTCCGCTCGCGGCGCGTGTTACGTCAGCACGCAGGGCGGGGCGGCGGCGGCGAGGCGCGGAGGTGCTCCACCGCGGCAGCCGGGCGTGGCCCCGGCCTGGGGGCGGCGCATCGCGGGGTGGGCCCGCCCGCGTGGGACGTCATCCCACAGGCCCGCCAGCGCCGCGGGGGGGGCCTGCTGTGTGGCTTCCTCGCGCGGGTGGGCGGGGCGCCCCTGACGCTGGGGGGCCGGCCCGGCGTGGGTGTCGCCTCACGGGCTTGAGAGAGCGGCCCTGAGGCGGATGGGCGGTGCTTCGTGACGCCATCGCGGATGGGCGGGGCGCCCCTGAGGCGGGCCGGGCGGGTTTGCGTGAAAGTTGCGGCGCGGGCGGCTGCGTCCGCGGGCTTCCATCTTCGCGCGGGGGGGGCTCCGCTCGCCCAGTCACCTGGGCCGCGCTTCGTGCCGGGATACTGCGGAAGGAGAAGCCCACGCTCCTGAATTTGCGGGTCCTGACCGCCCACAGCCGACGGATGATTTCCTGACGGAATTCTCTCCGCGGCCCTGGGGGCGAGGGAGCTCGGAAAGGCCGCTTTGTGCGCCAGGGCGGGGACCCGGCACCCGCCCTCAGCAGGATTTCCGACGGGCGCCCGCGGTTCCGGAAACCCTTCTCTAGAAGGACAAACCCATCTTGATCGCTGTGTTTCCCCTTAAACTCAATCAGGGTAATTATATTTGCACTCTAGTCTCCTTAAAGCCAAACAGTTGCAGAGGACAGCCCAAGTAAGTTTTTAAAGCATATCCAGTGGTTTCGAAGGATATTTTAATTCAATTTCTGGCAGCCTTGAATGATCACCTGTAGGAGGGACAGAGCCTATTGGACATGGAACAACAGACTGGTTCCAAATCAGGAAAGGAGTACGTCAAGGCTGTATATTGTCACCCTGCTTATTTAACGTATGTGCAGAGTACATCATGAAAGATGCTGGGCTGGCTGAATTACAAGCTGGAATCAAGGATGCCAAGAGAAATACCAATAACCTCAGATATGCAAATGACAACACCCTTGTGGCAGAAAGTGAAGAGAAACTAAAGAGCCTCTTGATGAAAGAGGAGAGTGAAAAAGCTGGCTTAAAACTCAACATTCAAAAAGCTAAGATCATAGCATCCGGTCCCAACACTTCATGGCAAATAGAAGAGGAAACAATGGAAACAGTGACAGATTTTATTTTCTTGGGCTCCAGAATCACTGTAGATGGTGACCGCAAACCATGAAATTAAAAGATGCTTGCTCCTTGAATAAAACGTATGACGAACCTAGACAGCATATTAAAAAGCAGAGACATTACTTTGTAACCCAGGTTCGTATGGTCAAAGCTATGGTTTTTCCAGAAGTTATGTATGGATGTGAGAGTTGAACCATAAAGAAGGCTGAGCACCAAGGAATCGATGCTTTTGAACTCTGGTGTTGGAGAAGACTCTTGAGAGTCCCTTGGAGAGCCAGGAGATCAAACCAGTCCATATCCTAAAGGAATATTCATTGGAAGGACTGATGCTGAAGCTGAAACTCCAATACTTTGACCACCTGATGTGAAGAACTGACTCATTTGAAAAGACCCTGATGCTGGGAAAGATTGAAGGTGGTAGGAGAAGGAGCTGACCAAGGATGAGGTGATTAGATGGCATCACTGACTCAATGGACATGCGTTTGAATAAACTCCAGGAGTTGGTGATGGACAGGGAAGCCTGGTGTGCTGCAGTCCATGGGGTCACAAAGAGTCAGACATGACTGAGTGAACTGAACTGAACTGAGGCTTTAAGTTGGTAAGGGCAGGAACCATATTTATTATGTTGATCATATCTTCAGGCTAGCACAGTATGCGTCACAGCAGGTCCTGAGTGAATAAAGGATATCCCCTCCCCTCATCTGTGAGTCTGTATGTAATAGGTATACATAAGTGTATGTGCGTGTGGCTATGGAGATATATAACTGAACTGAACTGAGGCTTTAAGTTGGTAAGGGCAGGAACCATATTTATTATGTTGATCATATCTTCAGGCTAGCACAGTATGCGTCACAGCAGGTCCTGAGTGAATAAAGGATATCCCCTCCCCTCATCTGTGAGTCTGTATGTAATAGGTATACATAAGTGTATGTGCGTGTGGCTATGGAGATATATGTAAATATATAATCTCATAACATTGCTCTAGGGTCTTAAACACAACATTAAGCAAGGGCACTAAACCACAAGCAAGGGAAGGAGTGGTTTTTTCTTTCTGTTCCCCAAATTACATCATGTGAGTTATATAGATACATGAAAGGTTGAGTCTCATCCCTTTTGCTAGGCAGCAGCTTAAAGCTGGAAGGCCACCTGTCACTCAAGGCCAATTTACAACCTCAAAACAAGTAATTGACTTGTTAACCTAGGAAGAAGCATGAGCCTTTCTGTCTTGTGGTATTTCTTCTAAAAAGCTGTAGAATCATATCCTGTAGACAAAAATTTGGATGAACATGATCCACATGAGAAATCCTGCATGTCTGTGATAAAGCCTTTGACCTGGCGGCCTTGTTGTTTAGTCCCTCCGTTGTGTCCGACTCTTTGTGACCCCATGAACTGCAGCACACCAGGTTTCCTTGTCCTTCACCATCTCCTGGAGCTTGCTCAAACTCATGTCTGTTGAGTTGATGCTGCCATCCAACCATCTCATCCTCTGTCATCCCTTTCTCTTGCCTTCAGATTTTCCCAGCATCAGTCTTTTCTGATGAGTCGACTCTTCAAAACAGGCATCCAAAGTATTGGACCTCAGCATCAGTCCTTCCAGTGAGTATTCAGGACTGATTTCCTTTAGGGTTGACTGGTTTGATCTCCTGGCTCTCCAAGGGACTCTCAAGAGTCTTCTCCAACACCAGAGTTCAAAAGCATCGATTCCTTGGTGCTCAGCCTTCTTTATGGTTCAACTCTCACATCCATACATAACTTCTGGAAAAACCATAGCTTTGACCATAAGAACCTGGGTTACAAAGTAATGTCTCTGCTTTTTAATATGCTGTCTAGGTTTGTCATACGTTTTATTCAAGGAGCAAGCATCTTTTAATTTCATGGTTTGCGGTCACCATCTACAGTGATTCTGGAGCCCAAGAAAATAAAATCTGTCACTGTTTCCATTTCCTCATCTATTTGCCATGAAGTGTTGGGACCGGATGCTATGATCTTAGCTTTTTGAATGTTGAGTTTTAAGCCAGCTTTTTCACTCCTCTTTCATCAAGAGGCTCTTTAGTTTCTCTTCACTTTCTGCCATAAGGGTGTTGTCATTTGCATATCTGAGGTTATTGGTATTTCTCTTGGCATCCTTGATTCCAGCTTGTAATTCAGCCAGCCCAGCATCTTTCATGATGTACTCTGCATATAAGTTAAATAAGCAGGGTTGCCGGGGTCCAGCCCCAGGGGGTGCAGGGTAATTTGAAGGTGGGGACAGAGTAGGCGTCCTAGAAAAAAGCTATTTAATTACAGATATATAGAGAGATTAGAAACATATAGTGTAGTAGAAAAATTAGTGGAGAAAAAGAGGCTGAATAACTGGTTTACATGGAATACCAGTCACCACCTACGTAGGCCACAGGCGTCTTCCCATTCTCCCGAAGGAGAGGAGGCACTGAGGCCTCCCCGGTCCGATCTCAGAAGCCCAGGCAGAATTAGCAGGCTTGGTGAGTACCCACATTTCAGACTGGAATTCAGCCAGGAAAGTGGGGAGCAAGAAAGAAACGACACGGGGGAATCAGTCTTTCCAGAAACTGATCCCATTTCTTTATTTTTCAGGTTTGTTTATATACCTTTTGTTATACATAGGGATGAATACAGAGTCACGCGGGGGTCAGCAGACCTGACCCTTGTCACAATCAGGCGCTTCATATAAAATTATGCGAAGGTCTTATGAGTTTTTACATCATCTTTTGGCCATGAGGTCTGCTGACATTTTATGGCCCTTTCTGATACCGGTCAGTTAACCAGAAAACTTATTTTTCCAGGGGTGATGTTTTCTTAAATCTGGCGGCACCCTCCAAATAAAGTTGCATTCCTATAGGGTGAGGGTGTAGTGAGTTACAACTAGGAAAGGAATTTACTTAACCTAAGGTTTAACATGATTAATCTTAAAGGTTAATACTTATTTCTCCTATATGCTTAAAGTTTAATACTTATTTCTCCTATATGCTAGTTATATTCATTATAAGGGCAGGGAATATGGAGATTTAGCAGCAAACATCAGTCCAACAAATGAAAATCCTTTCACCAGTGTTCCTCTTAAGATCTACTTAGTCTTAAGATAGTGATAAAGTTACATTTTTGCATAGCAAGGACACAGTGATTTATAACAAAGTACAGTGGTCTGTAACAAAAGAGAAAATTCATTAACTCAAAAGTCTAGTATTGCTAACATCAAAAACTACTATATTTCCTTTTCTGTATTCCAAATACATTGATTAATATATTCCCAGGTGCCTAAGGATATGAAGGCCTGGCAGCAATCATTGACTCATCAATGAGAAAAGCCCTATGCTAATACTCCAAACTCTCTGTGCTGTTTATGGTTGAGAGGTTGTCTGTCAGCAGAGAGGTTTGACCTGAGATACCCTTGTCACACCCAGGGCAGGAAATTAGCAGTAATTATTGGCACAACAAATGAAAAAAACCCTTCACCAATATAATTCGTAACCAACCCACTAATACTATACCGATGATCTTCTAACTTCTCAAAAGAGTCTGTATTTAGAAAGTTTTAAAGCATCCCATGCCTCTCACAGTTGGTGGGGGGTTATAAACAATCACATGTGGCTGGACAAACCTATACAGGCAGGCTAGATAACCTTCAGAGTTTGTAAGCTGAAACACTCTTGTCACGCCCAGGAATTTTTATTAACTGGAGCTGCAGATTAACTCCTTCGAGAGAAATGGTTATGGGGGAGAGCTCCCCATAAAGTACTCTGGTTTTGGGGGTAGATCCTTGGGAACAGGGGGTTTCCTGAGGCTTGATCACGCCTTTGCGTGTGCCAAGCGTCCTTCCTCATGACCTTTGCCATAGGCGGAGTTCTTCATGCAGGCTCCCGGCACAGGGTGACAATATACAGCCTTGACGTACTCCTTTCCTGATTTGGAACCAGTCTGTTGTTCCATGTCCAGTTCTAACTGGTTCTTTTTGACCTGTATACAGGTTTCTCAGGAGGCAGGTAAGGTGTTCTGGTATTCCCATGGCTTTAAGAATTTTCCGCAGTTTCTTGTGATCCACGGTAAGGTGTACCTTCTTTGGCACTGCCTTTCTTTGAGATTAGAATGAAAACTGACCTTTTCCAGTCCTGTGGCCACTTCGGAACTTTCCAAATTTGCTGGCATATTGAGTGCAGCTCTTTCACAGCATCATCTTTTAGGATTTGAGATAGCTCAATGGGAATTTCGTCACCTCCACTAGCTTTGTTTGTAGTAATGCTTCCTAAGGCCCACTTGACTTCCCACTCCAGGATGTCTGGCTCTAAGGTGAGTGATCACACCATGGTGGTTATCTTTGTCATGAAGATCTTTTTTGTAGAGTTCTTCTGTGTATTCTTGCCACCTCTTCTTAATATCATCTGCTTTTTTTGGTCCGTACTATTTCTGTCATTTATTGTCCCCATTTTTGCATGAAATGTTCCCTTCATGTCTCTAATTTTCTTGAAGAGAAAATTTGTTGTTATCCTTACCGTGGATCACAACAAACTGGAAAATTCTTAAAGACATGGGAATGCCAGACCACCTTACCTGCCTCCTGAGAAACCTGTATACAGGTCAAGAAGCACCAGTTAGAACTGGACAAGGGACAATGGACTGGTTCCAAATTGGGAAAGGAGTTCGTCAAGGTTGTCTGTTTCTTGAGGAGATCTCTAGTCTTTCCCGTTCTATTGTTTTCCTCTATTTGCATTGATTGCTTAGGAAGGGTTTCTCATCTCTCCTTGCTACTCTTTGGAACTCTGCATTCAGATGGGGATATTTTTCCTTTTCTCCTTTGCCTTTTGCCTCTCTTCTCAGCTATTTGTAAGGCCTCCTCAGACAACCATTTTGCCTTTTTGCATTTCTTTTTCTTGATTATGGTTTTGATCACTGCCTCCTGTCACAAACCTCCATCCATAGTTCTTCAGGCACTCTGCCTATCAGATCTAGTCCCTTGAATCTGTTTGTCACTTCCACAGTATAATTGTAAGGGATTTGATTTAGGTCATACCTGAATGATTACGGCTGCTGGTGGTTTTCCCTACTTTCTTCAATTTAAGCCTGAATTTGGCAATAAGGAGTTCATGATCTGAGCCACAGTCAGCTCCTGGTCTTGTTTTTGCTGTCTGTATAGAGCTTCTCCATCTTCACCTGCAAAGAATATAATCAATCTGATTTCTATATTTTCCATCTGGTGATGTCCACGCGTAGAGTTGTCTCTTATGTTGTTGGAAGAGGGTGTTTACTATGACCAGTGTGTTCTCTTGGCCTTTACCCTACTTCATTTTGTACTCCAAGGGCAAACTTGCCTGCTACTCCAGGTATCTCTTGACTTCCACTTTTGCATTCCAGTCCCATATGATGAAAAGAATATCTTTTGGGGGTGTTAGTTCTAGAAGGTCTCGTAGGTCTTCACAGAACTTTTCAACTTCAACTTCTTTAGCATCAGCAATTGGGGCATAGTCTTGGATTACTGTGTTACTGAATGATCTGCCTTGGAATGAACAGATCATTCTGTCATTTTTGAGATTACACCCAACTACTGCATTTCAGACAGTTTTGTTGACTGAGAGCTACTCCATTTCTTCTAAGAGATTCTTGCCCACAGTAGTAGATATAATGATCATCTGAATACATTTGCCCATTCCAGTCCATTTTAGATCCACTAATTCCTAAAATTTCGATGTTCACTATTGCCATCTCCTGTTTGACCACTTCCAATTTACCTTGATTCATGGTCCTACCATTCCAGGTTCCTATGTAATATTATTCTCCAGTGGACCACATTCTTTCAGACCTCTCCACCTTGATCCACAGCACATTAAAAAGCAAAGACATTACTTTGTGAACAAAGGTCCGTCTAGTCAAGGCTATGGTTTTTCCAGTAGTCATGTATGGATGTGAGAGTTGGACTATAAAGAAAGCTGAGCACCAAAGAATTGCCGCTTTTGAACTATGGTGTTGGAGAAGACTCTTGAAAGTCCCTTGGATTGCAAGGAGATCCAACCAGTCCATCCTAAAGGAGATCAATCCTGGGTGTTCATTGGAGGGACTGATGTTGAAGCTGAAACTCCGATACTTTGGCCACCTTAGGCGGAGAGCTGACTCATTGGAAAAGACCCTGATGCTGGGAAAGATTGAGGGCAGGAGAAGGGGACAAGAGAGGATGAGATGGTTTGGATGGCATCACCGACTCAATGGACTTGGATTTGGGTGGACTCCAGGAGTTGGTGATGGACAGGGAGGCCTGGCGTGCTGTGGTTCATGGGGTCACAAAGAGTTGGACACGACTGAGCGACTGAACTGAACTGATGCAATATTATTCTTTACAGCTTCAGACTTTACTTCCATCTCCAGTCACATCCACAACTGGTCATTGTTTGATTTGGCTCAGCCTCATCATTCCTTCAGAAGCTATTTCTCCACTGTTCTCCAGTAGCATATTGGGCACCTACTGACCTGGGGAGTTCATCTCTCAGTGTCCTATCTTTTTGCCTTTTCATACTATTCATGGAGTTCTCAAGGCAAGAATGCTGAAGTGGTTTGCCATTCCTTTTTCCAGAGGACTACGTTTTGTCAGAACTCTCCACTATGACCCGTCCATCTTGGGTGGCCTTACACGACATGACTCATAGTTTCATTGAGTTAGACAAGGCTGTGATCCATGTGATCAGTTTGGTTAGTTTTCCGTGATTGTGATTTTCATTCTTTCTGTCCTCTGATAGATGAGGATAAGAGGCTTGTGGAAGCTTCCTGGGGACCTAGGGATGTATTAAGTTGGTGCAAAAGTAATTACAGTTTTGCATTGTTAAGTTTTGCTGTTTGATACTGGAGTCCGTTCTTAAATAAAGGTGGTTATGTTATATATCATTTTAATGTGAATTTCTTGCTTTTATATTTTTTGCTAATAACTTGCTACTTACTGTATATTTTATATTTATTTAAAACTTGGGAAATGATACTGAAAAGCAAATTTGAGCAATTTTATTATTCAAATTCAAAATGGATTGTGAAGCAGCAGAGACAACTTGCAACATCAACACATTTGGCTCAGGAATTGCTAATGAATGTTCAGTGCAGTGGTGGTTCAAAAAGTTTTGCAAAGGAGCTGAGAGCCTTGAGGAGTGTAGAGGCCTGACATCCAAAGTTGACAGTGACCAGCTGAGAGAATCATTGACACTGATCCTCTTACAACTACACAAGAAGTTGCTGTAGAACTCAGCATTCTACAGTTGTTGGACATTTGAAGTAAATTGGCAAGGTGAAAAAGCTCTGTAAGTGGGTGCCTCATGAGCTGACGAAAAATTTAAAAATCGTCGTTTTGAAAAACTGTCATTTTCTCTTATTCTGTGCAACAACAATGAACCATTTCTCAATTGGACTGTGACATGTGATTAAAAGTAGATTTTATACAACTGACGATGACCAGCTCGATGGCTGGACCGAGAGGAGGCTGCAAAGCACTTCTCAAGGTCAGACTTGCACCAGTAAAGGGTCATGGTCACTGTCTGGTGCTCCGCTGCCCATCTGATCCACTACAGCTTTGTGAATCCCGGTGAAACCATTACATCTGAGAAGAATGCTCAACAAATGGGTTAGATGCACTGAAAACTGCAGCACTGGCATTGTCGACAGAAAGGGCCCAATTCTCTGCGACAGTGCCCAACTACATGTACAACCAACCAAAGCTGAATGAATTGGGCTACAAAGTTCTGCCTCATCTGCCATATTCACCTGACTCTTGCCAATCAACTACCACTTCTTGAAGCATCTTGACAAATTTTTTCAGGGAAAACGCTTCCACAACCAGAGGAGGCAGGAAATGCTTTCCAAGAGTTCATCAAATCCCAAAGCATGGATTTTTAAGCTAGAAGAATAAGCAAACTTATTTCTCATTGGGAAAGATGTTTTGATTGTAATGGCTCCTATTTGGATTAATAAAGATGTGTTTGAGCCTAGTTATGATTTAAAATTCATGGTCTGAAAGTGAAATTATGTTTGCACCAACCTAATAAAACACTCTGTGCATCAGTCTCCAGCCTCTCTGCTGCCTTTGTGACCCCACTGAACGGCTGGCTCCTTCCCAGCAGGGTGGAACCATCTCCTGCACTAAGCCTGTCGGCAAATACAGCCCAGCTCTTAGGTCTTTGATAGCAGGTTACTCTACACCCCGGTCTCCTGTAACCTCTTCATGGTGCCTCTTACCTTCGCGGCAGACAGTTTTCAGAGGAAAGACGAGCATGATCATGAGTGTTCCAGTGCAGAACTGTAGAAGTTCAGCCTCTGCACTCATCCTGTCTAGTTTCAGAGCAAAGTGCTGCCTTCTCTAAGTTCAATCCGTTCTGCTTTGTTTTAGATTCCCCTCTGGTGGAGGGCTGGGCCTTAATGAAACTTTCCCAGCTTTGTGTCCTTGCTCATTCCCTGCACCTCTACACCAGCTTCACTGCAGAGGGGAGGGGCATAGTCGGCCTCCCTTTCCTGCTGTCGACTGAATAAATACACAAAGTGAGACTCGTAAGTGAAGTTTTATTTGGGGTAAAATGAGGACCATAGTTCAGAAGACAGTTGAAGATAGTTCTGAGGAACTGTTGCAAAGAGCTTGTCGAGGTCGGGGTGGGGTGTAGTATACGTGTGATTTTGGTGAAGGAGGTGCATGAAATCGGACACGTTTTGGCAGAAGTTTGCTACTAGTCACAAGGGCAGATATCTTTGTCACTGACCGTAGTGCTTTTCTAAGCTGTGACAGGATGCAAGAAATTGAGCTCATAAAATCTTCTCCTGAACATATTTAACTGCCTGAAAGCCTGTTTTGCCAGTTTTCCCAGTTTTCCCAGAGCACAGAGGGCCTCCGTCATTCCTGGTCTCTGCCCTGAACTCCTTTCAGGGGTGTGGAAGGGCAGCTACTGCAGTGGCAGATGACCTCATCCTTGTAGAGGCAGATAGCGGATGACAATTAGCTGACTCTACCAACCAGACTTGTTTTACCCAAACTATTCAAGACTGCTATTCCTGTGTGTCTCAGATGCTTCTCTGGCAACACAATCATGAATTCTTCATCTGAGTCACCAAGTGGATCTCTTTGCTGTGCAACTAGAGGAATCAGAGAAAGCTTGGTCCTCGTTGGCTCACTTAGATTATTACAATAGTGTCTTAACTGATGGATACCCCTTTAGTCTTTCTCTCTTTAAAAGCTCTCGAGGCCTCTGCTCCCCAGCACAGAGGGACAGTGGGAGGCCTAGCACTAGTGGCTAGTCAGCCTGGATATACTGGCAGAGACACACACACTGGATGTTGCAAGCCAGTTTTCTTGCTGTTGGAGATCTTATAACCATGGAAAAAGGGAAGGCTGGAAAGAGCCCTGAGGTGTTGGATTGGCATTGGAGGGAGTGTGATGTAAGTGTACAGATCATATGCATAGTTCCCAGATCTTGCTCCTAAATACCATTCTCCAGTAAAAGGAACTAGGGATCTTTTGAGAAATAGTTGACTTCAGGGCTGAAGAAGTGAAAGTACTTCCGTTGAGCCTGAAATACTTTATTGTGCCAAAAAGTAGAAAATTATCGAAGAATCGAGTGATGTCAAAAGACATATGGGAGGCAATGGGAAGGGTGCTCCCTGATTAAATCTGGGTAATTTAGCAAACAGATGGGGAAACAGTGGAAACAGTGACATACTTTATTTTGAGGGGCTTTAAAATCACTGCAGATGGTGACTGCAATCATGAAATTAAAAGTCGCTTACTCCTTGGAAGAAAAGTTATGACCAATGTAGACAGCTAATTAAAAAGCAGAGACAAAGGCCAACAAAGGCCCATCTAGTCAAAGCTATGGTTTTTCCAGTAGTCATGTATGGATGTGAGAGCTGGACTATAAAGAAAGCTGAGTGGAGAAGAATTGATGCTTTTGAACTGTGGTGTTGGAGAGGACTCTTGAGAGTCCCTTGGACTGCAAGGAGATCCAGCCAGTCCATTCTGAAGGAGATCAGTCCTGAATGTTTATTGCAAGCACTGATGCTGAAGCTGAAACTCCAATACGCTGGCCGCCTGATATGAGGAACTGACTCATTTGAAAAGACCCTGATGATGGGAAAGATTGAAGGTGGGAGGAGAAGGGGCTGACAGAGGATGAGATGATTGGATGGCATCACTGACTCGATGGACATGAGCTTGAATAAACTCTGGGAGTTGGTGATGGACAGGGAGGCCTGGCATGCTGCAGTCCATGGCGTTGCAAAGACTTGGACATGACTGAGTGACTGAACTGAACTGAATTTGAGCAGCAAAGTCAAGAATGATGTTGACAGATTACCATCCAGTGAGTAAAACAGGAACCCATGAGTCCATACCAAGGTAAGTAGACACGTGAGTGTTGAATGTGTAGAAGTAAATAATTGGGAGTGATGAAAACTGAAGAATCACCATTTAGCAGTCATCATGGGGCTCCAGTGAGTTATTAGTGGAGGCTAAGGATGGTAGTGGAGGCCTTAATCCCTGTCACAATGTACTCTTCCATCTCAAAGGGAACAACTGGCAGATGTGACCTGGTTGGGCTGGGGGCCAGGGGGGAATTTTGCATCCTGACTCCACAAGTGGAGAGGAGCAGAGCAGCATGCCTGGGCGTTTCTGCCAGAAAGCTTAGTCCAAGTGTGGCCTGGGAGCTCATCAGACAGATGGGGGGTTCAGGTGCCCTTTTTCTACTGAGAAACTGTGATTGAATCAGACCGCAGGAGACTGAAAGGACACAACCCCTTGCAGTGTGTGCTCCGGAGTGGGGTCTGGGCCACAGAGGAAATGTCCTGGGGACAGTCTGTGGGTTAGATAGTAGAGCGGTATCAGTCTTTACTTCTTGAATGAGAGGCCTGCAGAGGAGAGGCTGCCCTTATTCTGGGGAATTTAGGAACTGGAGTATTTCAGGGTGATGAGTAATCACATCTGAAAGCCTTTGTCAGATGACTCAGGAAAAGACTAATAATGATAGGTAAGCTCAGCTGGTAGCTCAGCTGGTAAAGAATCTGCCTGCAATTCAGGAGACCCTGGTTCAATTCCTGGGTCTGGAAGTTCCCCTGGAGATTGGATAGGCTATCCACTCCATAACTCTTGGGCTTCCCTTGTGGCTCAGATGGTAAAGAATCTATCCACAGTGCAGGAGACCTGGGTTCGATCCCTGAGTTGAGAAGATCCCTTGGAGGAGGGCATGACAACCCACTCCAGTATTCTTGCCTGGAGAATCCCCATGGACAGAGGAGCCTGTTGGGCTAAAGTCCATGGGGTCTCAGAGTCAGACATGACTAAGTGACTAAGCACAAGCGTGTGTGTGTGTGTGTGTGTGTGTGTGTGTGTGTAGAGAGATGCTTGCTAAATGAGAGATGGGGTCAGGCAAGGGGAGCACATGCTTTTGAGATTCACAGTGGGGATCTGGTGATGGAGACTTTTGTGCTCAAAGATTTTCTCCAAATTTGAAATTATTTAAAAAATTGTTTTTGAAAGTCTCTATTTCTATCAATGGCCAATTTAAAGTGCAAGTTTGATTGACTCTCTCCCCTGCTTATAAGCTGTTCCCTTTTCTTCTCCTGTGAAGTTAAAGACCTCTGCAGAGCAAGCAGAGCTCTTCACAGTCTGGCCGTACCCAGGCCTGCGCCCTGCACCGCCACATTGCTCCCCGCTCGCCCTCGCCAGGCCTCACTGCTGTCCCTCTGCCTCGCCAAGCCTTTGCACCTGCACCGCTCTTCTCTGTGTCTGGACTTTTTCCTTCTGTCTTTATGCAAAACTCCCATGCATCTTTCAAAACTCGATTTGCATGTCTCCACTTCTGAGAAGCCTTTTGTTGTAGTGAGTTAAATCCTGTCTATGCTTTATGCTTGTCTCCATGATGAAACTTATCTGCTGAATACAGCTCAGGCCTCAGGAGCCCCGAGGAAGCTCTGTGCCTGTGAGGGGAGCCCTGGTGTTCATTGGGATGTCTGAATTAGGCAGTACACTTGAGAACCCCCAACTGAAGCCATGCATTGAGTCACAAGCCATCTTTCAGTGTTTGCCAGTAATGAAGATGGGCTTGCATGGCCTCTCTGGGCCCTCTGCTCAGGTCTAGGAAGACGAGTGAAGTGTTAGCCGAGTCCTCTTGGAGGGCCTCGCCTGAGATCCTCTCCACGTTCAATGTGGCTCTAGGATGCAGGTCCTGGTGTGTGGGGTTGACAGTCAGGGCTCTCCCGGGCTCCCTCCATGTTGGCCCTCCCCGTGTGGCAGCTCGCTTTATCTTCTCAGGACAGCAGGAATGTCTCTGAAGTGTCACCTCCTTTGCTGTTAGGTCCACTCAGGGCAATCTTCTTTTTGACTTAGCTGATTAGTAAGCTAGTCTTGGGTGTGAAATCCCATCACATTCTCAAGGAGAAGGGACTGTGGCATTGGGCAACATGTAGGGTCCTGCCACTATGGTCTCTTTGTGGACTGAGAGAAGAAAGGGGTGCTGATGGGCCATCTGAAATTGCGAAAGGGGCTCCAGTTATGGTTTCGTATCATTGCTGCTGTTCAGTCGTGCCAACTCTCTGTGATCCCACGGACTGCAGCCCGCCAGGCTCCTCTGTCCATGGGCTTCTTCAGGCAAGAATGCTGGAGTGGGCTGCCATTTCCTTCTCCAGGGATCTTCCCAGACCATGGATCGAACCTGGGTCTCCTAGATTGGCAGGCAGATCCTTTACCACTGACCCAGAATGGAAGCCTGGTTTCCCATGGTAGCAGATGATTTATGAATTTACAAAGGAAGGCTGTAATTTTGGTACTGCACCCATTTTTATTTCTATTTTTTTTTTTATTTTCAAAAAATGAGTCTTTATTGTTACTTTCACATTATGCACTTCTAAATATACTCCAATCAAATTTGCTTAAAATACACCGAACTCCATGATTTGAGAGAGAAGAAAATGAAAAATGCACATTGTGATTCAAAATGAAAGATTCTTCATGGTCCCGCACAGCTGCATGTTCCCGCATTGCATTAACCTCTGGATCTGCTCAGACTTCACTCTGGAATTTTTATTTTTATTTTTTTTAATTTATTTATTTTTTAAATTACATTACTGCATTTGTTTTGCCATACATTGACATGTATTAGCCACAGGTGAACACACTCTCCCAATGCTGAAGCCCCCTCCCACCTCCCCCATTTTTATTTCTAAATGCTTATAGTTTAGGCACTAGTCTGTAAGAACAATAATACCCTGCAAAAGGAAATGGCAACCCACTCCAATATTTTTGCCTGGAAAATTCCATGGACAGAGGAGCCTGGCGGGCTACAGTCCATGGGGTTGCAGGAGAGTCACAGGACTTAGCAACTAAACAATAACAGAGCCTCAGTTCAGTTCAGTTGCTCAGTTATGTCCGACTCTTTGTGACCCCATGGACTGCAGCACGCCAGGCTTCCCTGTCCATCACCAACTCTCGGAGCTTGCTCAAACTCGTGTCCATCGAGTCGATGACGACAACAGAGCCTCGTGGTGCTCATTCTCCAGGGTATCTGACCTTGCAATTACAAAAGTCCATCACAGTGACAAAGATGGATGGAAAGGCTACAAGTCTTCTTTCTTGTCCAAGACACAAGTGCTGGCATCACTAAGTCTCCGGGGCTCAGGGAGGTAGGCGANGTGTCCATCGAGTCGATGACGACAACAGAGCCTCGTGGTGCTCATTCTCCAGGGTATCTGACCTTGCAATTACAAAAGTCCATCACAGTGACAAAGATGGATGGAAAGGCTACAAGTCTTCTTTCTTGTCCAAGACACAAGTGCTGGCATCACTAAGTCTCCGGGGCTCAGGGAGGTAGGCGAGAATTAGTAGGTGGAAGGATGCAGCTTACAGAGCCCGGAGTGCAAAACGGGAACTGGGAGACAGCAGCCACGGGCGCCCCAGCTGCTCCGCTAATCCTTGCGCAGCCCCAGCCCTGAGCCTCAGCCTGCCGGGCATGACTTTTGCCGCTAGCCACTCTGCTTCCTGGTGCCCTGCAGCCCACGGGGCTGCAAAGGGTTGGGCTTGACTTGGCAACTGAAGAACAACTCTGCTTCCTGCAGTGAGGCTGCCTTTCTCATTAATTTCCAGGTTGGAAAACAAACGAGATAAAAATTTCCAGTCAAATAAACTAGATAGAACAACAAAAAAAAAGAGCAGCAATAATAAAAATGTCAATAACTCACATTTATTGACTGCTCAGCTTTGCGGGCACAGGTGCTCAGTACTTCATAGACTTACTCGTTCAGCCCTCGTAATCCCTGCAGAGTGTGTGCTTGTGATCCCACGTCAACACAGGTGGTAAAACACCCTGCTAGTGACCTGAGCTCAGACTTCTGACCAGCCCTCAGCACCGCAGGCAAGTTTCACATCCACACACCTCAGGGACACTGCTGCGTTCTGACTTCTGTAACAGTCACTACTGTGGGGAAAATTCTTTAATTTTCACCACAACCTGCCAGAGTGGACATGCATCCCTATTTTTACATATGTTTTGGCTGCACTGAGTGGCAGGAAGGATCTCAGCTCCCACACCCCCTACAGTTGAAGCTCTGAGCCTTAACCACTGGGGTCCCAGAGGAGTCCAGAACATACATCTTCAAATTACAGGGACAAGGATATGGGGGACTTGAGAGGGTAACAGGCAGGAAGGCCAGGGGTCTCCAAATGGAGTAAATAGCCTGAAACTGTCAGACATTTTTATCTCCCTTAAGCGGCAGGAGGAAACAAACTAGTGATATTTTTTCCTTCTCTATTCAAATTTAAAAGGAGGTTTCTCTTAAAATTGTGTTGCCATGACACCTGGTTTCACCTGAAGTTAACCAATGCCTTTTTCTTATGGAAATGTTTATCTTAAGCTATGCAATAAACTGTGGAAAATTCTGAAAGAGATGGGAATACCAGATCAACTAACCTGCCTCTTGAGAAATCTGTATGCAGGTCAGGAAGCAACAGAACTGGACATGGAACAACAGACTGGTTCCAAATAGGAAAAGCACTACGTGAAGGCTGTATATTGTCACCCTGCTTATTTAACTTCTATGCAGAGTACACCCTGAGAAACGCTGGGCTGGAAGAAACACAAGCTGGAATCAAGATTGCCGGGAGAAATATGAATAACCTCAGATATGCAGATGACACCACCCTTATGGCAGAAAGTGAAGAGGAACTAAAAAGCCTCTTGATGAAAGTGAAAGAGGAAAGCGAAAAAGTTGGCTTAAAGCTCAACATTCAGAAAACGAAGATCATGGCATCCGGTCCCATCACTTCATGGGAAATAGATGGGGAAACAGTGGAAACAGTGTCAGACTTTATTTTTGGGGGCTCCAAAATCACTGCAGATGGTGATTGCAGCCATGAAATTAAAAGACGCTTACTCCTTGGAAGAAAAGTTATGACCAACCTAGATAGTATATTCAAAAGCAGAGACTAAGGTCCGTCTAGTCAAGGCTATGGTTTTTCCTGTGGTCATGTGCCAGGGGCCAGCGTGAGGAACTCCGCCCATGGCAAAGGTCATGAGGAAGGAGGCTCTGGCATACGGAAAGGCGTGACCAAGCCTCAGGAAACCCCTTGTTCCCAAGCATCTACCCCAAAACCAGAGTCTGTTTTGTGCTCTCACCTACACCTCTGACTTTACGGGGGGCTCTCCCCCATAACCGTTTTTCTTGGAGAAGGAGTAAACGTGCAGCTCCAAGGCAATAAAAATTCCTGGGCCTGACTAGAGTGTTTCACCTTACGAACTCCTCTGAAGGTTATCTAGCCTGCCTGTATAGGTTCGTCTGGCCACATGTGATTGTTTACAACCCCCCAACTGTGAGAGGCACGAGATGTTTTGGACTTACTAAAGGCAAATTCTTTCAGGAAGTTAGAAATTATTAGTATAGTGGGTTGGTTAGGAATTATATTGGTGAAAGGTTTTTCATTTGTTGTGCCAATAATTGCTGCTAATTCCCTGCCCTGGGTGGGACAAGGGTGTCTCAGGTCAAACCTCTCTGCTGCAGACCAGCTTGTGTGACAGGATTATCCATACTCCTGCCACTACACATGATTGTTTACTACCTCCCAACCATAAACAGCACAGAGAGTTTTGGAGTATTTTCAGAGTCTTAATTAGCGTAGGGCTTTTTCTTCTTGTTGAGTCAATGATTGCCGCCAGGTCTCCATATCCTTAGGCAGCTGGGAATATATTAATCAATGTATTTGGAATATAGAAAAGGAAATATAGTAGTTTTAAAGGTTAGCAATACTAGACTTTTTGAGTTAATGAATTTTCTCTGTTGTTATAGATCACTGTACTTTGTTATAAATCACTGTGTCCTTGCTACATAAAAATATAACTTTATCACTATCTTAAGACTAAATAGATCTTAAAGGGAACATTGGTGAAAGGATTTTCATTTGTTGGACTGATGTTTGCTGCTAAATCTCCATATTCCCTGCCTTTATAATAAATATAACTAGCATATAGGAGAAATAAGTATTAACCTTTAAGATTGATCATGTTAACCTTGGGTTAAATAAATTCCTTTCTTGATTGTAACTCACTACACCCTCACCCTATAGGAATGCAACTTTATTTGGAGGGTGGTGCCTGGTTTAAGAAAAAACACCCTTGGAAAAAATAAGTTTTTTGGTTATCAGAAAGAAAGGGTTGTAAATGTCAGCAGGCAGAAATGACTTGAAGATGATGTAAAACCCCTAAGACCTTTTTTTTATGTGAAGCACCTGATTTTGATAAAGGTCAGGGCTGCTGACTCCCACGTGACTCTGTATTCATCCCTATGTGTAACAAAAGGTATATAAGAAAACCTGAAAAATAAAGAAATGGGATCAGTTCCTGGAAAGACTGACTTCCCCCATGTCGTTTCTTTCTTGCTCCCCATTTTTCCGGCTGAATTCCCATCTGGAGCGTGGATGCTATTCCATTCAAACCAAGTTATTCAGCCTCTTTTCCTCTACTAATTTTCCTACTACACTATCCGTTTCTAATCCCTCTATATATCTGTAATTAAATATGTATTTTTCCAAGGACGCCGACTCCGTTCCCACCTTTGAATCACCCTGGATCCACCGGGGCTGGACCCCAGCAGTCATGTATGGATGTGAGAGTTGGACTGTGAAGAAGGCTGAGCGCCGAAGAATTGATGCTTTTGAACTGTGGTGCTGGAGAAGACTCTTGAGAGTCCCTTGGACTGCAAGGAGATCCAACCAGTCCATTCTGAAGGAGATGAGCCCTGGGATTTCTTTGGAGGGAATGATGCTAGAGCTGAAACTCCAGTACTTTGGCCACCTCATGTGAAGAGTTGACTCACTGGAAAAGACTCTGATGCTGGGAAGGATTGGGGGCAGGAGGAGAAGGGGACGACAGAGGATGAGATGACTGGATGGCATCACTGACTCGATGGACATGAGTCTGGGTGAACTCCGAGAGATGGTGATGAACAGGGAGGCCTGGCATGCTGCGCTTCATGGGGTTGCAAAGAGTCGGACACGACTGAGCAACTGAACTGAACTGAATGTACTATGGATTTACCCCAAACTCTGTCTTCAAGTCGGTTCCGCCTTTTGGTCTCAGAACCTACTTGATAAACCAGTATGTTAAATCGTTCCTCTCATCTATGTAAAGGACACTATTTGTATGGTGCCCTGCCCTTCTTCAAGATTCAAGTTAATCCTTTTATGGCCCAAGATGACCCATTTGGAGCCAAGATTACCCCAAAATACATCTTATGGGTGAGGGGCCTGGTGCCATTCTAAGTTTTGAGACATTCCTTTCTTTCATTAACAACTGCTGGTGACTATAAAACATCCAGCTAAAGACAAGCAGGGGGGTACTCTTTCTGCCCCCTTCTGATGCCTATGTCAGAAGCTTTCTCTATCTCCTTTATACTTTAATAAAACCTTGTTACACAAAAGCTCTGAGCGATCAAGCCTCGTCTCTGGCCCTGGATTCAATTCTTCTCCTCCGGGGGCCAAGAATCCCGGTGTTGTAATTCAACAACAACCTTTCAGACTGAGGCAGAAAAATCAGAGAGAGATGGACCAGAGGAGGTGCTGCGGGAAGCAGACGTGAAGCTGCAGACCCAGGCAGAGAAGCGGCTTGTACGAAGGCCACCGAGCTACCACCTGGTCTCTGGGCGACAGGAGTTCTCCACAGGCCCAGTGTTCAGCTGCAGCTTTCTCTTCCCATGTTAAGGACTGATCACTGCCTAATCTAATGCTTTCAATCTTTACATCAAACCTTCCAAGGCCCTGGACAAATGCCCCCCCCCCCCCCCGTCTTATTTCCTGCCATCCAACCCCCCCCCCCCCCCCCCCCCGCCAGCCCAGTCTTATTTCCTGCCATCCACCCATGGCATGTTCCCTGCCCCCACTCACACACCCTGTTCTCCAGACTAGCACCGCCCGGAGTGGAAGCCACTGGCCACCTCGGCTGTGAGCCCAGGAAACGGGGCCAGCCTCAACCGAGATGTGCTGTCAGTATAAAAAAGACACGATTTCAAAGACAGTATAAAAAAAGTATAAAACAACTCAATGTTTTCAATACATTTTCTGTGAGAGATGATAACATTTGGTATAGACTTGGTTAAATACTATATTTAATTCCATCTGTTTTTCACTTTGTAAAATGTGGCTACTAGCTAATTGATAATGACTCTGTGGCTCATATTATATTTCTATTGGCCAGCTCTGCTATAGCTAAGTTATTACATTTCCTAAACCCTCCAAACCGTTCCCTCGCTTCCTTTGCACTTGCGCCCACATTTGTTTTTGCCTAAGGTGTTCTCTGCGCGTCCCTGCCTGCAGGTGTCTGTGCTTCAGGCTCTGCCTGAAGGCGGCCCTTCAAGCCCACTCCTCTCCTGCAGGCCTTGCCACCTCTCAGCCACTGCGCTCTCATGACTGGCTCCTACGCTTTCACGCTGCTTAACTGTTTGCCGTTATGAGCAACTGGAGGTCCAGGCAGTGTTTCTCAGAAACATTTATCTGTTCGATTTGCCAGGTCTTAACTGCGGCGTGCAGGATCTTTGATCTTGTTACACGTGGGATCTAGTTCCCTGATGGAACCCAGGCGCCCTGCATTGCGAGTGCAGAGTCTTAGCCTCTGGACCACCAGGGACGTCTCCCAGGCAGTGTTTTATTTATCTGTCTTCAGCATCGAGTCCCCACGTCATCAAATGGACTGGAGTGTCATCTAGTGAGTAAAGTGATAGGAGATAAATGTGATTGATTGGCACATGAATCGTTTAGAGAAGAATTCTTATAAGAGGTCCAAGGAGAGAAAAGCTGTTTTCACTTCCGCTATGGACATTTATTTGGCACATGTGGTGCGGGCGGTGAGAGAGGGGAGGTGGCGCTTGCAAAGTCCTCTGAATATGGTGCATCTGGGAGACCCGACGTCAGTCTGCTTGCTGGCGGAGTGCAGCCGGGTGAGAGCCAGACGCAGCCAGAAGCAGGGAGTCGAAGTGCGGCACCTGTTAGATTGCTGGCTGCAATGGACGGTCAGGGCTGGAGAGGGAAAAGATGAGGAAGAGTTCAGGCACAATGATCCTGACAGGAGTGTCTCAGTACTCTCGGGAGGGGAGAGAGGAGTGCCGGGGCCAGGCCCAGGTCATTCACACAGTGGGTGTGCCCATGACTTCATCTAACACTGTAGCTGACCACCTTATCCTCCAGGCTGACGCCTGTCCAGTATCAGCTGTTTTCTCAGCTGACAAAGACTGACCCAGTGGTTAAGAGAATTAACTGCTGTCAGATCATCCACCAGCCTAGGTTTGAGCTCAGGCAACTAAATTAATCTTTCTGGCCCTCAGGCTCATCCTCTGAAAAACAGTAACACGCCTGTCTAACAGGAACACTAGGAGAATTAAATGAATTTCCAAGGGGACGTTTTCAGTTTGCTGCCTCCTTTGGAGCAGTCCCTAAGTAAATCATAGCTATCACTGAAATTACCTTTCCTATTCTATTTCCTGTTTGGTTCTTCCTAAATGCTGTAGTGAAAATGAAAAAGGTAGTACTGCAAAGTTCAAAACCAGAGAACAATTAAATATAAAAGGCCGACTGGAGCTGATGATACTAACTCCACTGAGGCAAGCAGCCAAGAAAATAGCTTTTATATCCGGAGAGAAGTAGATCCATAAACCATAACAGTATGTGACTCAAAACACAATGTCTGCAAAATTGCATATCTACAGCAAAACCATGACATCGAAAGTTGTTCAGCTGCTAAGTCATGTCCAACTCTTTGTCATCCCGTGACCAGCATAACCAGGCCTCCCTGTCCTTCACTATCTCTCAGAGTTTGCTCAAATTCAAGTCCGTGGAGTCGGTGATGCCATCCAACCATCTCATCCTCTGCCACACTCTTCTTTTGCCTTCAACCTTTCCCAGCATCAGGGTCTTTTCCAATGAGCTGGCTCTTCCCATCAGGTGGCCACAGTACTGGAGCTTCAGCATCAGTCCTTTCAATGTAGTCAGGGTTGATTTCTTTAAGACTGACTGGTTTGATCTCCTTGAAGTCCAAGGGACTCAAGAGTCTTCTCCAACACCACAGTTCAAAAACATCAATTATTTGGTGTTCAGCCGTCTTTATGGTCCCTTCATGTATCACAGCCTTGTCCTGGGGAAGAGGCTTAGACAATTCAACGAAATTATGAGCCATGCTGTGCAAGGCCACCCAAGGTGGATGGGTCATAGTAAAAGGTTCTGACAACACAAAACATGGTCCACCGTCTGACAACACAAAACATGGTCCACCGGAGGAGGGAATGGCAAACCACTCCAGTATTCTTGTCCTGAGAACCCCATGAACAGTATGAAAATGGAAAAAGACATCATAAGTACAGACCCTCTAATAACACGCTCACGTATGCGCTTCTTGGCACAAGATTTGAGTCCTCTCTCTCTCTACTGGTAAGTTAAATCTTTTCTAAGTAACACTTGCAGGCTAAACTGACACGAAACACTTTGCAGAATCAGAGCTAAATGTCAGTTACAATGTGCATCATGGGAGTAAGACCCATTCCTCTCTAGTCTTGCATGTTTAAGGCTGGCTTTTATGTTAACCTTAAAATAGTTGTGATAAAATATTATAAACGTGAGATGCCTTAATATCTCAGTCCCCTTGTCTACCGTTTTGTGTAAAAGTTGAATCTTTCAACAATTACTTTTTCAGACACTTTGTGATTCCTACCAATCCCGCACGGAGTCAAACGGCAACCACCGGCAGAGGAACTCGAGCAGTGCGCGCCTCCGCGAAAGGAGAGCGCCCTCCGCCGCCCGCCAGGACCGAAGCTGGGTTCCGCTCCGCTTCAAAGCCGGTTTGCCCGTTTCCCTGCAGCAGCTCCCGTTCTGCCCGGCTGCGTCCCCGCGCAGAGAGCCGCTGGGCCGAACTCCGGCCGCGCTCATCCTCGCCCCGCACGCCTTTCCCCTCGGCCCCACCGGAATCCCGGCCCAGCAGCCTTTCAAGGCTTCGCGGGCCGGCCTGTCGGTTGCTAGGAGACAGGAGGGCGCAGGCGCGCTATGGAGGCCACGGGGCCCGCTGGGCCGGCTGTCGCTCGGTGCTCTATTGCCCAGGCTGTCGGTTGCTAGGAGGAAGGGCAGCGCAAGCGCATTAGCAGAGGCCGCGCCGCGGCGCCGTCTACCAGTTGCTAGGAGGAGGAGAAGCGCAGGCGCACTGGGGGCGGCCGAGGGGCACGCCGGGCCGGCGGTTGCTCGGTGCTCGGCTACCCCGCCTGCAGGTTGCTAGGAGGCGGGACGCCGGCTGGGGGCGCGGGAGGCCGAGAGTCTCTTCCCTGGCCTGTCCGGCGGGAGGGCAACGCGGCCTCCGGGGCCTGCGCGCAGCGATGGAGCCGGGGAAGGTGGGTGCAGACGCCACGCGGGCAAGCTCGTGCTCACCGGGGCCGCTTCCTCCTGGGGGGCGGGAGGCGCCCCGGGGCCGCGCTGTGGGACTTTAGGAAACCTACCGACCTGTCTTACTTCCCAACGGATACATCGGGGCAGTACGAGTAGGGCTGGATGAGGTTCTAAACGTTAAAGTGCTCAGTAACTAACTCAGTAACTGAGCTGTCTCGTAAAAGATGAGGAGTTACTTTGCATGCATTTCCCTCCCGTTTTTTGTCTTCTGTCTTTCACTTTTATAATGTTAGTAATATTGATTAGGGGTTAGAGCATCAACTTCCTGACTTCTGTCGTCTTCTGCACCGGTTCTTTACATTTTCATGTTATTCTGTAGCTTGTTTTCTCTGATTTGTTTATAGGAAGTTTTAAAAGTTGTGTTAACCAAAATTGTAGAAAAGGAGACTTGACTGAGGTTAAAGGGTGTTTATGTGGCGTATGTTACGACTGCCTTGGGAGACATAGATTCAAGCTCTTGAACTGTGTTCCCCGATTGCAAAGTGGGAGAGGCTTATAAAGGCAAGAATTTACAATGTTACATTTAGCTGCTTGAGTTGTTTGTCAAGAATTATCACTAGAGCTGGGAGGAGATCAGGGCTTGCTTGGGGTCCTTGCAGCTGCTAAGTGCTATTCTGGTCGCGAGTAGTGATCTTGGGCGTGGTGCTGTTCAGAAACAGTTCATTTCTCGGCGCAGTGGGGTGGTGTCGGAGGCCAGATCCTCAGTGGCCACCCCTTTTGTTTGCCTGAACTGGGGTCACTCCATTGTAATGTCCGTTTGTCATCAGTTGTCATATCGTGATTATATAAGCAGAGTTTACACAGAGTTCACTACAGAGCTAAGTTGTGTGCTTGAACCAAGGGAGAGAGTGCAGTCTTGCTGCTCAAAAAGTGATGTGGGCATGTATATACCTAAATATATGTAAGTAGGAGGGTTGCTTCGCATAAGTTACACTTGCATAAGGAGGTTGGAGGTTCTGCTGTTCAGGCATCTCTTCTGGAGTTTTCCTTTGTCTTCAGGCTGCGGTTTATTCACTGCCTCCCTGCTTGGAGCCTCAGTTTTAACTTATTTGCCTTTATCTGCCCCACAGGATGGGACCCTGGCGGAGCAGAGGGCAGGAGGCAGGGTCTCCTGGTCTGAAGCACAGTGGCTAAGCATATGTAGGGTGATGCCTGGGGTTTTGATGGGCATGAGGAGCTCTGTGTTATTTTACAGTTTAAAGAATTTAAAGGAGAAATTTTAAAAGGAAAGGAAGAAAAGCTTCAGGATGAAGTAAGGCCCGAAGCCAGGTTTTTGTTGGTGAAAATGTCAGAGGCAGCTAGAAAATCCTGGAGTCCCTGTTGATCTGTTGCCTTGTTCTTCTTTTTTTTTTTTAATTTTATTGGCGTAAGTAATATAATGACAACCATTAAGAACCCTGATCCAGTGGGTTTTCCACATTGGATCACATTCCTGCAGATGCCTCCCATGGGTAGAAGTCTTGGACTTCACTGCCTGCTCCACCAGCAGCACACTCTCTGTCTGCTTTGGGCCATTTGTTTGGAAAAGATCATGTATTAAACCTCTCTAAAGAGCAGTTAACTTGAGAGAAAATGTTTCAAAGTTCAGCAGCTGCAGGTTGTAGTGATGCTAACTGTTGCTCAGCATCCTCACCATGTCTTACTGTGCACTCCTTTTGTTAAATCGACCAATTTATCAGAAAAGAGTACGTGTTCCACTGAGAGCAGAGAATGATGCCCTTTCTGCTTGTACTTTGGCAGACTCTTGACCTTGTTGCTTTTATTTATTTCTCCTTAGTGTTGTGAGCTGTTGTGAACTCCCCCCTGTTTTCTTCATTACGCATCACCAGGATGATATTTGGTGGCTGGTCCGTGCATGTGTTTTTGTTATTTGCACTCCATCTGCTTTAAATTTGAAACACACCAGGTCCTCCTGTATTTATGCTCTTAAGGCAGTTTCTCAAGGGCAAATGACGTAGTTGGGATAGGTGTATCTTGTTCTCTATAGGAAACCATCCTTGACTGGTTCCTGTTGTCACCCAAGGCTCACAGCTGGGGCCGTGTGTTGTGGACTTGTTGCTGTCAGCACCTGAAGAGGCATCTGCCCGGCAAACCTCCCACCGAGGGGCCAGCTGTGGGTCTGCCTGGGGAGGTGGAGCTGGGTGTCTGCACTGGGTGCGAGCCTCAGAGCAGCAGGAATACAGGGTAGCCTGTGATCGTTTATGGGTAACGTTAGAAAAATCTGCTTAGGATTCCTTTTATTCTTATAGACAGACAATAATTTCTGGCATAACAAGGATTGCCGTTGACTGAAATGGTCTAATGAAAAAGCAGCTCACTGGAGCATAAATAATTAGATGTTTTAAACTCTAAAATTAAATTCTAACTCTATATTTTTCTTTTTAGAGAAGAACCAAAGATGATACTTGGAAAGCAGATGACCTCCGAAAACACCTTTGGGTACTATATTTTAAAGATTTGGGGGGAAAATTTTTGGGTTTGGGTCTGTGTGGACCCGGATGGTAATCTTGGAGAGTGTTACCTGGTTCTCAGCTCTGCACAGCTTTGCGTACCTGTGGCTCATTTCAGAGGCGTTTTGATGCAGAGATAAAGCCACGTGGTTAGTTGGTCAGGAACCGTCCTGGCTGCGGTTTTCTGGCCCATTTCAGCCCAGCATCCCACCAGTGGGGTTCCTGTTGGGGTTCATAACTGGGGCCTTGTGTGTGTGTGTGTGTGTGTGTGTGTGTGTGTGTGTGTGTATGGTCTGTGTGTGTATGTGGGGAGCTGAAGGGTTGCAATCAAGACCTCCCGAGAAGGGGCTTCCCTGGTGGTCCAGCAGTTAAGGCCACGCATCCACTGCAGGGGCATGTGCTCCATCGCGGGTCGGGAACTCAGATCCCGCATGCCATGCTGTGAGGCCAGTCAGGCAGGCAGTCAGTGCAGGCGCACAGTGGTGTCCAACTCTGCGCGACCCCATGAAGCGCAGCACACCAGGCCTCCCTGTCCATCACCAACTCCCGGAGTTCACCCAAACTCACGTCCATCGAGTCGGTGATGCCATCCAGCCATCTCATCCTCTGGCGTCCCCTTCTCCTCCTGTCCCCAATCCCTCCCAGCATCAGAGTCTTTTCCAATGAGTCAACTCTTCGCATGAGGTGGCCAAAGTATTGGAGTCTCAGCTTTAGCATCAGTCCTTCGAGTGAACACCCAGGACTGATCTCCTTCAGAATGGACTGGCTGGACCTCCGAGGTCTCACACACACAAAACACCTCCTGAGAGTTTATGGCAGTGGTCCTTGTTCTCTGAGGGGGACCCCGGCGGCCAGTGTCGTGAGGCTTTCTGGCACAGCCTCAAGCTCCCTTCCTTTCTTTCGGATTCAGGGGCCCCTTTAGGTTTGACTGGCCGGCACCCTTGGATGTCCCTGGAGGTGAGAACCTGGCTGGGCACGGGGCTGCTGAGCTGACTGCAGCCCCAGCATGCAGGGAGTGAGGACCGTTCAAGCCAGTGCTGCCAATCACATTCCTGCAGATGCCTCCCATGGGTAGAAGTCTTGGACTTCACTGCCTGCTCCACCAGCAGCACACTCTCTGTCTGCTTTGGGCCATTTGTTTGGAAAAGATCATGTATTAAACCTCTCTAAAGAGCAGTTAACTTGAGAGAAAATGTTTCAAAGTTCAGCAGCTGCAGGTTGTAGTGATGCTAACTGTTGCTCAGCATCCTCACCATGTCTTACTGTGCACTCCTTTTGTTAAATCGACCAATTTATCAGAAAAGAGTACGTGTTCCACTGAGAGCAGAGAATGATGCCCTTTCTGCTTGTACTTTGGCAGACTCTTGACCTTGTTGCTTTTATTTATTTCTCCTTAGTGTTGTGAGCTGTTGTGAACTCCCCCCTGTTTTCTTCATTACGCATCACCAGGATGATATTTGGTGGCTGGTCCGTGCATGTGTTTTTGTTATTTGCACTCCATCTGCTTTAAATTTGAAACACACCAGGTCCTCCTGTATTTATGCTCTTAAGGCAGTTTCTCAAGGGCAAATGACGTAGTTGGGATAGGTGTATCTTGTTCTCTATAGGAAACCATCCTTGACTGGTTCCTGTTGTCACCCAAGGCTCACAGCTGGGGCCGTGTGTTGTGGACTTGTTGCTGTCAGCACCTGAAGAGGCATCTGCCCGGCAAACCTCCCACCGAGGGGCCAGCTGTGGGTCTGCCTGGGGAGGTGGAGCTGGGTGTCTGCACTGGGTGCGAGCCTCAGAGCAGCAGGAATACAGGGTAGCCTGTGATCGTTTATGGGTAACGTTAGAAAAATCTGCTTAGGATTCCTTTTATTCTTATAGACAGACAATAATTTCTGGCATAACAAGGATTGCCGTTGACTGAAATGGTCTAATGAAAAAGCAGCTCACTGGAGCATAAATAATTAGATGTTTTAAACTCTAAAATTAAATTCTAACTCTATATTTTTCTTTTTAGAGAAGAACCAAAGATGATACTTGGAAAGCAGATGACCTCCGAAAACACCTTTGGGTACTATATTTTAAAGATTTGGGGGGAAAATTTTTGGGTTTGGGTCTGTGTGGACCCGGATGGTAATCTTGGAGAGTGTTACCTGGTTCTCAGCTCTGCACAGCTTTGCGTACCTGTGGCTCATTTCAGAGGCGTTTTGATGCAGAGATAAAGCCACGTGGTTAGTTGGTCAGGAACCGTCCTGGCTGCGGTTTTCTGGCCCATTTCAGCCCAGCATCCCACCAGTGGGGTTCCTGTTGGGGTTCATAACTGGGGCCTTGTGTGTGTGTGTGTGTGTGTGTGTGTGTGTGTGTGTGTGTATGGTCTGTGTGTGTATGTGGGGAGCTGAAGGGTTGCAATCAAGACCTCCCGAGAAGGGGCTTCCCTGGTGGTCCAGCAGTTAAGGCCACGCATCCACTGCAGGGGCATGTGCTCCATCGCGGGTCGGGAACTCAGATCCCGCATGCCATGCTGTGAGGCCAGTCAGGCAGGCAGTCAGTGCAGGCGCACAGTGGTGTCCAACTCTGCGCGACCCCATGAAGCGCAGCACACCAGGCCTCCCTGTCCATCACCAACTCCCGGAGTTCACCCAAACTCACGTCCATCGAGTCGGTGATGCCATCCAGCCATCTCATCCTCTGGCGTCCCCTTCTCCTCCTGTCCCCAATCCCTCCCAGCATCAGAGTCTTTTCCAATGAGTCAACTCTTCGCATGAGGTGGCCAAAGTATTGGAGTCTCAGCTTTAGCATCAGTCCTTCGAGTGAACACCCAGGACTGATCTCCTTCAGAATGGACTGGCTGGACCTCCGAGGTCTCACACACACAAAACACCTCCTGAGAGTTTATGGCAGTGGTCCTTGTTCTCTGAGGGGGACCCCGGCGGCCAGTGTCGTGAGGCTTTCTGGCACAGCCTCAAGCTCCCTTCCTTTCTTTCGGATTCAGGGGCCCCTTTAGGTTTGACTGGCCGGCACCCTTGGATGTCCCTGGAGGTGAGAACCTGGCTGGGCACGGGGCTGCTGAGCTGACTGCAGCCCCAGCATGCAGGGAGTGAGGACCGTTCAAGCCAGTGCTGCCTCGGGCCCTTCGGTGGGTGTGACCCCAGGGTGCAGACCCCTGCCTGCTCTTCTTCCCTCATGTAGGCGGCTCAGTCCTCTGGTCCCAAGGAGGAGAAGAAGCACAGAGACCGGAAGCCGCTGCGGGAGTCGGAAGCGGACCTGGCAGACGGCAAAGAGCAGCGACCCAGGGACCTCGACCGCGAGGCCAAGCACAGAGAGCGGGCCGCCGAGCGGGACGGCCCTGCCGCCAGGGAGCACCCCCGCGGGGACAGGGAGCGGGACCGGCGGAAGGAGAGGCGCCGGGAGCTGGAAGCGGAGAGGCCGCAGGGCCGGGGGAAGGAGCGCGAGAGGGACCAGGAGCACCGGGCGCGCCGCGAGGAGCTGAGGCAGGCGGCCGGGCACCACAACCTGCTGGCCCGGGACCGCGACCTGGCCCGGGACAGAGACCGCGACCGGGACAGAGACCGCGACCGGGACCGGGACCGCGACCGCGACCGGGACAGAGACCGCGACCGCGATCGGGACCGCGACCGGGACAGAGACCGCGATCGGGACCGCGACCGCGACCGGGACCGCGACCGCGACCGGGACAGAGACCGCGACCGCGATCGGGACCGCGACCGGGACCGGGACAGAGACCGCGACCGGGACCGCGACCGGGACCGGGACCAGGACAGGCCGGAGCGCCGGCGGGCAGGTCTGTGTCTCTGGGGCGGCGACCCCGCCCCGTCTTCTCCTGTGGTTTTTCTAAAGGCTGACTGTGAGGTCAGAGCCCCTGCACTGCACTGTTTTCAGTGAACAAAAGAGTAGCAGCTTAATTATTGGCTGGAGTTTTACTATTGAAATATACTTTAGATTTATTCCCTCCATAATTCACAGCCCCTGTTTTAAATTAAAAAGTAATGCTCTTTGATAAAAATTTCTCAAAAGTATCAGATTTATTTTAGCCATATTTAAATATTTGTTCAAATTCCTAGAGATTCTAAAGGTAGAGGTAAATACTTTTTTCTTCCCAAATGGAATTAAGTATCTTCATTGTTTTTTATTATACAAATGGTATCTTCTTCCTATAACAATTCAAACTAGCCAACATAAACTAAAAAAGAATGTGTTAGAAGAGCATATCGTGGCTCCAGCATCCTCGGGCTGTGATCGAAATGGAAGCAGGACCTCAGTTCATGACCTGGTGGCAGGTGTTGCCCTGCGCTGGGGCTTGGGCCCCCGGCCCGGGGTTCAGGCAGGGTGAGGTTAAGTAGGCCATCTCTACCCAAGTTTAGCAGCGACTCCCTTGCCATGCATTGCCTCGTTTCAGGACTGTCGTTTTGGTGTTCTTGCTCTGTTTCTCGTAATGAGGTCCTTTTTGTTTTCCGGTCGTTCTGGCTACTGCCTGGCCTTGTTTCCTCAGTGCAGCGTTGCTCTGGTTGTTCAGGAGTCTGCAGCCTGCCTCTGATGGACCTTCCTCCTCCCCCTGGCCATTTTCTCACCCCTTCCCTTGTCTCCTCTGGGTCTCCCTTGGGTCCCCAGACCCTCCCTTCCTTCCTTATGTCACAAACCCTGGGAGCCACCCTGAGCACCACTCTCTCTTGGAGCCTAGCCCTTCTCTGCACTCCTGTCGCCCCCACCAGGGGACCCACTGTGTGTGTTGACCGCTTATGGGCACGCTTGGTCTCTCAGTCATGTCTGACTCTTTGTGACCCCATGGACTGTGGCCTGCCAGGCTCCTCTGTCCATACGAGTTCTCCAGGCAAGAATACTCCAGTGGGTTGCCATGTCCTACTCTAGGGGTTCTTCCCAGCCCAGGAATCAAACCCAGGTCTCCCACGTTGCAGGCAGATTCTTTCCCATCTGAGCCACCAGGGAAGCCCCTGTTCTTGGTTGTCCAAGACTTAGAAAGTGGTCAGGCTTGGTGAATACTTTTGTGGTGAATGAAATTTGTTTTCAGTGATCTCTGTATGTTGAGTTTTGTCCTCATCTTTAAAAATGTGGGTTTTGGTAGTTTTAAGCCTAATAAGTATTGTGCAGATTCAAAAGTGAAAGTCTGATTTTCTGCTCCTGGACCGGGCTGTGGGCATCACTGGTGATTGAGGTGGTTGTATTGGGTCCCCATGGCAGGGAGAGGTCACAGGGTGGAGCCTCCGCCCCAGGGCCAGTGGAGTGGGCCATCCTTGCCCCCTGCATCACAGGGCCTCCTGCACTCATGTGCCCTCAGTGTGTCAGGGCTCCAGAGGACCTGGGTGCAGGAGGGGGCAGTTCCCTAGTTAGTCCGAGGCAGCTTTTCCCCGTGGCTGAGCATGGGAGGGAACACCTGCCCAGCTGCACTGGACTTTGCTTCCCTGAGTCTCTGCCAGCGACCGGGGCTCTGAAGGCCTGTGTTTGGGCTGGTGCCCTTCTGGGGCTCCTCTGACACACTTTCCAGGTTTCCTCCTTTTTTATTCCATTTTAAGCTTAGATTCTAGAACTTTCCATTTTTGAGATTGGAGAATGTTTCTTAATTAAAGAACATGTTTACATATGTGATACTGTGTGACATGTACTGTAGAGACTGCTGCAGGACGTTAAAGTTTGGGCATGTTAAAAATATGTTTTATTTTTGTAGGAAGTAAAGCAAGAATTGAAGAGAGGGAGCAGAGAGATGAAGACTCTGAACGAGATGAGGATCGGGAGAGAAGGTACCGAGAAAGAAAGGTATGCGGGGAGCGGCCCGGGCCTCGGCTGCAGGGCCCAGGACACCCAGGCGGGCACTGGGGGAGCTTTTCTGGTGAAGAGTGTAAAACAGAGTCCAAGGCTTGAGACTCTTCTCAGGCACTGAGATCCTTTAGGCAAGTGTGTTTCTCCAAGAGTCAACATTGGCTATTCTGGAAAATTTACAAAATACAAATAAATAAGAAGAAGAAAATTAAAGGTAGGTGCCTACTTAGAAGAAAATTGGCAGCCCACTCCAGTGTTCTCACCTGGAGAATCCCAGGGATGAGGGTGCCTGGTGGGCTGCTGTCTGTGGGGTCGCACAGAATTGGACACGACTGAAGCGACTCAGCAGCAGCAGCAGCAGCCTACCTAGAGATAATCATTGATGATGTTTAAGTATATATGTCCTGTAGGTTTATGTCCATATATTCATATATATGTATGTATTTGGATATGTACACAGAAACTTCAAGTTGGATCTTTGCTGTTTTATAGCCGCTTAAACTGAATACATTTTGAGCATTTTTTCTAAGCTATCACACCTGTCTGTAGTATTTTAATGGCTGCATAATACATTATTCAGTGATATTAACACGTCATAGTTTTCTTGACACATCAGCTTCCTTGAATATTTATTTTGATTCTAAATTTTTTATTATGAGGACATCTGAGGTGTAGACTGCGTTTATTCATAATTATTTCCTAATGATCAATTTCTGAAAGTGGACTTGCTCGATCTCATTGTGTTGTCTCACCTGTTCACTTCACACCAAGCGTAGTTGTTCCCATCATCCGAGCGTGAGTCCCCCCGTCCTAAGCAGTGTGTGGGCATTATCCTAGTTTGTAATGTGTGCTCATTCGACTCAAACACAGGAAGGAGGCATTCTGTGAAAGGGTCTGTTGCCCTTTTCCTTGTGACTACCTGTGCATGTCTGCCTACTGGTCTGGTGCCGGGAATAAGGGTGCTTTGAAGATGAACTGTCTGATAGTCACATATGGCAGTGCTGTGAGCAGAGTGGGTGGGGGCAGTGGGACCGTCCCCAGAGGGGTGGCAGAGGTGGACCCACAGGGTGCAGAGACGGAGGAGGCCCTGAGTGAAGGGCAAGGATGGTGCGGTCTGTGTTCTGTTAAGCCTCCTGGTAACGCTCACGGCCCGCCATGCCGCATTAGTTCGCAGCCGCTCACTGCCCGGTGGTGACCGCCCCCGGGGTCACTGGGCACCCCTGGGGTCTTGAGCGACCCAGGGGTGAGGAGCGGTCTCCCTGCGGGTTGGGGCAGACCCATGCCGGGCGGAGAGGCCCCGTGTACTGCCCCCGGACGCCTCCCACGGCGCTGGCGGGCCTGGCGGGCCTGGCGGGCCGGGTGCTCGGGTTGTGGGCAGCCGGGGAGGGGACAGCAGCTGGGTCAGGAGGGCTCGCCCCGCGGAGGAGCGGGGCCGATGGCCCCCGAGGGCCAGGCCGTGGGTGGTGAGTGTGCGTGCTGGCGGGGCGGTCCCTGCCGTCTCCTGCCTTGGCTGTCACGTGTGTCTGGGAGGGGGTCGCGCCGGAGGCCTGTGCGGGGTGTGAACACGCGACGGCGCGTGCCTCTTACACACGCTTCAGTGTCTGTTCCCGGTGCATTCACAGCTGCAGTATGGTGACAGCAAGGACAACCCCCTCAAGTACTGGCTGTACAAAGAAGAGGGCGAAAGGCGACACAGGAAGCAGAAGGACCCAGACCGGGAAAAGAAGCACCGGGAAAAGAGCAGCACGAGGGAGAAGAGAGAGAAGAGTTCAAAAGAAAAGGGCAGCTCGTTCTCCAACAGGGAAGGGGAAGAGAGACATAAGGAGAGGCGACACAAAGAGGGCTTCACCGCGGGCGAGGAGAGGCCACTGGCGCACGCGGAGAAGGGGGAGCGGTCTCGCAGGGAGGAGCACAGGAGGAGGGAGCAGAAGGTACCGCGCCCCCCGCGCCGCGCCCCGCCCCGCGCCCCGCCCCGCGCCGCGCC
>SJYG01000505.1:1421956-1434488 GCA_006410535.1 Litocranius walleri
CGACCTCGGTGTAGACGGGAGTCAGGGCAGTGTCACGTGACCAGTGTACACATGTGGCTGATCTCCCAGCAGAGTGAAGTGGAATGAACTTTTACCATATATTCATAAATTTATCATAACATTTTGAAATTTAACTTAGGAAGCTGGTTTTTTTAAAAATGTATTTTAATTTATGTTAATTGGAGGCTAGTTACTTTACAACATTGTAGTGGTTTTTGCCATACATTGACATGAATCAGCCATGGGTATACATGTGTCCCCCATCCTGAACCCCCCCTCCCACTTCCCTCCTACCCCATCCCTCAGGGTCATCCCAGTGCACCAGCCCTGAGCGCCCTGTCTCATGCATTGAACCTGGACTGGTGGTCTATTTCACATATGGTAATACGCGTTTCAATGATATTCTCTCAAATCATCCCACTCTCACCTTCTCCCACAGAGTCCAAAAGTCTGTTCTTTACATCTGTGTCTCTTTTGCTGTCTCGCATATAGGGTCATCGTTACCGTCTTTCTAAATTCCATACATATGTGTTAGTATACTGTATTGGTGTTTTCCTTTCTGACTTCACTCTGTATAATAGGCTCCAGTTTCATTCACCTCATTAGAACTGATGCAAATGCTTCTTCTTAATAGCTGAGTAATATTCCATTGTGTATATATACCACAGCTTTCTTATCCATTCATCTGCTGATAGACATCTAGATTGTTTCCGTGTCCTGGCTATTGTAAACAGTGCTGCGATAAACATTGGGGTACACATGTCTCTTTGAATTCTGGTTTCCTTGGTGTGTATGCCCAGCAGTGGAATTGCTGGGTCATATGGCAGTTCTATTTCCCGTTTTTTGAGGAATCTCCACACTGTTCTCCATAGTGGCTGTACTAGTTTGCGTTCCTGCCAACAGTGTAAGAGGGTTCCCTTTTCTCCACACCCTCTCCATCATTTATTGCTTATAGACTTTTGGGTAGCAGCCATTCTGACCAGCATGAGATGGTACCTCATTGTGGTTTTGATTTGCTTTTCTCTGATAATGAGTGATGTTGAGCATCTTTTCATGTGTTTGTGAGCCATCTGTATGTCTTTGGAGAAATGTCTCTTTAGTTCTTTGGCCCACTTTTTGATTGGGTTGTTTATTTTTCTGATATTAAGCTACATGAGCTGCTTATATATTTTTTAGATTAATTCTTTATCAGTTGCTTCATTTGCTGTTATTTTCTCCCATTCAGAAGGCTGCCTTTTCACCTTGCTTATAGTTTCCTTTGGTGTGCAACAGCATTTAATTAGGCCCCATTTGTTTATTTTTGTTTTTATTTCCATTACTCTGGGAAGTGGGTCATCAAGGATTTTGCTGTGATTTATGTCAGAGAGTGTTCTGCGTATGTTTTCTTGTAAGAGTTTTATAGTTTCTGGTCTTACATTTAGATATTTAATCCATTTTGAGTTTATTTTTGTGTATGGTGTTAGAAAGTATTCTAGTTTCATTCTTTAACAAGTGGTTGACCAGTTTTCCCAGCACCACTTGTTAAAGAGATTGTCTTTTCTCCATTGTACCTTTTTGCCTCCTTTGTCAAAGATAAGGTGTCCATAGGTGCATGGATTTTATCTCTGGGCTTTCTATTTTGTTCTATTGATCTATATTTCTGTCTTTGTGCCAGTACCATACTGTCTTGATGACTATACTAGCTTTGTAGTATAGTCTGAAGCCAGACAGGTTGATTCCTCCAGCTCCATCTTTTTTCTCAAGATTGCTTTGGCTGTTCAAGGTTTTTTTGTGTTTCTGTCAGTTCAGTTTAGTTCAGTTGCTCAGTCGTGTCTCACTCTTTGCGACCCCATGGACTGCAGCATGCTAGGCCTCTCCATCACCAACTCCCAGAGCTTACCCAAACTCGTGTCCATTGAGTCAGTGATGCCATCCAACCATCTCATCCTCGGTCATCCCCTTCTCCTCCGCCTTCAGTCTTTCCCAGCATCAGGATCTCTTCCAGTGAGTTAGCACTTTGCCTTAGGTGGCCAGAGTATTGGAGTTTCAGCTTTAGCATCAGTTCTTCCAATGAATATTCAGGACTGATTTCCTTGAGAATTATTTATACCTAGATAGCCATTAAATCATGTTTTCCTACCCAGCACTACTGATTTCATTGTTTCTTCTGTCCCAGTCTGTTTTATAGACTGATGCCAGACTGTTCTTCCTGTTAAATGTGTTAATTATGCTTTTTCGAATTGATTTTGGAAAGATTTTAAATTAGGAAGAAGATAAGAATAAAACAACAGTTACCTGGAATCCTAGACTTGGAGCTAATCCATTTTATAATATATTCGGAGAAGGAAATGGCAACCCACTCCAGCATTCTTGTCTGGGAAATCCCGTGGACTGAGGAGCGGGGTGGGCTGCAGTACCTGGAGCCGCAAAGAGTCCGACACGACTGAGCAACTCAACAGCAGCAACCAGATGTAGTTACTTGCAGTCCTGTTTCTACATAATGAGCTTAAATGAGCTTTCTAAAAATGCAGAATTGGAGTTATGCTTTTCTTCTGCTCTGGGAACTGCTTTTCTAACGGTGCGGTGTTAACTAGCTGCCTGGCATTGTGTCATGGCCATAACCTCACTTGTTTACAAGTGACCTGATATTGGAAATGCAGGTCAGTAGAACTGATTAGTCAGAGACAGTGTCTGAGTAATGGTAACCTTTACTAGGCGTTTGCTACTTGCTGTGTGTCGCCCTGCATGCCACGCTTCCTTCCACTCTGTGCTTTTTCTGGCTCTCTCCCCATGCCTCCCCCTCACCTCTGGCCCCCCAGGTCTGGAGCCCCTCTGTCTGGAGGCGCGGCCCCTCTGGCCCAGGCCCTCCTCAGGGAACAGCCTAATGCCCCTCCTTTCCTGTGTGCTTCCGAGCACTGTCCACTCAACAGATGGCTCTCCTTTAAACAGCCTGCCCTCTTGTGTTGATTTACATTCTCTTTTAAAGAATTCACTTAATTTAAGAGAACATTTAAATTTTTTCCGTAGGTGTGCAGATTTGTGAAATAGCCATATTCCATATGTTTGAAAGTTTTATCGTTTTAAACAGTGTAAGGATCTAGTCAGATTTTCTGAAAATTGTGTAGAATTGGTAAGTGTCAGTTTCTTTCCCTTGGGTGATGTCACTGAGATGATGGGTAACCACCTTTGGTGTAGCTTACTCATCTCCCTTACGTCAAGCACCTTATTTACTAAGACAGGTGGTAAAAACAGTCATTCTAAGAGGTGCCTGTAACATAGAGCGGTTGTTAGATTTTGAGCCCGTGGCTTCTTTTTCAGAGCCTAGTAAATGTGAATTGGTTATGCTGTACTCATTAATGGGTGTGGGATTTCCTGACAGGATGGGGAGCACAGACATCGAGGAATGAGCCTGAGGAGGGACGGCACGGGCAGCCGGTGAGTGAATGTGTCCTTCGGCCAATTGCTGTGTTTATAGCTCAGTTCTCCCAGAAAGCGTCAAAATGGACTTTTCCTCTTGGGCCTGATTATGGCCAGCAGATGAGAGCACACTATAGCTAGGCCTCAGGTTCTCCAGACAGGAACCCTCCAAGTTGTGTCTTTGGGGTCCTCCAGGAGCTGGGAGCTTGTTGTGGGTTGCGCATCCTGCTTGGCCTTTTACACACTTGCTGGCATGGCCTCAGGATGCCAGCCCTCCCCGGGCACTGGTCTCCAGGAGTCTCCACTCTGTGGGGGAGGGCGCCTGCAGTGGCTCTGGGCTTCCGGTTCACGAGCCCTGGTCTCTGAGCACAGACATGCCCAGCAGACCCGCTGCCCCATGTTGCAGGTCAGGCACGGCGTGGGTACTGCCCGCTGCTGCGTCCGCCCTTCCTGGAAGTGGCTGGCCTTTCAGAGCCTGTCTTTACTGGTAAAGCTTGGATGAGGCCAATTTTGTGGGTTTTATGAAGATTAAGGTTAGAGTTTGCCTGTAAACCCTCATTTTGTATGTGAGCTCCAGATTATAATTTATTCTCTACAGCAGCGATATTTGGTGATTCTTTTTTAACAGGTTAGGGAGATTCAGGTTAAATACCTTTGCCCTAAATCTTACAAGTTTGCACAAAGTTATACTTAAGCCTGGGGTGCAGATTCCTAGATTTTGTATTGCAGATCTGCTGGAAATGCAGTGAAGTGTTTGCTTGGTTCTGTATGATTTTAAACACACACTGTGTTGAATTAGTATGAATGTTAAGTTCCAAATATTGAGAATCAGGTTGTAATTTTGAAAACCTTAATTTTAGGTCCAAAGTAAACATACAAAATATGTTCTACAAAAATAGAACATAGTTCAAGATAAATCTTTTGGAAATATAAATATTATATTAAACCTAAAACATTTGGGATGGATTCTCTAATAAAATTGTAGGAATTTTCTAGAACTCATAAAGGATGTGGATTTATACATAAACACAATTTTGTTAAAACACACAGTTTCTTCTCTCTACTGAAGATATTTCCTGTCCTGTACTACTGCTAAGACAGTAAAAATAGTTTAAAAAAGTTTAAACTAATAGTTTAAAAAATAGTTTTAAAAAGGCCTTAGTTCTAATAAAGTTCTAATAATAGTTTTAATAAAGTGTGCTTTGCAAATATGCCAGCCCATAGCCATTCTTAATCGTCTCAGATGCTGACAGCAGCCTTCACTGAGATGGAAATGCTTTAATTTTCAAGTCTTTGTTGAAAATTAATTTGACTTTGATCATATTTGCTTTCTAGTCGTGCGGAGAACTTAGTGAGGACTAACGGGAAGGACAGAGACTCAAAAAGGAAGGTGAGACCCTTTCTGGGGATTCTGGGGTGTGGTCCTGAGACTCAGAGAGCAGAGCCTGGCAGGCCTATTTTCATGTGGTTTACTTGAGTGGTGATTCCACGAGGCACATGAGAAATACATGTTAGATTAAAAGACTCAAATGGATTAAAGTGAAAAGATGGACAAGGTGGCCACCAAACAACAGTTAGACTGGAGCTTGGGTGGCTGGACCAGAGGCCCAGAAACACATCCCAAGAATAAGACAGGTCGCTTGCAAGGAAGACACGACAAGCGTAAATGAACATGCTGCTTGCCAGAGATCCCCAGAATACAAGAAGTAGAGGCAGACAGAAGCAGAGGGAGAAGCGGAAAAGTCAGTAGAGACTGGGACTTCAGCTCCCATTTTCACAAACAGAATGACAGCATTTCGTGCCAACAGATTAGACGATTCAGATGAAAGGGAAATTCCTGGAAGATCGACGTGAGTGACACTGCCTCGAGAAGAAATAGGAAGTCTGAGGGTAGATATATATATATACCGCCCCTCAGTTGTGTCCTGCTCTTTGCAACCCCACGGACTCTAGCCCACGAGGCTCCCCTGTTCACAGAAGAATCCTGGAGTGGGTAGTCATTTCCTTCTCCAGGAGATCTTCCCAACCCAGATCTCTTGCATTGCAGGCCGATTCTTTACCGACTGAGCGGCCAACTTAGTAAAAAAGTCACGTTAGTGTTGGAAATCTTTCCACAAAGCAGCGCAGGCTTGGGTGACTGGCAGATTCTATCAGGCGCTTGTTATTAACACTGATGCCCTCATGGCTCCTCTCCTTTCACAGTTGCTTCGTATCCTGGATTAAGTGTGTGCGCATGTGTGTGTATGTGTACATGAGAAGCACATGCAAGTCGTAAGGTGTAATAGTTCTTTCACATTCTGGGTTATGTGTGCATGTGTACACATGAGAAGCACATGTCCGTGATATGGTATCATTCAGATACCACAATCCTAGTCTTCATTTTTTATGCCATCTTCATAATTATCACCAGAAGAATCCTCATAATGATTATTTAATGTCTTTAGAATTGTGTGCCGTGGTGTTGACATTCTCGTCACGCCGCTGCCTGGGTTCTGCTCTGTCATGGGTAATGTGGCAAGCAGACATCTCATCACGCCGCTCCCTGGGTTCTGCTCTGTCATGGGTAATGTGGCAAGCAGACATTCTCATCATCAGAATTTTCTACAGTTTGTTGTGATCCACACAAAGGCTTTAGTGTAGTCAGTGAAGCAAAAGTAGGTTGTTTTTGGAATTGCCTTGCTTTTTCTATGATCCAGCAGATGTTGGCAATTTTATCTCTGGTTCCTCTGCCTTTCTAAATCCATCTTGTACATCTGGAGTTTCTTGGTTCACATACTGATGAAGCCTACGTAGCTTGAAGGATTTTGAGCATAATCTTGCTGGCATGTGAAATGAGCGCAATTGTACAGTAATTTGAACATTCTTTGGCACTGGAATGAAAACTGACCTTTTCCAGTCCTATGGTCACTGCTGAGTTTTCCAAATTTGCTGGCATATCGAGTGCAGCACTTTCACAGCATCATCTTTTAGGATTTGAAATAGCTCAGCTGGAATTCCATCATTTCCACTAGCTTTGTTCGTAGTGATGCTTTCTAAGGCCCACTTGACCTTACATTCCAGGATGTCTGGCTCTAGGTGAGTGATCACACCATCGTGGTTATCTGGGTCATGAAGTGCTTTTCTGTACAAATCTTCTGTGTATTCTTGGCACCTCTTCTTAATATCTTTTGCTTCTGTTAGGTCCACTCCGTTTTTGTCCTTTATTGTACCCATCTTTACATGAAATGTTCCCTTGGTATCTCCAATTTTCTTAAAGAAATCTCTAGTCTTTCCCATTCTTTTGTTTTCCTCTATTTCTTTGCATTGCTCACTTAAGAAGGCTTTCTTATCTCTCCTAGCTGTTCTCTGGAGCTGTGCATTCAGTTGGGAATATCTTTCCCTTTCTCCTTTGCCTTTTGCTTCTCTTCTTTTCTCAGCTATTTGTAAGGCCTCATCAGACAACCACTTTGCCTTCTTGCTCTTCTTTTTCTTTGGGATGGTTTTGGTCACACCTCCTGTACCATGTTATGAACCTCTGTCCATAGTTCTTCAGGCTTTCTGTTTATCAGATCTAGTCCCTTGAATCTATTTGTCACCTCCTCTGTATAATTATAAAGGATTTGATTTAGGTCATAGCTAAATGGCCTAATGGTTTAAGCTACTTTCTTTTGCTTCCTGGGAAGAATAATCTTTTTGTTTCTCTGATAGTTATCTGAAACACTGGACTATGAGAGATGTGTCTTTAGCATCTGATGCCGGGTTTTTATGGGTCTTTATTCCACACACACACACAGAAGCACAGTATTCTCTGATAAGTCATGTCGTGCGGCTATGTTGGTTGATGTGAGGATGTTTTGGTCAGTCTGGGCAGTGGTTGGATTCCTCCCTGTCCAGGTATAGCCACACCTTAGTGAAAATCACGCCTTATAGGTGATTCTTCCCACGTAGTCCTTTTTCTGTATAATTTTTCACTGTGCTCTTCTGAGGTCTGTGTTGGGGGTGGGGGATGCCTTTTTCTGTCGTGCTCACACCTGCGGCATGTGCTGTTTGCCCTGACTCTGTGGAAACCCCTCCAGCTGTAATGATTTAGATCTCCCTCCTACTTCTCATGAGTAAGTTTCTGGAACTGGAATTATTGAATGAAAATATACAGTTTTTAATATTTTCTTTCTGGCTTTCAATTTTTTTGGTAAGGGTTAGCATTGTTCACTAGAATTATAATGTGAGCCACATTTGTAATTTTAATTTTTTGGTGGTCACCTTAAAAAAGAAACATAAAATTAGTTTTAATAACATATAATCCAACATTTCTGAAATAGTCTTTCAACATGTAGCCAATGTACAAAATTAGACGTTTTACATTCTTTTTTCACTAAGGGAGGGAGCAAAATAGGGGAGGTGTTTTCCCCTGAGAGAGCCCAGTAGTGATCTTGAAGACAGCTGGCAGCCTGCTTGGCTTATGACTGGCCGCGAGTTTTATAGCATCAGCCCTGAGTTACCCTGACGCAGCTCTTAGCACTTACAGGGAGAGCCGGTGCTATGCAGATTAGGTTTCCTGGTGGAAAGGCGTTCCCCTCCTCTTGGGTGCGCCATGCTCTCCCCACGCCTTTCCACCGGATGGTTGTTGGCGGTGGCATCTGAGAGCCGTGCCCTCCCGGGGCCGTGGCCCCAGCAGGACAGCCAGGTGCCCCCGCCTAAGTGGCACCTGGAGGAAGGTTCACAGCCCCCCGTTTCTCGGAGGAGGACTCTGAGTTCCCTGGGAGGCGTTGCTCGCCGCTGCCCCTGCCCCCGCTGGAGGAGCGTGGGCCTTGCCTCCGCCCTGCGGCTGACCCGCTGTGCTCTGTCCCCCAGCACGGCCGCGAGGAGGGCCCCTCGACGTGGAAGCGGGAGCAGAGGCAGGGCAGCGAGGCAGCCGCGGTGAGGAGAGGACGCATCCGCCTGCGCTGTCTGTCCGCCGGGCCCTGGGGCTGCCGTGCGCTTCCCCTGCGCCCCGTGTGCGCTCCCGGGAGCCTGAGCGGGACGCGCCCCAGCCTTCTTGCCGTTTCTCTGCCTTGAAAGTCAGTAGCTTTGGGGAGAATGCGAGAAAGTGAACAGAGGCGTCACAAGAACACGATCCAGGTGGTGTCAGTGAGGAACGGTCCAGGGAGCAGAAAGGGCAGAGATAAACGCCGAGCCAGCGGCGGAGGAGCAGCCGGCTGCCGCGGGGGCTGCTGCTGGCGCTGGGGCGGTCTTTCCAAACCCGGCGGAGCGGGGCCCGAGCCCAGGGCCGGCAGGCCAGGGGCGCTCTCCTGCCCCCTTCCTTCCGTTTGTCCTGGCAGGCACCCGGGGCGGCTAGGGGGCCCATGGCGTGTTTGCCGAGCAATGAGTTGTTGGGACGTGGTGAGCTTGCGATGCTGGGTCTCTGGTTTATTTGTTCAGTAACCAGAGACCCACTTTTTTCTTTGGCCATCAGAATTTAGAGTTTTCTCAGAAAGAACATGATTGTTAACTCTTTTCTTTTTCTGGTCATACTTACAAGTCAGGGTACTTAAGAGCTGTGATTAGGTTATGTTAATTTTATAAATATTTGAATTTCTAAATTAACAACCGGAAGTGAATCTCAGAAAACATGTATTTTCCAGCCTATTTTCAAGAATCAACTGGAGATTGAATATTTTAATTATACGTTTGATTTCTTTCCGTAGGAAATTGAAAAGGAAGACCTTGATTTAGAAAATGCTGGGACAGATGAGTATACAGCCATTTTTGAAGATGATTTTGAAGTAGGTATTTAAATTTTCTCATCTTAAGGGTAGTTTGTTTTAAAATCAGAAACAGTTGTTTTTTTCATCCCCTCTTATTGCTCTCAGTACTCCGTATCTATTTGATTTAGATCTGGTACCTATAAAAAGTTTGCCGTATGTCTTATAATTGCTGACCAGTATGGTGTAATTAAAATTTTCAATTTAGCTGGTCGATAGTGCACTGCAGTCAAACGTGTGTGTGCGCACACGTATGTGCATTATGTGTGTGTGTCTACATGAAGTACGCATGGGTACACAGGTCTCCGTGTGGCCCATTCTCGGCACAGGTACGTTTGCACTTTATTGTTCGCCCAGAGCTCTCAGAGTGCACAGTTCTGTAGGGTGTGTGCGGACGCGGAGGAACAAGCACAGCGGTTTGCACAGAAACCTGTGAGCTGCAGGGCGCCCAAGCACACGGGGCGTCTGTGCCTCCCGCTGGCTGCGTGCTCCGCCCGCGAGTGTGTCTGCTCTGCGCGCAGGACTATGAGGACGACTTCGAGGTCTGTGACGGGGCTGACGACTGCGGGGCGGACGAGCCCAGAGAGGTAGAGGCGGCGGAGGAGCTGCCTCCAGCCAGGAGGAGGGAGATCCAGGAGATCCAGAAGGCCATCCTCGCGGAGAACCAGCGGGTCGGTGAGCTGTCCTCGAAGCTGCTCGAGAAGCACGGCTGCCCGGAGCGCGCTGGGGGGCCAGGCCCGGGTACGTGAGCGGACCGCGGCCCTGCGGGCACTGCCGGCCCGCGTGATGCGCGCGGAGCTCCGGGGGCGCGTGTTGAGGCCCTCCTTGGGGAGGGTGCTGTGGCAGGGCGGGCCAGCCCCGTGCTTTGTGCTCAGTCAGGTCCGAGGCCCCGGCTGCATTTCTTCTGACAAAGAGACGGCATCGGCAGGAGGCTGGCCATGGTGGGGCAGCCTTGGCGACTTTCTCTATAAAACTGGGAATGTGGTTTGCTGCAAAGCTTTTGTCACCTGGGTGTGCGAAGGTTACTTGTCAGGGCAGGAGAGCACTCTCCATGAATGCTCCTGACAGCCCCGAGTGCTGGTGCTCTGAGGCAGGAGAAACAGGAGGTGCTCATAGCCTCTGAGGCTGCAAGAGGGCAGGAAAGGGTGCGCTCCGCCTGGGTCCAAATACACGTCCAAGGGGCACGAGAAGACAGTGAGAGTGAGTGCACAGAGAAATACACGAGTCTGTCTGCGCGAAGCACGGGGGTCTCTGTGGCCGAGGCCGCGGAGGTGGACCCCGCAGAGGGAGGGGGTGGAGCGGTCTGCCCTGTGGGGGCTTCTGGAGGCTGTGGCCCATCACCAGGCTGACCGGCCTGCACCCCAGCCCGTGCCCGCCGGTTTCCGGTCCTCTACCGCAGTGAGTGGCTTGTCCGGCAGGCACCGGCCTGTTTTCCAGCTGCTCTGTGTATTCACACCTCAACTCCCTTACCTGAGAAGACGGGTTTTGGAGCGGGCAGGGGAGAGAGGGGTGGGAGTGGAGGGCTGGCCGCACTTGTATGTGTTCTTATGTATTTCTGGAAGCAGTGTGGCACAGATGTAGGAAGTTTTGCTTTGTTGCTGGTTTAGATGCAATGAGCATAAGTGGTTCCTAAGTGCACATAGAAGGCATTTGTCGTTAGCTGAGTGAACATAATTGGTTTATATGCGTCTAATTGGTTTACTCTTGATTTCTTTTGCTTGAAAGAAATATTTCAGTTTCACAAAAGTTTTTTTTTTTTTTATGTGCAGATGCAAACAGCTCCCCTTCCAAACCCCCCCTGTGTGGGATTCTTGTGGATTTCGCCACAGCCTCGCACCGTCAAAAGAGTCGGACTCAGGCCCTTAAGCAAAAGTAGGTGTACCAGGAAGACTGCAGAAGGGATTAGGAGTTTCTGTGCTTTCCTGTAACGGGCCTGTAAATATTTGCGTTTATTTTCTTGTCACTGCTGTGCTCAGACCGTGGTCTTGTTTGTGCTGCGTTCCCTGGTCCCGGCATATGCTCTGGTGCAGGTGTGCAGTAGGGGAGCTCAGGCTTCTGTGACACTTCTGGGGGCCCCGGGAGCCCAACCTTCACGGCCGGGCAGCATCACAGGCACTCTGGAGGCTGGAGGTGGGTGGGAGGAGCTAGAGCAGACAGCGGGCCAGGTCTGCCTTTGCCCCGTGCCTCCCACCGTGTGGGCCCTGCTCTCATAGCTGGCACCCCTCGTCTCAGCGACGGAGCCCCACGTCGGCCAGCCATCCTATGTCTCGGGCACTGAGCCCCCATGTCAGCGTCCTCCGTGGGCTGCCGGCTGCCTGTGCAGGCCTGGGTCTGCGCAGCAAGGGTGGAGATAAAGGTGAAGAGCCAGGGCCAGCGGGGTCAGAGTCCGGGCTTGACTGCTGTGAACCCAGAAGCTCGTGAAAGTGAAGGACAGACTCTCAGCTCACGTCTGCGGTGCCAAGCCCAGTGCAGTCTGGGGATAGATGTCGGAGTCCGCCAGGTCGGGCTGGACACAGTGGACTTAGGGAGAGTGTCCAGTCAGCCAGGGAGCTGTGCTGGCAGGAAGCAGCCTTCCCCACCCCGCCTCCCCCGAGAGCGCCTGCCTTCTGCAGCAGAGGGAGCCAGGGTGAGGTTGGCAGGGGCTCGCCCCACTGGCCGCACCCCCGGAGTGGGGAGAGGGGGACTGACAGCAGTGGGAGGTGGGGTCCTGCCCTGCAGCCTCGCTGTCCACAGGGGGCCCCAGCGTGGTGACTGAGCGTCACTGTCCCCAGGCCCCGGCCTCTGTCCTGCCCCCTCTCTCCTCCCCCAGCCCAGTTCACGTCCCTGCTCTTCCCTCCAGGATGCGCAGCACAAAGCTGCTCCGGCTCATCGACATGGACTTCTCCTTCACCTTCTCCCTCCTTGACCTCCCGCCCGTGAACGAGTACGACATGTACATCCGGAACTTCGGGAAGAAGAACACCAAGCAGGTTAGAGCAGCACGCCCGCCGGGGGCCTGTCCAGGTGGCGGCAGGGCCTGAGGTGCGGCGCTTGCGGCCCCGCCATCAGAGGTGGGGTGGCCAGACACTCTCTTCACCCGGAGCCTGTGCTCGGGGGCACCTGGCCACGGGCGTGGCCCACTCTCCGGCTCTGAGGACAGCTTGGGAAGGGAGGCTTTACTGAGCCACCGGGTGCCACCTGCTCCTGTTCTCATGGGGCTGCAGCGTCTGTGTGTGTGACCCTAGGTGCAGAGGCTCCAAGATTCAGGTGCCCCCCTGCTCACCTCTCCCCGAGCTCCCAAGCCTCTGGACTCGCCTCAGGGTTCCTCCTGCCTGTTTCATTCCTCTCGCCCTTACTCAGGAAAATGCAGCCCTGGCCAGGCTCTCTGGTAAATGCCCTTTGGGTCCCCCCTACCTGCCCCTGGACACCCCCCCCCC
>SJYG01000505.1:1435248-1446238 GCA_006410535.1 Litocranius walleri
GGACCCCCCCACCTGACCAGGCTCCCCTCACCCGTCCCTGGACGCCCTCACCTCCCCTGCACCCCCTGCAGGCCCCTTGCTCACCTGCCTGGCTCTCTGTCCCCTGGCCTGTGCTGTCTGCACCTCGCCCCTTATCTGTCTGCCTGTCTCTCTGTTCACCGCCTGTCCGCCAGGTGAACTAGGTGGTCCATCCCTGCACGCTCTCTGACCCCAGGGTTGCTCCGCCCGCCCCACACCACTCTGCCCTTCCCCGTCTCACTTCCGGCCACTGACTGTGAGCTGGCTGGCCTTCCGGGGCGGTGAGGTCCTGAAGTCAGCAGGCCCTCCAGTGTTTCTCTCCTGTCCCCGTGGAGCCATCCCTCAACATGCTCTTGGGTGTGTCTGTCAATAATCTTTTAACAGGAAGAGGGTCACAGCCAGACATTTAAGAAGCTGACAGATTAACCCTGGCTTTGCAGTTGACCCACCCTGACCTTGAGCAGACTCTCTAACGTCTTTGCTTATTTTCCTCATTTCAAAGCTTTTTGTTGTTCTTGTTCAGTCGCTCAGTCGTGTCCTGCTCTTTGTGACCCCATGGACTGCAGCACGCCCAGGCTTCCATGTCCTTCAGCATCTCCTGAAGTTTGCTCAAACCCATGTCCATCGAGTCAGTGAGGCCATCCAGCCATCTCATTCTCTGTCGCCCCTTCTCCTCCCATCTTCAGTCTTTCCCAGCATCAGGGTCTTTTCCAGTGAGTCAGTTCTTCACATCAGGTGGCCGAAGAGATTCAGATTCAGCTTCAGCCTCAGTCCTTCCAGTGAATATTCAGGACTGATTTCCTTTAGGATCTCCTAGCTATCCAAGGGACTCTCAAGAGTCTTCTCCAACACCACAGTTCAAAAGCATCAATTTTTCAAAGCTGTTAGTATCAAAACTGAAGCATGTACCTTTTTGAAACAAATATGTGTCCAGGTTTTGCAGAGCTGCCATTTTGTAAGAAACTAGGGTATTGGCGGACTAGGTCATAAGAGTTTATGAAGGTTTTGTGTATTTGCTTTTGGCTGCACCGGGTCCTAGCTGCGGCGTGTGGGCTCCTCTCCAGCTGTGGTGCGCGGGCTCCAGAGCGCCTGGGCTCAGTAGTCGGGCCCAGCAGATGCAGCGTGCAGGCCTGGTTGTTCTGAAGCAGCTGGGATCATAGTACCTTGATCAGGGATGAAACCCACGTCCCTTGCACTGGAAGGCAGATTCCCAACCTCTGGACCATGAGGGAAGTCTCTGGGTCATAGTATTTTCAAACTGGAGCTGAACTGTTTGATGTGACTTTTGAGAACACTTTTGAAATTTAGGCCCATGTTTTTCAAACGTTTAAGACATGAGCAGTCTTTGCATGATTGTTATTCATACCATGATACTTAATTTTGACGGAAGCAAGAGCAGTGACATCCTTAACTTAAAAAATTTAGTTGTTTTCTTTTCAGTGATGATAAATGGGTCTGAGGTGGCGACCCACGGCTAACTCAGCCTGCCTTCCTTCTCAGGCTTACATTCAGTGCAATGAAGACAGCGTGGACCGGGACCTCCAGACCGAGGAAGTGGAGACTCGGGAAGTGTGGACCCAGCACCCAGGGGAAGGCTCTGCCGTGTCTGGGGGTACCAGCCTCTGCTCTCGGCCTTGGCGGTTGCACTCGTCCCCTCTCTCGGTCTTTCCTTGCTCTCATGTGTGCTTGCGTGTGAGCTGACTGTGGAAATACCAGTGAGTTTGCAGATGCCACCCCAGCCCAGAGGCCTGGTCTGGGCCCTAATCGGGGCTTGTGATATTCGTTCCTGAACAGAGAAGAGCCCGACTCCAAACCAGCACCTGCAGAGGTGCTGCTCAGAGCCCTGTGCTCTTCAGAGGTCCACATTCTTAGAGAATTCTCTTCTCTCGGCACACTCTCCAGGTGTGTCACACTGAGGCTGGCGGAAGGCCCTGGACGATGCCGAGCTCTGCTCCGCTGGTTCTTACCAGCTGCTTATGTGCTGAGTGTCACTGTACTGGATGATTGTTTGCTCTGAGGAATGACCTCTGTCACTCCCGTTCCTCAGGGAAGCCTGATCCTAAGAAGTAACAAACCTAAACGTTGTTGTTCAGTTGCTCAGTCATGTCCAACTCTTTGTGACCCCATGGACTGCAGCAGGCCAGGCCTCCCTGTCCTTCATTATCTCCTGGCATATGCTCAAACCCATGTCCATTGAGTTGGTGATGCCATCCAGCCATCTCATCCTCTGTCTTCCCCTTCTCCTCCCCCTTCAATCTTTCTCAGCATCAGGGTCTTTTCAAATGAGTCAGTTCTTCACATCAGGTGGCCAAAGTATTGGAGTCTCAGCTTCAGCATCAGTCCTTCCAATGAGTATTCAGGATTGATTTCCTTTAGGATTGACTGGTTTGATCTCTTTGCAGTCCAAGGCACTCTCAAGAGTCTTCTCCCACACCACAGTTCAAAAGCCTCAATTCTTTGGTGCTCAGCCTTCCTTATGGTCCAACTCTCACATCCATACATGACTGCTGGAAAAACCATGGCTTTGACTAGACAGACCTTTGTCAGCGAAGTGATATCTTTGCTTTTTAATATGCTGTCTAGGTTTGTATAGCTTTCCTACCAAGGGGCAAGTGTCTTTTATTTTCATGACTGAAGTCACCATCCACAGTGATTTTGGAGCCCCAAAAATAAAGTCTGTCGCTGTTTCCCCTTCTATTAGCCATGAAGTGATTTGCCTGGATGTCATGATCTTAGTTTTTTTAATATTGAGTTTTAAGCCAGCTTTTTCACTGTCCTCTTTCACACTTATCAAGAGGCTCTTTTGTTCCTTTTCACTTTCTACCATTAGAGTGGTATCATCTGCATATCTAAGACTGGTATTTCTTCCAGCAATCTTGATTCCAGTTTGTGATTCATCCAGCCTGTCATTTCACATGATGTACCCTGCGTGTAAGTTAAATAAGCAGTGTGACAATATATAGCCTTGACGTACTCCTTTTCCAGTTTGGAACCAGTCTGTTGTTCCATGTCCAGTTCTAACTGGTGCTTTTTTTTCCTGTATACAGGTTTCTCAGAAGACGGGTAAAGTGGTCTGGTATTCCCATCTCTTTAAGAATTTTCCAGTTTGCTGTGATCCACACAGTCAAAGACTTCCATGTAGTCAGTGAAATAGTTTTTCTGGAATTTCCTTGCTTTCTCTCTGATCCAGTGAACATTTGTAATATGATCTCTGGTTCCTCTGCCTTTTCTAAATCCACCTTGTACGTCTGGAGTTCTCGGTTCACATACTGCTGAAGCCTAGCTTGGAGGATTCTGAGCATAATCTTGCTAGCAGTTTGAACATTCCTTGCATTGCCCTTCTTAGGGACTGGAATGGACACTGACCTTTCCCAGTCCTGTGGCCACTGCTGAGCTTCCCAAGCTTGCTGGCATGGCGAGTGCCGCCCTGCAGCAGCAGCGTCTTTCCCGATTTTGAGTAGTTCAGCTGCAGTTCTGTCACCCCCACTAGCTTTGTGTGTAGTGATGCTTCCCGAAGCCCACTTGGCTTTGTACCCCCGGATGTCTGGCTCTAGGTGAGTGATCACACCATTATGGTTATTCTGGTCATTAATAGCTTTTTTGAATAGCTCTTTTGTGTATTCTTTCCACCTCTTCTTCTTGTCTTCTGCTTCTGTTAGGTCCTTACTGTGTTTCTGTTTTTCATCATGCCCGTCCTTGCATGAAATGTTCCCTTGAGTATCTCCAGTTTTCTTGAAGTGATCTCTAGTCTTTCCCATTCTATTGTTTTCCTCTATTTCTCTTTTTTTTTTGATTTAAAACTGTTTATTGGTCAAAAAGGTAGAAAATGACAAAATTATTGCATAGGGAAGATATGCTAGTAATTTAAAAACAGGCTAGATAACAAGGAAAGTTTATATATGTTAACAGCTGGAAGACTGAGAGGAATCTATCTTTCTTTTTATTCTTACACCATAAGATTTATTGTTTTCATTTGAGATGTCACCAAGTTTCTTTTTTTTTTTAGTATTTTAAAAGTTTTATCATCATTTTATTTTTTATTAAAAAATTTTTTAAATTGGAGGCTAATTACTTTACACTATTGTAGTGGTTTTTCCCATACATTGACGTGAATCAGCCATGGGTGTACATGTGTTCCCCATCCTCAACCACCCCCACCACCCACCTCCACCCTCCCCATCCCATCCCTCAGAGTCATCCCAGTGCACTGGCCCTGAGCACCCTGTCTCATGCCTTGAACCTGGACTGGCGATCTGTTTCACATATGGTGATACTCATGTTTCAATGTTATTCTCTCAAATCATCCCACCCTTGCCTTCTCCTATAGAGTCCAAAAGTCTGTTCTTTACATCTGTGTCTCTCTTGCTGTCTAGCATATAGGGTCATTGTTACCCTCTTTCTAAATTCCATATATATGCGTTAGTATACTATATTGGTGGTTTTCTTTCTGACTTATTTCACTCTGTATAATAGGCTTCAGTTTCATCCACCTCATTAGAAATGATTCAAATGTATTCTTTTTAATGGCTGAGTAATACTCCATTGTATATATGTACCACAGCTTTCTTATCCATTTGTCTGCTGATGGACATCTAGGTTGCTTCCATGTCCTGGCTATTGTAAACAGTGCTGTGATAAACATTGGGGTACACTGTGTTTCTTTGAATTCTGGTTTCCTTGGTGTGTATGCTCAGCAGTGGGATTGCTGGGTCATATGGCAGTTCTGTTTCCTGTTTTTTGAGGAATCTCCACACTGTTCTCCATAGTGGCTGTACTAGTTTGCATTCCCACCAACAGTGTAAGAGGGTTCCCTTTTCTCCACACCCTCTCCAGCATTTATTGTTTGTAGACTTTGATAGCAGCCATTCTGACTGGTGTGAAATGGTTACCTCATTGTGGTTTTGATTTGCATTTATCTGATAGTGAGTGATGTTGAGCATCTTTTCATGTGTTTGTTAGCCATCTGTATGTCTTCTTTGGAGAAATGTCTATTTAGTTCTTTGGCCCATTTTTTGATTGGGTCGTTTATTTTTCTGGAATTGAGCTGCATAAGTTGCTTGTATATTTTTGAGATTAGTTGTTTGTCAGTTGCTTCATTTGCTATTATTTTCTCCCATTCTGAAGGCTGTCTTTTCACTTTGCTTATAGTTTCATTTGTTGTGCAAAAGCTTTTAATTTTAATTAGATCTCACTTGTTTATTTTTGTTTTTATTTCTGTTACTCTGGGAGGTGGGTCATAAAAGATCCTGCTGTGATGTGTGTCGGAGAGTGTTTTGCCAATGTTTTTCTCTAGGGGTTTTATAGTTTCTGTTCTTATGTTTAGATCTTTAATCCATTTTAAGTTTATTTTTGTGTATGGTGTTAGAAAGAGGTCTAGTTTCATTCTTTAACAAGTGGTTGACCTGTTTCCCAGCACCACTTGTTAAAGAGATTGTCTTCCATTGTATATTCTTGCCTCCTTTGTCAAAGATAAAGTGTCCACAGGTGCGTGGATTTATCTCCGGGCTTTCTATTTTGTTCCATTGATCTATATTTCTGTCTTTGTGCCAGTACCATACTGTCTTGATGACTGTGGTATTGTCTGAGGTCAAGCAGGTTGATTCCTCCAGTTCCATTCTTCTTTCTCAAGATTGCTTTGGCTATTCGAGGTTTTTTGTATTTCCATACAAATTGTGACATTATTTGTTCTAGTTCTCTGAAAAATACCACTGGTAGCCTGATAGGGATCGCACTGAATCTGCAGATTGCTTTGGTTAGTATACTCATTTTTGCTATGTTGATTCTTCCGATCCGTGAATGTGGTATATTTCTCCGTCTGTTTGTGTCATCTTTGATTTCTTTCATCAGTGTTTTATAGTTTTCTATATATAGGTATTTTGTTTCTTTAGGTATATTTATTCCTAAGTGTTTTATTCTTTTTGCTGCAGTGGTGAATGGAATTGTTTCCTTGATTTCTCCTTCTGCTTTCTCATTGTTAGTGTGTAGAAATGCAAGGGTTTTCTGCGTGTTAATCTTATATCCCGCAACTTTGCTATATTCGTTGTTAGCCCTAGTCATTTTCTGGTGGAGTCTTTAGGTTTTCTATGTAGAGGATCATGTCATCTGTAAACAGTGAGAGTTTTACATCTTCTTTCCTAGTCGGATTCCTTTTATTTCTTTTTCTTCACTGATTGCTGTGGCTAAAACTTTCCAAAACTATGTTGAATAGTAGTGGTGAGAGTGGACACCTTGTCTTGTTCCTGACTTTAGGGGAAACGCTTTCAGTTTTTCACCCTCGTATATGGCTTTTATTATGTTGAGGTATGTTCCTTCTGTGCCTGCTTCCTGGAGGGTTTTTTATTATAAATGGAGGTTGAATTTTGTCAAAGGCTTTCTCTGCATCTATTCAGATAATCATATAGTTTTTATCTTTCAATTTGTTAATGTGGTGTATCACATTGGTTGATTTGTGAATATTGAAGAATCCTTGCATCCCTGCGATAAAGCCCACTTGGTCATGATGTATGGTCTTTTGAATATGTTGTAGGATTCTGTTTGCTAGAATTTTGTTAAGGATTTTTGCATCTATGTTCATCAGTGATATTGGCATGTAGTTTTCTTTTTTTGTGGCATCTTTGTCTGGTTTTGGTATTAGGGTGATGGTGGCCTCATGGAATGGTTGTGGAAGTTTACCTTCCTCTGCAGGTTTCTGGAAGAGTTTGAGTAGGATAGGTGTTAGCTCTTCTCTAAAGTTTTGGTAGAATTCACCTGTGAAGCCATCTAGTCCTGGGCTTTTGTTTTTTGGAAGATTTTTGATTAAGGTTTCAATTTCCATTAAGATTTTCTATTTCTTCCTGGTTCAGTTTTGGAAGGTTGCACTTTTCTGAGAATTCATCCCTTTCTTCCATGTTGTCTGTTTTATTGGCATATAGTTGCTGATAGTAGTCTCTTATGACCTTGTATTTCTGTGTTGTCTGTTGTGATCTCTCCATTTTCATTTCTAATTTTGTTGATTTGATTTTTCTCCCTTTGTTTCTTGATGAGTCTGGCTAATGGTTTGTCAATTTTATTTATCCTTTCAAAGAACCAGCTTTTGGCTTTGTTGATTTTTGCTATGGTCTCTTTTGTTTCTTTTGCATTTATTTCTGCCCTAATTTTTATGATTTCTTTCCTTCTGCTAACCCTGGGGTTCTTCATTTCTTCTTTTTCTAGTTGCTTTAGGTGTAAAGCTAGGTTATTTGATTTTTCTTTTGTTTCTTGAGGTAAGCTTGTATTGCTATGAACCTTCCCCTTAGCACTGCTTTTACTGAATCCCATAGGTTTTGGGTTATTGTGTTTTCATTTTCATTTATTTTTATGCATGTTTTGATTTCTTTTTTATTTCTTCTTGGATTTGTTGTTTATTCAGAAGCATGTTTCGCCTCTATATGTTTATCTTTTTAATATTTTTTTTCCTGTAGTTGACATCTAATCTTACTGTATTGTGATCAGAAAAGATGCTTGAATGATTTCAATTTTTTTAATTTACCAAAGCTAGATTTATGGCCCAAGATGTGATCTATCCTGGAGAATGTTCCGTGTGCACTTGAGAAAAAGGTGAAATTCATTGTTTTGGGGTGAAATGTCCTATAGATATCAATTAGGTCTAACTGGTCCTGTGCTTCCTTGTCAATTTCTGTTTAGTTGATCTGTCCATAGGTGTGAGTGGGGTGTTACAGTCTCCCACTATTATTGTGTTATTGTTAATTTCCCCTTTCATGCTTGTTAGCATTTGTCTTACATATTGCAGTGCTCCTATGTTGGGTGGATATATATTTATAATTGTTATATCTTCTTCTTGGATTGATCCTATAATCATTATGTAGTGTCCTTCTTTGTCTCTTTTCACAGCCTTTGTTTTAAAGTCTATTTTATCGGATATGAGTATTGCTACTCCTGCTTTCTTTTGGTCTCCATTTGTGTGAAATATCTTTTTCCAGCCCTTCACTTTCAGTCTGTATGTGTCCCTTGTTTTGAGGTGGGTCTCTTGTAGACAACATATATAGGAGTCGTGTTTTTGTATCCATTCAGCCAGTCTTTGTCTTTTGGTTGGGGCATTCGACCCATTTACATTTAAGGAAATTATTGATAAGTATGATCCCATTGCCATTTACTTTGTTGTTTGGGGTTCAAGTTTATAAACCTTTTCTGTGTTTTCTGTCTAGAGAAGATCCTTTACCATTTGTTGAACAGCTGTTTTGGTGGTGCTGAATTGTTTTCCTCTATTCTTTGCATTGTTCACTCAAGAAGGCTATTCTCTGGAACTCTGCATTCAAATGGGTATATCTTTCCTTTTCTCCTTTGCCTTTTGCTTTTTCTCTTTTTTCAACTATTTGTAAGGCATCCATTTTTCCCTCTTGCATTTCTTTTTCTTTGGGGTGGTTTTGGTCACTGCCTCCTGTACAGTGTTAAAAAGCTCTGTCCATAGTTCTTCAGGCACTCTGTCTACTGGATCTAATCCCTTGAATCTATTTGTCACCTCCACTGAATAATCATATGGGATTTGATTCAGGTCGTACCTGAATGGCCTAGTGGTTTTCCCTACTTTCTTCAGTGTAAGTCTGAATTTTGCAGTAAGGAGTTCATTATCTGAGCCACAGTTAGTTCCAGGTCTTGTTTTCGCTGACAGTATAGAGTTTCTCCATCTTTGGCTGCAGAGTATAATCTGATTTCAGTATTGATCATCTGGTGATGTCCACGTGTAGAATCTTCTCTTGTGTTGTTGGAAGAGGCTGTTTATTATGACCAGTGTGTTCTCTTGGCAGAACTTGGCAGAACTAGTTTTTGCCCTGCTTCATTCTGTACTCCAAGGCCAAAGTTGCCTGTTATTCTGGGTATCTCTTGACTTCTTACTTTTGCATTCCAGTTCCCTATGATGAAAAGGACATCTTTTTATTGGTGTTAGTTCTAGAAGGTGTTGTAGGTCTCAGAACCGGTCAATGTGGCATTGGTGGATGGGGCATTGACTTGGATTACTGTGACATTGAATGATTTGCCTTGGGAATGAACCAAGACCCTAAACATAACACGTCCACAGTAAAGTGATGCTTTGCAGAGGACTCTGCTTACAGACTTCCTGTGAACAGTTTCCTGTGAGGAAATGAGGAGGAGCTGAGCTCTGGAGAATGAGACGTTACCTCCTGGCTTCTCCTTCTAGGGGTCTTGGTTCTCAGGCATGCCCTTCTGGGTGTGCGGCCTTGACTGGGAGCCCACCCGGTGGGTTTCCCCTCAGCAGGGTGGATGTGACCTGTCTTTCAGGGAGTGAGCGGAGCGGCCCCGGAGATACTGCCATCGTCCCGAAGGTCGACACGCCCCGTCTGTCCAGCTTCCTGCGGGCAGCCTGCCAGGTGTGCCCCACCGGGGGCAGGGGCTGCACATGCTGTTGGATTCTGAATAGGAATACTGATTGCCTGCATGTTAGAATAAATACAGACAGAAGAGCACACATAACTAGATCGGCAAGGCGAGCACAGGTCTAGGGTTGTTAAAACTAGTAAACTCGTGACTTTGAAGACTGGTTATGGGATTTTCAAAGTCCATACACGGGTCAGAGGGCACATGTGGCCCCGTGTACTTGAGGGTCCCAGTGACCACTGCCTTCCCTCACTGTGGTCATCCTGAGTGTGACCCACCACCCTCAAGGGCAGTGGCAGGACTTGGTGTCACGCTGGTCCTCCCCGCAGCCCAGCGGGCAGGCTGCGTTGCTGTGGGTAACGTGTTTGTGGCCCCCGTTTCTTCTAGAGGAGGTAGGGGGCCCCATCCCCCCTCCTGTGTGTCTGTTGTGGAAAACAGCATCGGTGTTACATCGTGGCTCTGGGGTTTACAGAGGGGGCCTTTACTTTAGTCTCTACTGCTGTGCAGAGGGGACAGCATAACTTCCTTCTGTTCATTTCTGTGAGTCTGGGACTTGGTTAACTTAAGGGATGGGTGAGCTTAGGTAGGGCTTTGCGGGGTTTGCTTTTCCTTTGAGAATGAGCCCATCTGAGAGTATTGATGGAGGCCTGCCTGCCTGCCTGCTGCAGGTGATAGCAGTTCTGCTTGAAGAGGACCGGGCGGCCGCGGAGCCGGGCTGGGCGCCCCAGGCGCAGGACGGCACCCTCCCTTTCAGCGACAGCTGTGTGCGGCTGCGCACCAGCCTGCCCTTCCTGCAGGGTAAGCGGCCCTCAGGGTGGGGGTGGGCCCCGAGACGGTGACCCTCGTGGATGCCTCCTGGGAGGGGTTTGTTGAACAGAGCAGAGGTTCCTCTTCTGCAGCCTCGAGTGGGCGCGTCACAGTCCTCATGAGAGGGATATACAGCGATTTAAGGGAACATTTGTTTTCAGTCCTGCGTCTCTTCATTTCTTTTGGTTTCTTGGTAGAGGAGCGGTGGGCGCTGCGGGCAGTCCAGGTGGGAGTCGTGTGGTGAGATTTGAGCTGATCGTGGTCACAGCACAAATGCTACCCAGTAAAGCCTGTGTCCTCACACATGGCGTGTAGCTGCCTGTGCTCATAAGGTGAACAGACTTTGCGTGCTCAGCTCTTCAGTGAGTCTCTGCCTTGCCGGCTGCTGAGGGCCTGGGTGGGGCCAGGGTCCTGGTCTGAGTGCAGGAGGGCAGGCAGTGCTTGGCCCTGCAGTTGGCTTTCCAGGGCGCCTCTGGGCCAGTGGGACCTGGTGTGTGGTTGCCACTTGTTCTAGAAGTTTCTATGGAGATTCAGATTCACGTCCAGCCCTCTGCACTGACTGGTAGCACCAATGGCATGAAGTTAACAAGCACGTGTTATTTGAGCATGTTTCTGTCTTTGAAAGTTGTGTTATCCTATTAGAAAAGCAATAGATTGTAGCATTGAAAACACAGAAGCCCACAAACCCACCTCCCTCTGCGCCCTAGGAAACAGGAGTTTAAGAAGTGCTTTCCTCAGCTGAGGAGGGATCAAAGAGCCCTGGACTAGAGCAGGGGTTGGGGGGCGTGGCACG
>SJYG01000505.1:1446706-1479512 GCA_006410535.1 Litocranius walleri
ACGTCCTCAGAGAAGGGTGATGCAGGTGTGTGGTCCGGGACTTGCCCCTTAGTTCCACCTGTGTGCAGAGTGGAGGGTTTTCTTGTGTCTGTTTTAGTAAAGAATTTTGAGGTGAAAAGGGAAGTTGGGACACAGGTGCCCCTGACCTGAGCCCAGGTCCCGTCCTGGACCTGAGCTGGGAGGAAGCGGCGGGCCCTCTCAGTGTCAGCGGGCTGTCCAGCACTGGCCGCCCACTTGTCCTTCTGTGTGCCCCGCAGACACTCAGGCGCGTGGGCAGGTCCCCGGCCTTGGAGCCCTAGTGGACGGACAGAAACCCTGCATTACAGGACAAACAAGGGCACTGGATGGTGCATCCGAGGGCAGGTGTTGGGAGGAGGCTGGCTGGGGCCCCGCTGCAGGTGGAGAAGGGGCACCTAATGGGGCAGACATGATGCCCCTCTCCCAGGGGTCCCCCAGGGGGACTGCTCCCCCAGGTCCCCTCCGCACCCCCGGCCTGTGGGAGTAGATGGTGGATGGTGGGGTCCTGGGCCGTGCTGTGCTCCTGTGGAGGAGGGTGGCTTCTTGCAAACGAGGCCACCTGGACGTTTTTGAGTTGAGCTTGGCCACTCATCAAAACTCCAATTTCAGGCAAGGGTATCTTTGAAAGACCATGTCTTCTCCATTAAGCTGAAACATACTGGAGTAGTCCTGTGTGTTGATGTAATGTGGGTTCTGCAGCATTTTTCTTGTCTTGTCCTCAGATCGGAGCGTGTCCTGCCTGCACGCGTGTCAGGCTCAGAGGCGCACAGTGGTGTCCGTGCACGGGCTGCCGGGGAAGGTCTTGGTGCCCCTGCTGGACCACAGACACATGCTCTGCGTGTGGGATGTCCGGCAGCCATCAGCACCCCAGAAGGTCCTGGTGTGTGAGTCGAAGGTACAGCTTGGGGGGGCTGTGGGTGTGACTTGAGAGGGTGGGCCCCAGGGAGGGGAGTCCAGGGTCACGGCTTTCCATCTCGGCCACCATGTGCAGGGTGACAGGCGCAGGCGCTCTTTACGAGAAGGGCCAGGTCGACCGAGGGGCCACCTGGCCACAGTCCCCAGGGCCCCGAGGGTGGGCATCACCCCGGCTGTGGGTTAGTGGAAGCACCAGCCTGGCGTCCTTGGGGTCGCAGAAGCGAGCTTCGCAGCTTGCTTGGGAGGTTTCTTCCCGTGCCTGGGATTTCCGAGTCCTTAGTGTGTGTGTTTCTTGGTCCCCGGTGAGCGGGGCTGTGGTGTGGTGGCCGCAGGGTGCAGGGGAGAGCTGTTTCTGGTCTTGTGGTTCTTGACTTCAGAACCATTTGATTTCCATTCCACTGCTTGTTGGTGCTGGGGGCTTGAAAATAGCTTACTATGAACGACGGGCGGCTCTGCCATGCCGGACGCCCTGCGGCCAGCACCCCTGTGTCCCGAGGAGGGCACTCTCAGACGCACCAGCCGCTTGCTGCGGTCACCCCGCCGTGTCCAGATGGAGAGTCCACGGGGCTGGTGCTTCCCGTCTCTGCCCCCAACCCGGCCCTGCCCCGCACTGGGCCCAGCTCCCATCCTTGGCCTGGATCCCGGTCCCCGCCCCCCAACGCGGCCCCGCCCCCCCTCACCCGGGCTCCTCACGGCGCCCCTCCCAGCCCTGCTCTCTGTGCGGCTGTCTAGGTCACGTGCTGCTGCTTCAGCCCCGTGAAAGCCTGCCTGCTGTTTGCGGGGACCGTGCACGGCTCGGTGGTCGTGTGGGACCTGAGGGAGGACCCCAGGATCCATCTCCGTGTGACGCTGAGCGGGTGCTCCTGGACGTTCAGGACCCCCACCTTCTCCACTGGTGAGTGGCGCTGCCCGCCGGCGTGGGTCCCCAGAGCAGCTGTGGGGCCCCTTTGCGTCCGCCATGCAGGTGGCCCCAGAGGACACCCTGGCCTAGGGGCACAGGGAGCCTGTGCGAGCGGGGGAGCAGCGTCTTTCTGGGCAGTGGCGGGCTGCTTTCCCTGCCAGCTCGGGGCTCCAGGTCCTCAGCGAAGGGGCGCCGGGCTTGCCTCAGCCTGAGATCATCGGTCTCTGTGCTCCCACGGCCCAGGCTGGGGGACAGGAGAGGTCGTGCCCCTCGGGGTTGGGAGGACCCACAGCCAGTGGGCCCATCAGGACCCCGAGTTAGACTCGCAGGCACACCTCATGCTAGGCTGCTGCCGCCACAACCACCCACAACCACGGCCACAATTACAACAATAGCGTCACAGCCACGGCCGGTCACAACCACAGCCCCAGTTACAGTCACAGCCAGTTGCAACCTAAGCCCAGCCATGGTTGCAATCGCAACCGAAACCACAACCTCAAACAAGGAGAAGTGTGAACCCCCCATCTCGCCCCTGCTAGGCACTGTGTTCTGGGGATTTTTCCCCGTGTTGTGTGGACGTGTCCCACGCAGGCCCGTCTGGGCCCCTCCCGGTGCTCAGGGAGATGGGAGGCTTGTCTGTGGTTACACTGGCCACGCAGGGGTCCAGCACGCAGATTGTCTCCAGCACTTCCACGTTCCTGCCCAGAATGGCACTCTGCCCTGCTACCCCGCTGACTTTGTGTCCCCCACCCTCTCCATCCCCACGAGGTTTTCTCTCTGTCTTCTACCATGGTGAGGGCGAGACTCTGTGGTGTCCAGACCTTGGAGTCTGCTTTCCTTCTCTCAGAAGTGCCCGCAGGTGTGCGGGGTCAGGACGTCACTCCTCCACTGGGCAGGGCCCCCGTGGGTGCCGCATGGCTTTACCCGCCCAGTGGTCAGCTGCTTCTGGACAGTTCCCTCTGTCGGCAGTCAGGACGGGCGTCTGCACCATGGGCATCACAGCCGCAGGGCCTCGCTGTGGGCCGGCAGCCTTTCTGCTCCAGCAGGCATCCCTGAGGACGCAGGGCGCTGAGTGTCTCTTCAGCAGGGTATCTGTGTGGGCCTTCCACACGCAAGTGAGTCGACATGCTGCTTCTGACTGCTGTGCTTTAAGAGTCCTTGTGTTCTCAGCACGTCCTGTGTAGACTTGTCTGTGTTGTCTCCAGCCCTTAACCAGGCCAGCCCTCAACTTTCCACTCCTGGCCCCTCTGGGGAGCTCCATGCATGTCCACTCCTGGCCCCTCTGGGGAGCTCATGCGTGTCCGCTCCTGGCCCCTCTGGGGAGCTCATGCGTGTCCGCTCCTGGCCCCTCTGGGGAGCTCATGCGTGTCCCCTCCTGGCCCCTCTGGGGAGCTCATGCATGTGCGCTCCTGGCCCCTCTGGGAAGCTCCATGCGTGTGCGCTCCTGGCCCCTCTGGGGAGCTCATGTGTGTCCGCTTCTGGCCCCTCTGGGGAGCTCATGCGTGTCCCCTCCTGGCCCCTCTGGGGAGCTCGTGCATGTGCACTCCTGGCCCCTCTGGGGAGCCCGTGCGCGTGCGCTCCTGGCCACTCTGGGGAGCTCCATGTGCGTGCGCTCCCGGCCCCTCTGGGAGCCCGTGCTTGTGCGCTCCCGGCCCCTCTGGGAGCCCGTGCTTGTGCGCTCCCGGCCCCTCTGGGAGCCCGTGCGCGTGCGCTCCCGGCCCCTCTGGGGAGCTCCATGTGCGCGCGCTCCCGGCCCCTCTGGGGAGCTCATGCGTGTGCGCTCCCGGCTCCGTGGACACACCGCATGCCTGTTTGCGTACTGTGAGTTTGTCTGTGTTTGACGCATAAAGGGCAAGGTTTCTTTTGTGTCCCAACAACTCGCCCCTTTGTGGGTGAAATTGCCACTGTTGAGAATGTGTGTTTATAGGAACCTTATGGATCAGATAAGGGCTTCCCAGGTGCTCAGAGGTTAAAGCGTCTGCCCGCAATGTGGGAGACCTGGATTCAATCCCTGGCTCGGAAAGATCCCCTGGAGGAGGAAATGGCAACCCACTCCAGTATTCTTGCCTGGAGAATCCCACGGACAGAGAAGCCTGGTGGGCTACAGTCCACGGGGCTGCAGAGAATTGGACACGACTGAGTAACTTCACTTCACTATGGATTTGATGCTATTGGAAACGGTATCTTTTAAGAACATGTATTTTTTAACTGTTGCTGCTGTTACTAATTAACCTTTGAATTCACTACCATGTTAAAAACACCAAAACGCTTAAGATTTGAAACTTAATATTCCATTAAAATGCTTCCTTCTTTTTTTTTTTTTGGTATCTAAACATTGTCACTAAACCTTCAGAGTTCTAGTAACTTTGAGTCAGAGAACACCCCTCCTCAGTGAGCCTCCAGTCCATTGAGTCTGAAGCCTGTCATTCTCCATTCCAAGAGCACTTTGTCTTTTCTTCAGTTTCAACCCTAACTCTTATTTTCTTTCTGATGTTTTTGAATCCATTTTTGTTCTAGGTTTCTGATTCCAAGTGTTTTTCTTTGTTTGTTAAATGTATTTCCGAATGGTTTTTGGTGACACGTGATGTCATTTGGGTGCTGGATTTTGGTCTTCTGTTTCATGCTTGTTTTTGGAGGGAGAACCTTCGTGGGCTGAAATGCTTTCATTCGCGTTTTCTGTCTAGTTTCTGTGGTAGTGTTGCGTGCTGTTTGTCTTTCTCTGCTAGGGGGCATTTTGTAGGTGGGTTTGCCAGGTCAGAGGAGCTCTGTTCTGTTGGGCTGTGAAGGTGCGTCTGCTCTGCCCGCGAGCCTCCTCCTGAGGCTGGGGGGCCCCAGCCTGGGAAGCAGCTTCCGCTGGCTCTGGGGCCCCCTCCTGCTGTGGAACGTGCCCTTGCCCCCTAAGTCTGTCCTCGCACCTGCAGCTGCGCAGACGCAGGGCTCCAGGGGCTCGGCTCGCCTTCTCCTCCAGGTGGATATGGTGTGTGGGCTCTGCTGCCCCGCCCTGCCAAGGGCCGTGGCACGTGCCCTTCCACGGTGATGCGCGAGGCTGGGCGCCTGGGGACATGCGTGTGCCCGCGCAGGTGCTGCGCTCCGTGACTCGCCGCGTGCACACGCTGCCTGTGCTCTGCCCCCAGACGGCGTCCTGACGTCCGTGAACCACCGCAGCCCCCTCCAGGCAATAGAGCCCGTCACGGGGTCTGTCTGCAAGAGGCAGAGCTGTGTGCTTTCACCCTTTGCTACTCAAGAAGGTACGTGGCCTTCACTTCTGTAAATCTGAGCTCCAGTGGTGAGACGTGGTTTCTGGTTACGAGCCAGGCCTTCCCCACTTGTGCCCTCACCAGAGATGGCAGGCCTGTCCTTCCTCGTCGCTTCCTTGGACGAAAGTGGGCTTCTCAACATGTGGGTGAGTCAGGCGCGTGGTCGGTGGCGGGGAACAGGAGGTGATGCGTGCGGGGGTGGGGAAGGGCAGGGGGCGACATGTATGTGAGGGTGGCCGAGCTCTTAGCCAGGGAACCAGGACAGGCAGCTTGCAGGGAACTCGAGAGGGAACAAGGAACGGAAGGGGGCAACTTCAGGGCCTGTCACGGGCAGAAAGAAGAAGGTCAAAGCCAGGGATTTATAACACTTAAATGTCAGTCTTCCTTCTGGAGCGACTGTGTCCTCAGCGTGTTGTGTGACGTGCTGTCCTGATCAGAGCTGTGCTTTCTTGGACTGCTTCCCGTCATCCTGTGCACTGACCCTCATCTCTGATGGTCTGTTTCAGGTGGTGGTTGAATTACAGAAGGCGGATGTTGCAGGTTCAATAAGTGACTTAGGTAACTAAAAATTAAAAAACTAATTTTAGTCAACGTTTGCTAGAATCAGTAAAGATTAGGGCTACCCAGAGTCACTCTGAAGAACCGGTAACGATGCATGGAAGACGGAGCTTAAGTTGTGTGTTTTATCACCTGCCGGCTGCTGCACAGGCCTGACGCCCTTGTCGCAGGAGGACGTGTGTCCTCTTTGTGCCTGTGTGGCATCTCTTTCTCATCCCCCAGGGCGTCCCTGTGACTCCAGTGTCTGAGGAGCCCTTGGTGTGACCCCCGAGGTCTCTGAGACCGCAGCCCCACCCCTAGATGGTGGTGAGGGGATTGGCTGGCAATTTGCTGTACTGATGCCCAGGGCTCGGGCACCGAGGAGACCCAGCCTACACTTCTCAGAGCCCCAATTGGTTGTTTAGTGACCAGGCTGCAGGCGCCTGATCCGGCCATAGATCTGGCCAAAAGATTGGCCCAGAGCCACTCTGACTGTCTCTGACTTGTAGAAATGAAGGAGGGGCGTCTCCCGCAAGCAGGGCCCGTGCTGGGAGCCCGGTGCTGCCACGGGGCCTTGCGGGGGTCCCTCCTGAGAGGGTAACAAGGCAGGGAGGCCAGGGGTCTCCAGATGGAGGAAACAGGCTGCAAGTGGCAGATGTTTTTCTCTCTCTTAAGCAGCAGGAGAAAACTAGTGTTATATTTTTTCCCCTTTCCTATACAAATTTTAAAAGAGGTTTCTGTTAAAATTCTGTGTTGCCATAATGACGCCTGGTTCCACCCGAACTTAACTTTTCTCACACTTTGAGCTAACCAGTGCATTTTTCTTATGGAAATGTTTGTCTTACGCTATGTTAAATGCACTGTGTATTTACGCTAGACTCTGTCTTTCTTCAAGTCAGTTCTGCCTAAGACTCAGAACTGACTTGACAAACCAGTATGTTTTACTCACGCAAATGTTCTCCTAAGCTATGTTTTAAGGAGACTATGTCTTTGCTTGGAAACCTGCCTTTCTTCAGGATTCATGTCGCTGGTTTTATGGCGCCAGTGTTCTCTCAAAATGCATGTTGTGGCTGAGGGGGCTGGTGCCGCTCTGAGTTGTGAGGCGTTTCCTTTCTCTACTTAGCAGCCTACTGACAGGAATATAACATAGCGCTGAAGGCCAGCGGAGTGCGGGCGCACTCTTTCTGCCGCCTTCTGATGTCTATGTCAGAAGCTGTCTCTGTCTCTTTTATACTTTAATAAATCTTTATCACACAAAAGTTCTGAGCGATCAAGCCTCATCTCTGGCAGCCAAGTATCCCAGCATCTTTCATGACTCAGCAACAACCTTTCACTCTCAAGGGGCCATTTTTTTCCACCTCTCATGCAGTCCGCTCTGTTCCCTGGGCCGTAAGCAGGGCTGTGTGAGCAGGGCTGCGTGAGGGGGACGCTGGGGCGGGATGGGGCTTGAGGAACATCCCCGCCAGCACAGGTAACCCAGACCTGTGGGAGGAGATTTCCAGAGGAGGGTTTCTGTGGGGAACTGGAAGACTGTTGAACATTGACTTTTTGCTTTTAGAAGTATATTTCCCTTTTAAAATCAAATCTGAAAATGGAAAGGCTTTTTGATTCCAGCAGCCCTCCTCCCGCCAGGACCTCAGCTGCCAGCTCCTAATTCAGCTGAGGCACCCGCAGGGCCCTCCCCTGCGTGAGGGCGGAGCAGTCCTCCCCGCCCTGCCTTTGATGTTCCTCCAGTACTGACCTTAAAACACTGAAAAGGAATTCCAGAATGCTTGGGTTTTGGTGTAACTTGTACTAAGAGGTGCCTTACTCTGTCTGTAGGTTTAATACCTGGAGGACGGATAAAACTGGTACACAGCGCTGCGATCCAGCTGAGTGACAGGTGGGTCTGTGCCCATAAAGCCCTGTTTCCCATAGGAGGAAACAGCCTTAGGTAATAAATCATGGCCAGACTGGCACTGGAGAATCCTGGCTTCCCACATTGTATTTTTGCTAAGTAGTTTATTTGCTAACTCGTTTGCTATTAATGAGTCAGTGTAACAAATGCAATTGCCAGGTGTTACAGCTAACATTTTTTCTTGGATTAAAATATTTTCTCTCTTGTGAATTGGTACTATTTGACTGTTTTTCATCCAGTTTTGATACAGCCCTGAAATTAAACAGATGAGGTTCAGAAACTGGAAACACTGACATGAAAGTTTTATTCAGAAATTAGTTTTCTGTTTTTACTCAGATAACTTACTGTGATGCAAAAACCTTACTAGCTATATGCATGTTGTGTACGTTTATGTGTCTTCTGTTAACTTATTTCCCACAGCTGGCCAGGAGAGTCCTGACATTAGCCTCCCTGCTGTTCGTCAGTTGGAGCACCCCTGGGTTGTGTTAATGAATCCATACATGCTTTGTGGTTAGACACTACCTGCCATTGCTTTCAGTATAAGTGTAACAAGGAATCTGTTAACATTTGCAAAAACCCACCTAATAAACTGCAGCCTCCAGTCCCAGCCCCTCGGGGAATTTCCGTGAGACTGTTCCCATCTCCGTTGCGGCCTTGTCACTTTGTGCCTTGCGCTGCATCGATCTTCACCTGCTTTAAAGAAAGTGTCACCTGGAGCTGAGCGCTCACCCACACGCTGGCCGCGTGGAGCATGCTCCGTCAGCTGCTTCAGGGCGCCTCTCCCCTTAGGGGCCCCTAAGTGCAGCCCGCTGGCCTGTGGCCACTGCAGCCCACAGGGCTGGCATCTGGCAGGAGGGGCAGGGAGCTGCCCAGCCCTGGAGCTCAGAGCCATATTGCCAGCCTCAGCCCCCTCCGCCAGTCCTTGAACATGAGCTTCCCTGGGGCGGGGGAACCCTGGGGCTGCAGGGCCTCTGCTGAGGAGTCCTGGTGGCCCGTCCCTTGTCCCCATGGCACGGCACACACGGGACGTGCTGGAGGGGACACACGGAGTGTGGGTGAGTGAGTGACAGGATGGGTGAAGGGACTGTCTAGAGCCTAGAAAATGGAACTGGAGACGCATCAAGTGGCAGACGGCAGGTGGTGGTGGTGGTGTCACCTCCGCCCTGATGGTTTCAAGACTGCCCATCTATTCATCTTTACGTTTTTTTCCCAGCCTTTCTCATAAAGGTTATGAATCCTGGGGGTCTGTGCAGACACTGAACGTTAAATTTCTGCCTTCGGACCCTAATCACTTTGTTGTCGGCACAGACATGGTGAGTAACCGTCTAGACCTTTTTCTATAACTACAGTGGTTTAATAAGTATCTTCATTGGAGCTTAGCTTCCTGTTTGCTCTAATCAAAATGTTGTTTAAATAGTTCCAAGAATACGAGCCTTATCCCGCCTGGTTCCCACCCCCCCTCACCCCCCACCCAGGGCCTCGTCAGCCACGGCAGCAGACAGGACGTCAGAGTGTCTCCCAGGCTGTTCCGGCCCCAGCAGCAGGGCCCGAGGCCCGTGAAGGTGACCGTTATTGACTTCTCACCGTTTGAGGAGCCTGTATTCCTGGTAAGGACGCCTGTTTGCAAGCACTGACGCCGTGGCAGCATCTGCTGTTGTCTCCAGCCTTGGGTCAGGATGCGTTGCCTCCTGGCTTCCTGAAGTCCTGTGCGCATGGTCAGTGCCGATCTGCGTGGTCAGTACGGTTCGTTCCACCACGCTGTTGTGTGGGTCTTCCTGACAGTCGTTATTCTGACCAATGTTAAGTTTGTAGAGAAGCTGCAAGGCTGGCAAGAGCACTCCCCGTGCTCTCCCCATAGCACTCCACATGCAGTGGCCTGCGTGTGGCCAGGGTGCTCTACCCCAGGGTCTGCATGTCCATCTCCTGTGCTCACAGGTCAGTCTCTCAGGCCTGCTCTCTGCAGGTCTGACTGCAGCCCCGTGACTGCCCCACCAGTGTCCTTTGTGAGCGGGATTGTAGCCTCAGTCAGGAGTCCTGTCCGCTTACTGTGTCCCATCCTCACTGCCCTCACCTGGGAACAGCCTCAGCACCTCATAGAGGGCCTGGGCACCTGATGCCCTGAGGCTGGGGGTGTCTCCTTGCGGTTAGAGGCAGGCCTGGGCTCCTCTTTCCCAGTCTGATCAGCCAGGGCCGAGTGGGGGGACGCCTGGACTGAGTTCCTGCTGCTCCCAGGGCAGATCTGTCCCCAGGGAGGTTCTGTCCCCAGGCTGTTCTGTGCCCAGGCTGGTTCTGTCCCAAGGGAGGTTCTGTCCCAGGGAGGTTCTGTCCCAAGGAGGTTCTGTCCCAGGGAGATTGTGTCCCCAGGGTGCTTCTGTCCCCAGGCGGTTCTGTGCCCAGGCTGGTTCTGTCCCAAGGGAGGTTCTGTCCCAGGGAGGTTCTGTTCCCAGGGCAGTTCTGTCCCAGGGAGGTTCTGTCCCAAGGAAGTTCTGTCCCAGGGAGGTTCTGTTCCCAGGGCAGTTCTGTCCCAGGGAGGTTCTGTCCCAAGGAAGTTCTGTCCCAGGGAGGTTCTGTTCCCAGGGCAGTTCTGTCCCAGGGAGGTTCTGTCCCAAGGAAGTTCTGTCCCAGGGAGGTTCTGTTCCCAGGGAGGTTCTGTCCCAGGGAGGTTCTCTCACCCTGTTGTTTAGCCCATGTGAGCCACCCTGGTCGGAAGACTTCCTTTTCTTCTTGTGTATTTTTCTTGCTTAACATGGATGCAGGGCTTGGTTTCAGTGTCCTCAGTGGGTTCCGAGTCACTGCCTGTTGCTCTGCCCTCAGATGGTCCCCCTGGGGCAAGGGCACTGGATCTGGGAGCGCCTCTTGCTTTCTGGTACAGGAACCCCTGGGGTCAACCATTCCTCCAAGGAGTCTTGGCTCCTGTTAGGAGAAAGGCACCTAGATACCAGGCCCGGGCAGTCAGAGTGCTCGGTGTACAGGACGTTGTCAAGGTGTCCTCTTACCTCTCGCCCCAGTCCCAGGCTGGCCTCCCGGCCCCCGCCCTCCCAACAGTGCCAACCCGCTTCCTGTTACCTGTACTAAGTCTGTTCCCTCCATTTGGGGTTCACAGAACCTTTGGGAATTGCTGTCTCTTGCCTCTGCTTTCTTGGAAAGATTAAATATGTGAACAATTAAATACATTGAAAAAAAAGGAATTAATTTTAATAGGCTAAAATTTATTCTTTTGCTAGACCAGCTAAGTTTTGTTTTATAGGAAATTCAATTGAAAATGAATATAAAACCACATTATTGGTACAAATGTATGTGGGTTTTTTTAAAGTCAGTCTTTCCAGCCTTAATGTCCTATGTTTGAATCAATGATATTCAGCTTTGTTAAAGAATAAACACCTATTTATACATTCAGTGCATTCACTGATCTTTAGCCCTCTTTGGAGGGAGGAGGTACACAGTGTGTCAGGATCTCCAGAGGCCCCACCTTTTTATTCGTAAGAACAAGACAGAATGTTACAATTTTATGTTTGGGGAAACAAAAGAATAAATCAAATGTTTTTGCTGTGTAAGTGTGAAAGCTAATGCTCTGAGAATTTTCCTTGGCTGCTTGGTTTGAGTGAAAGAGAGAGAACTGTGATGTGCTTTCCCTGCCTCCCCCAGGCCGGCTGTTCTGACGGCAGCATCAGGCTGCACCAGCTGACGGCAGAGCACCCGCTCCTGCAGTGGGACCACAGCACCTGCGGCCGCGCCGTCACTAGCCTGCAGTGGTCCCTGGCGAGGCCAGCCATGTTTCTGGTGCAGGACGATTCATCCTGCGTATACGTGTGGGACCTCCTGGAGAGTGATCTGGGGCCTGTGGCCAGGCAGCCCATCTGTCCAGACAGGTGAGTCTGGGAAAGCCCAGGGTGAGACGCCACAGGTGACTTTCTGCAGATACATCACTGATGGTCTTCTGTCTTGATTTATGTATAAGACCACCATACTTTGTTGTTGTTGTGTTGTGTTAATTTCTCAGTCATGTCTGACTCTGCGACCCCATGGACTGTAGCCCGCCAGGCTTTTCTGTCCATGGGATTCTTCAGGCAAGAATCCTGGAGTAGGTTGCTGTTTCCTTCTCCAACTTTATTTTTACTTATATTTTTATATTTAAATTTAAATATTATTTTTGTATTCAAGTTCTGAAAAAGCCACTTTTAAATGGGTTTATTTCATAATAGCCCAAAATAGTCTCAGGATTAAAGAATTATTATCTATTGTTTTTCATTTATATTGAGGTATAATTAATGTAAAATATGCAAGTTTCAAGTGTACAATATAATGATTTGATATTTGCATATATTATCGAAGGAGTACACCTGTTACCTCACATAGTTTCAGAATGTTTTTCTTGTGATGAGAACTTTTAATGTTTACCCTCTTAGCAACTTTCAGATGTGCAATAGTGCTATTAAGTGCATTTTTCATGTACACTGCTTCCCATGACTTGCTCTTTAACGACTAGAAGCTTGTGTGCCTTCACCCGTTTGGCCCGCCCCCACCCCTTCGCCTGGCCACCAGTCAGTTCTCTGTGAGCTGAGCGTGTTTAGATGGAGGAGGCTTATGTGTGAGTATCACACAGCATCTGTCCTCTGACTGATTTCACTTCGAGTGATGCCCTCAGGGTCCATCCATGTTGTCACCAATGGCTGACAGAGGAGCTGTAGGAGCCAGACCCCCTCTCGTGGCTGCACACTGACTCACAACTGAGCCTTGTTGGTTTTGGGGCCAGAGTTGGTGCTGAGGATGCTGTGGCCCATGTGAGGGAGACTTTTCCCAGTATGAATCCTCCTGTGCCCCTGGGGTTGCCCTGACACTCAGGTTGTTTCCACGTCCTGCTGTTGTAAGCAGTGCTGCAGTAGATGTGGGGATGTCCCACACTCGACACTCAGGTTGTTTTCACATCCTGCTGTTGTGAGTAGTGCTGCAGTGGGTGTGGGGATGTCCCACACTCGACACTCAGGTTGTTTTCACATCCTGCTGTTGTAAGCAGTGCTGCAGTGGACGTGGGGATGTGGATATCTCTTCGAGATACTGACTTCATTTTCTTTGGATAAATACCCAGGAGTGGAATTGCTGGATCTATGTTCAGTTCAGTTCAGTCGCTCAGTCATGTCTAACTCTTTGCGACCCCATAAATCGCAGCACTCCAGGCCTCCCTGTCCATCACCAATTCCTGGAGTTCACTCAGACTCACGTCCATCGAGTCCATGATGCCATCCAGCCATCTCATCCTCTGTCATCCCTGTTTTCTCCTGCCCCCAATCCCTCCCAGCATCAGGGTCTTTTCCAATGAGTCAACTCTTCGCATGAGGCAGCCAAAGTACTGGAGTTTCAGCTTTAACATCATTCCTTCCAAAGAAATCCCAGGGCTGATCTCCTTCAGAATGGACTGGTTGGATCTCCTTGCAGTCCAAGGGACTCTCAAGAGTCTTCTCCAACACCACAGTTTAAAAGCATCAATTCTTCAGTGCCCAGCTTTCTTCACAGTCCAACTCTCACATCTATACATGACCACAGGGAAAACCATAGCCTCGACTAGACAGACCCTAGTTGGCAAAGTAATGTCTCTGCTTTTGAATATGCTACCTAGGTTGTTCATAACTTTTCTTCCAAGGAGTAAGTGTCTTTTAATTTCATGGCTGCAGTCACCATCTGCAGTGATTTTGGAGCCCCCAAAAATAAAGTCTGACACTGTTTCTCCATCTATTTCCCATGAAGTGATGGGACCGGATGCCATCATTTTCGTTTTTCTGAATGTTGAGCTTTAAGCCAGTTTTTTCACTCTCCACTTTAACTTTCATCAAGAAGCTTTTTAGTTCCTCTTCACTTTCTGCCATAAGGGTGGTGCCATCTGCATGTCTGAGGTTTTTGATATTTCTCCCGGCAATCTTGATTCCAGCTTGTGTTTCTTCCAGTCTAGCGTTTCTCATGATGTACTCTGCATATAAGTTAAATAAGTAGGGTGACAATATACAACCTTGACGTACTCCTTTTCCTATTTGGAACCAGTCTGTTGTTCCATGTCCAGTTCTAACTGTTGCTTCCTGACCTGCATACAGGAATCTGTGTCAGTTGCATGTTTAAATCTTGAGAAGCCTCCATACTGTTTTTAACCGTGTCTTCACCAGTTTACGTTCCCATCTACAGTAGCCGAGGGCTCCCCTCTCTCTTTGTCCTCAGCAACATTTGTTGTTTCGTGTCTTTTTGACGATGGCCATTCTGATGTTGATATCGCCGTGTAGTTTTTATTTGCATTTCCCTGTTGATTACTGTTGTTCAGCATCTTTTCTCATGTCTGTTTGCCCTCTGTGTGTCTTTTAGAAAAATGTCTGTTCAGGTCTTCTGCCCACTTTGTAATTGGATTCCTTGTGGGTTTTTTTTTTTTTTTTTTTGCTATTTAGCTGTATGAGTCTCTATATATTTTAGATATTAACCCTTTAACAGACATAGGATTGGCAAATGTCTTCTCCATCTCTAGGTGGCCCTTCCTGTTTGTTTTTGGCTTCTTCTACCTTCTTAGTCATTCCACCTGTTTCCTTTTAGAGTCAGATCCAGAAAACCATCCCCAGACTGATGTCCAGGAGCTGCTTGCTGTGTTTTCAGCGTTTCTGTTCCCCTGCCCCCTGGGGGACGTGGGTAATCAGGTGAGCCCAGGTCACAGAGCATGTGTTTCTTGATTTCAGGTTGGTGGCCATGACCATTGTGGGGGAAGCAGAGAAGGCCCGCGGCGGCTTCCTGGCGCTGGTGCTGGCCAGGGCCTCTGGCAGCATCGACGTCCAGTTCCTGCGGCGGGAGTGGGCAGCCACGGCCAGTGACGAGCTGCATAGGCTGCGGCTGCGGCTGCGGGAAGCGCTGTAGGTGGCGAGACCCGGGATGAAGCTGTGCGGTGGCTCCAAGCTTACATCGGACGCATGTACATTTGTATTGATAGAAGGCGTGTGTCTGTACAGAATTTGTTTTTCAAACTCAATACCCCATAAATAAATCACAATTTTAAAATGGAAACAGCAAACCTTTTAGTGTATACTAAACTCCAAAGGCAACAGAGAGCCATATGGACACTGTTTTCCAAGGATATTTCTACTCGTTTTCAAAACAGCTTTGTAAAATTTATTATTAGATTTTTAAACACTCCAAATGAAAATGTATTTTAATGAACAGTTTTCTTAGTCTTATATAAAATGATATATTCACTGGTTTAAATTAAAGACCTGACTCCAGGGAAATGGCCTCCCACTGTGTCTTCTTAGGGCTTTCTTGGGCCTCTCCTACTGGAAATGTCGGAATGTCTGCTGAGGCACATTTGCTTTCTGCTTTAGTGTTACAGTTAGCTTTGTGTAAAGATGATGTTGAGTGTGTAAGTTCTCTTATCTATACAGTTATCATACAGTTTAGGGGCGGGAGAACCCTGAGCTGATGGCCTCTGCCCACACCCAGTATCACTGACATGGTGGCAGGCGAGCGGTCAGCACGGGGAGGGGTTTGTTCTTCTGTCTGGGCCACAAGCAGCTGCTGCTTCGTGCCAGCGACAGGAGGGTTAAACCCAGAACTGGGAGCTGGCAGGCAGAGAACACAGGCTCCCGGGGCCCCGCGGCTGGTGCTCTCTGAGTTTCTCGTAAACCCCTCAGCTGCCCATGGTCCTCTTAGAGCCCTGCGCCCTGCTGCACCTGCTGGTGTGGCCCTTGCTGTGGCTAGCTCAGAGCCACTTCCTCTCCGAGGCCTCCCCTGGTCCTGCCTCTGGAAGTCTCCTGCTGTTGTTCAGTTAGTCATCTCTAACTCTTTGCGACCCCATGGACTGCAGCACACCAGGCTTCCCTGTCCTTCACCACCTCCTGGAGTGTGCTCAAGCTCAGGTCCATCAAGTCAGTGATGCCATCCAACCCTCTCATCCTCTGTTGTCCCCTTCTCCTCATGCCTTCAATCTTTCCCAGCATCAGGGTCTTTTCCAGAGAGTTGGCTCTTCGCATCAGGTGGCCACAGTATTGGAGCCTCAGCCTCTCTTTGCCCTCCGGCTGCTCCATAAGTGTCAGCCTCGGAGTCTCTGCCCACTTGTGGATGAGCTCCAGGGAGTGGGAGCATGCTTGTCCCATTGGTGGTCAGAACCCCAATGTCTGACTCAGCCCAGCTCCATGAGGGTTTCCTGGAGAAGCTGCTGAAGGAATCTCTTGCAAAGAGAACTTTATCAGCATCACTGCTTCAGTGTGAAAACTTCACTTTGAAAGTGTTCAGCCCTCCATTCATCTTTTTTTCCTGAATGGACTAGATACCTGAACGTAATTTGGCTTCTATATCTAGCTATTTGTAATCTTGTGTTCCTTTTTTACATTTAAGTGATTTGAGGAAAAGCAAGACAGGAAACAGTAAACAAGACTGGCCCAGGGTCTGGTCTGCAGGATTGGGCTCTGTCCTCTGGATAGTCACCTGCGCCTGGTGAGGGTTTTGCTCCTTCTGTGTGATCGGTCCGGGGAAACAGCGTGTTGTGTGGTGTGGTGGCAGTACCCAGGAAGTGACAGGTCTGAAGTGACAGACAGAGCAAAGCAGAGCAGAGAGCTGCTCCGGCCCCTGCGTCTATGCCCAACATTTGCAAATGTTCACGGAACCGCCCCTTGCACCTCCCTAAGCCCTGGAGTGGCGCCACCTGCTGGGTCAGCAGCCACCTCCCAGCAAAGCTGGGTGCTCAGGGCTGTGTGAGCAGGGCCGAGCTGAAGCTCTAAATTTGTCAGGATTCTTTAATCTGTGCACAGTGGTTAGGATAGAAGAATTCTCTTAAATATAGTGGTATCATCTTATAGTTGTTGCAGGGAGGAAGCCGATTCTGACTCCATGTTGGAAACTGTTTCTTTGGCTTGTTTTTATTATTACAATCTTACTTAATAGCTTGCCTGCAGGACCCTGCTCCTCTGTTCGACTGTAAACTAAAGTGCCTTGTTCAGCTCAAGGAGAGATAGTTCATCCCTGCCCACCTATGAATAGAAGAGGTTAACAGATCCCTTCCGAAGGCTGGATATTCCCTTGGAGACGTTTTGCAAGACTAAAGACCCTTTAGCCACCTGATGTGATGAACTAACTCATTTGAACAAAACCCTGATGCTGGGAAAGATTGAAGGCAGGAAGAGAAGGGGACGACAGAGGATGAGATGGCTGGATGGCATCACCGACTCAATGGACAGGAGTTTGAGTGAACTCCGGGAGTTGGTGATGGACAGGGAGGCTGGCGTGCTGCAGTCCATGGTCACAAAGAGTCGGACACGACTGAGCAAGTGAACTGAACTGAAAGACCCTTTTACTTTACTTCCCCACTGCATCTCCCTCTCTGTTCTGCCTTTTGACTTGAGTTTCTCGTTGCTCTTTTCTCTCTGATCTAGAAAAGAACCTGGCATCCAGACCCCAATAAGATGGTTATTTTGAGGCGCTAGCCTGCCATCCTGTTGGTCTACCAGCTCCCCAACTAAAGTCTCTTCCCTGCCTCAACACCTCGTCTCTCAAATTCACAGGCCTGTCGTGCAGCGAACAGAGTGAGCTTGGACTCAATTACTGGTATCTGAGTATTGTTGGTTCTTGCTCACAGTTTTACTTGAATGAAGATATAACCTATCATACATCAAGGACTCACCAGGAGCTAGAGATACATATCCAGTTTTTCAACAAATAAATAATCTCACACTGTTCTGTAGTTAAAAAAATAATAAAGATTTACAAATAAACTAAATAAGTAAGAAAAAGATTATTGTATTTGGACCATCCGGAGGCAAATATCTTCAATATTACTGGATTTCTTTCCTGTGTCTTTTTTTTTTCTCACTTTTTAAACAACTTCATTGAGATACAATTCACATACAATTCACCCATTTACAGTGTGCAGTTCAATGGCTTTGGTATCAAAACCACAGGGTTGGGATTTGCCTGGTGGTCCAGTGTTAAAACTCCACCTTCCAGTGCAGGGGAGGAGGGTACCACCCCTCACCTGAGAACTGAGACCCCACATGCCACAGGGCTGCCGAGGCCGCCCTCCACAAGTAGAGAGTCCGTGCACTGCAGGGGAGATCCCCTGTGCCGCAGACCCAACACAGCACATGGTGAGTGTGCTGTGAGCCCAGTGTGTGAGCAAACCCAGCTTGAGAACATTTCTGTATCTGCAGAAAGAAATCTCATGCCCAGTTGTCCAAGAGCAGTCTCTCCCCATGGTCCCCAGTCCCACCAGCCCAGGATAGACACTGAACTACTTCATGTCTCTGTAGATTGTCCATTCTGGATATTTCATACAAGTGGAATCGCATGTAATATGTGGCCTTTTGCGACTGGATTCTTTCACCTACATAATAACGTTCACAAGATTCTTCCATGTATCAGCACTCCATTTCTTTTTATTCAGTTGTATGGATCTACCACATTTTATTTATTCATCATCTGGACATTGGAATTGTTTCCAGTTTGGGGCTGTTGTGCTACTGGGAGTGTTTGTGTACTGGTTTTTGTGTGCTTTCATTTTACTTGGGCACACGTCTTGGAGTGGAAGCCTTGCCAGCACTCACCGTCTGATGCTCTTTCTGATTATAGCCCATGTGTGCACTGGTGTCTCAGTGTGAGAGCTGGTGATGGACAGGGAGGCCTGGCGGGCTACAGTTCTTGGGGACGCAGAGTCAGACATGACTGAGCGACTGGACTGAACTGAGAGACCAGTGATGTTGAACATTTTCCTATGTGCTTATTGGCCATTCATACACATCGGCCCTTTACAGAAAAGTTTATGCAGATTGTTTCACCATTTTTAAATGGGACAATTTATCTTTGAAATCGTTGACTAGTGTTTTTCATATATTTTTAGATACGTCTCTTATTAAATACATAATTTACAAATATTTCCTCTAATTTTGTTGGTTGTCTTTTTACTTTTTTGATGGTTTACTTTGTAACCCAATTTTCTAATCTTGATGATATCCAGTTTGTTTGTTTTTTTCCTTTTTGTTGCTTCTGCTTTTGGTGTTATGTCTAAGAGGCTTTGCCTAACAAGAAATTGCAGACTTACTGTATGCTTTTTAAGCATATTCTAGTTTTAGCTCTTAAATTTAGTTCTTTGATCCATTCTGGGTTAATTTTTGTACAGAAGTAGATAGGGACCCAATATCATTCTTTTGCATGTGACTATACCATTGTCTTTTTTATGAGATATTTTTACGCAGTCAGGATGAAAATTCTGCCCCTTGCTACGCTTCCTTGTTGTCCTAAAGACATGTTTGGTCTGTCCATGGAGAGGGTCAGCACCTCAGTAGCACTGAACCTGGCCAACATTTCCTGCAAGACCCAGAGACGGTGCCTGCCTTCCTGCCACATTTTAGGCCTGCACCCTGCTCTGCAAGAACTAACAACTAGGTTACTAGCTCTGTGTTGCTGCACAAAGGCCTCCATTCTAGTGGGACATTCTACCCAAGGGCTCCATTCGAATAGGACATTCTACCCAAGGGCTCATTCCAGTGGGACATTCTACCAAAGGGCTCCATTCTAGTGGGACATTCTACGCCAAGGGCTCCACTCTAGTGGGAAATTCTATCCCCAGAGCTCATTCTAGTGTGACATTCTACCCAAGGGCTCCATTCTAGTGGGACATTGTACCCAAGGGCTCCATCTAATGGGACATTCTAACTCAAGGGCTCCATTCTACTGAGATATTCTACTCCAAGAGCTCCATTATGGTGGGACATTCAACCCAAGGGATCCATTCTAGTGGGACATTCACCCAAGGGCTCCATTTTAGTGGGAGATTCTACTCAAGGTTTCCATTTGAATAGGACATTCTACTGAAAGGCTCCATTCTAGTGGGACATCATACCCAAAGACTCCATTCTAGTGGGACATTCAACACCAATCTAGTGGAACAGTTTAACCCAAGGGCTCCATTCCAGTGTGACATTCTAACTGAGGGCTCCATTCTAGTGGGACATTCTGATCCAATCCATTCTAGTGGGATATTCTACCCCAAGGGCTCCATTCTAGTGGGATATCATACCCAAAGACTCCATTCTAGTGGGACATTCAACCCCAAGGGCTCCATATAGTTGGACAGTTTAACCCAAAGGCTCCATTCTAGTGGGACATTCTACTCCAAGAGCTTCATTTTAGTGGGATATTCTAATGAAAAGTTTCCATTCTAGTGGCACATTTCACCCAAGGGCTCCATTCTCATGGGACCTTCTACTCCAAGGGCTCCATTCTAGTGGGACATTTTACTCTAAGGGCTCCATTCTAGTGGGACATTCTACCTTAAAGACCTCATTCTAGTGGGACATTCTGCGCCAAGGAAACCATTCTAGTGAGATATTCTGCTCCAAGGGCTCCGTTTTAGTGGGACATTCTACCAAAGGGCTCCATTGTAGTGGGACATTGTACCCCAAGGGCTCCATCTAGTGGGACATTCTACCCCAAGGGCTCCATTCTAGTGGAACATTCCACTCCAAGAGCTCCATTCTAGTGGGACATTCTACTCTAGGGCTCCATTCTAGTGGGACATTCTACCCCAAGGGCTTCATTCTAGTGGGACATTCTACCCCAAAGACTCCATTCTAGTGGATATTTTACTCTAAGAACTCTATTCTAGTGGGACAGTCTACCCCAAGGGGTCCATCTAGTGGGACTTCTAACTCAAGGGATCCATTCTAAAGGGAAATTCTACCCCAAGGGCTCCATTCGAGATATTCTACTCCAAGAGCTCCATTATGGTGGGACATTCTATCCCAAGGGCTACATTCTAGTGGGACATTCTACCCCAACAGCTCCATTCTGGTGGGACATTCAACCCAAGGGATCCATTCTAGTGGAACATTCACCCAAGGGCTCCATTTTAGTGGGAGATTCTACTCAAGGTTTCCATTTGAATAGGACATTCTACCCAAAGACTCCATTCTAGTGGGACAGTTTAACCCAAGGGCTCCATTCTAGTGTGACATTCTAACTGAGGGCTCCATTCTAGTGGGACATTCTGATCCAAGGGCTCCATTCTAGTGGGATATCATACCCAAAGACTCCATTCTAGTGGGACATTCAACCCCAAGGGCTCCATATAGTGGGACAATTTAACCCAAAGGCTCCATTCTAGTGGGGCATTCTACTCCAAGAGCTTCATTTTAGTGGGATATTCTAATGCAAAGGTTCCATTCTAGTGGGACATTCTACCCCAAGGGCTCCATTCTAGTGGGACATTCAACCCAAGGATTCCATTCTAATGGACATTCTATCCAAGGACTCAATTCTAGTGGGGCATTCTACCCCAAGGGCTCTTTCTAGCGTGATATTCTACCCCAAGAGCTCCATCTAATGGGACATTTTACCCCACAGGCTCCTTTCTAGTGGGACATTCTGCTCCAAGAGCTCCATTCTAGTGGGACATTCTAATGCAATGTCTCCATTCCAGTGGAACATTCTATCCCATGGGCTTCAATTTAGTGGGACATTTTACCCCAAGGGCTCTATCTTGTGGGACATTCTTTCCAAGGGCTCCATTCTAGTGGGACATTCTTTCCAAGGGCTCCATTCTAGTAGACATTCTACTGAAGGGCTCCATTCTAGTGAGACATTTTACTTCAAGGGCTCCATTCTAGTTGGACACTCTACCCCAAGGGCTACATTCCCGTGGGACATTCTACCCACGGGCTCCATTCTAGTGGAACATTCTGCACCAAGGGCTCCATTCTTGTGGGACATTCTACCCCAAAGTCTCCATTCTAGTGGGACACTCTACCGTAAGGGCTCCATATAGTGGGACATTCTACCCCAAGGGCTCCATTCTAGTGGGACATTCTACCTCAAGGTCATTCTAGTGGGAAATTCTAACCCAAGGCCTCCATTCTAGTGGTACATTCTACCCAAGGGTTGCATTCTAGTGGGACATTCTGCTCTATAAGGCTCCATTCTAGTGGGATATTCTACTCTAAGGTCTGCATTCTAATAGGATATTCTGCTCCAAGGGCTCCATTCTAGTGTGACATTCTATCCTAAGGGCTCCATCTGGTGGGACATTCTACTTCAAGTGCTCCATTCTAGTGGGACATTCTACCTTAAAGACCTCATTCTAGTGGGACATTCTGCTCCAAGGACTCCATCTAGTGGGATATTCTACCCAAAGTCTCCATTCTAGTGGGACATTCTGCTCCAAGGGCTCCATTCTAATGGACACTCAGTTCTTCTTGTTGTGTTTTTTTTGGGGTGATTTTAGGAGGTAACTTTGAGGATGCAAAGTAAAATCTGAAGATGTTTCCAAATGTCTGGGTTTTTAAATGAGTCACATAAGGGGTATATTGAAATCACACTTCTCTTATTTTCATTAGAAATAGAGCATCAGATAATCTAGAGGTAGCTTTAAGGCTTAGTGAAGCAAAATTATTCTTAAATAAAATCAAGAATATGACCCATCCCATAATGCTCAAACCTATCATGTATAAAAGAAATTCCTGGCCTGTTCTCTGCACTATCTGCCCTTTGAGCTGTTTTTTAGAAGCTCTGGTGGGTTGCACAAATCTGTTTTCCCTGATCCATCCTGTGCTTTGTAGGCCAGCTGGCCCTTTGCTAAGATTTCAGTCTGCAGCCAAGAAACAGAGCCACTAACAACCAGCTAATCTGTCCAGATGCAGGGCAACGTTCCCTTAGTTCTCACAGGAGCATCTGTGCCATCTGTACTGGTAGGGCACGCCCTACAATCCACTTACGTTCAGAAGTGTGCTGTGCCCATGCGGAAGCCAGAAGTGTGCCTGCTGCAGATCAGGGATGGCCTGTCCTTGTGCAGGGAGGCACGGCCCTACCTGGGACCCTCAGCCCAGCCGGTATCAGCTCTCGGCATCAAGAGAAGCGCACATCCCATCTGCTTCCTTAGCCTTTGTACACAGAGCAGACAAGGGGGTGGGAAGGGGAATGGTGGGCTGGGAAGACCTGGGCTCTGGGTTTCCATGCCATTTGCCCATCAGCTCACAGTCAATGGTATGCCCACTAACTTTTTATTTTAATGCTTCAGACTGAAGGGGTTTTGAAACTATTTGAAGTCATAATTAGGGACTGAAACTGAAGTTATGGTTTCGTGGTGTGTGGTATGACAGAGGCAGGGAGCTGTAGCCCGCCAGGCCACAGGGCTGGGCTAGGAGTGTAAGCGCGTGTCTGCTTGATTTCCTCTGGTGTTAGTTCTGAGATGAATCTTGATTCCAGAAACGTTGCCACACAGCAAGCGCCGCAGCTCAGGGGCATGTCTGTGCCTGTCATCTGAGAACTCAATGGCATCACCTCACCCCTTGCCAACTGGAGACCCAGACACAGCCGTTCTTTCCTGCTCACTGGGGCTCCAGGACCCCCAGTCAGAGTCCAGCTCCTGCCTCCAGTGGCTGCTGGTGTCAGGAGAGCAAGGCCAGGGCACCCACTCAGAGCACCGTGTTGCTCAGACACAGCTGTGCGGCTTCTCTGCCCCCATCAGCTCCTTGGCCAACCTACCCAGCAAGCGCGGGATAATCTGGGCTGGGTGACATATGCATGTCCAAATCCCAGCCCCCAAAACCTGTTCAATAACCACGTCCAGCTCCACAGGCCCCTGCGCCTCTTGTGAAAATGTTTCCCCATAAAATGTGTAAGCATACAAACGTTTACCCATAAAGTGTGTAAGCATATAAATGTTTACCCATAAAGTGTGTAACCATACAAACATTTACACATAAGTATGTAAGCATACAAATGTTTACACATAAGTATGTAAAGTGTGGCAGCCCTTGCCACATTGAGGACTACTCCCTCTCCCTCTGGGCTGGTCCTGGTCAGCGGAGACTTTCCTGCTGAGCCCTGTGGGCCCGGCCTTCAGCGACTGTCCCCATATGAAATCTGAGACACTGAACGCGGTGCAGAGGAGCCGAGCTTCCTTCTGACTCTGAAAGCCTGTGTCTGTGACTGTTTAGATGACTCACAAGACCAGCGTCCTGTGGGTCCAGGACAAGCTGAGTGCTGTGACACTCGGAGATTTGAGGGAGACTTGCTGAAAGGTGAGCTCAACCCTTTCCCCTGAGGGAAGTCCAGCCAGGCTTCCGCACACAGCACCCCAGGCTGCCCTGGGCAGAGGCCAGGGGCCCCTCAGTGACTGACCAGCCCCGCCAGGCGGGGAGCCAGGCCCCTCCTGCCAAGAGCACGGCGCCCTGGGCCTCACGAGGGGCCTGTCACTGGACCTGCACACGCACGGTGCCTCTTTCCTTCCCATAACTTAAAGGAGGGGCTCCAGCAAGCTTGCCCTCAGCGGTGCCTGCCCCATGGAGGCAAACCGCACAGGTGGCCCAGGCTCCGACTAGGACCTGTCTGTCCTCTGGGGTGGCCACAGTTCCCCGAGACCCAGCTCTGGGCCGGCTGAGGCGGCCAGTGCACGTCCCCCCCGTCACCCCAGGTCTGGAGCTGCCCCAGCTCCGTGTCAATAGCCCAGAGATTGAGCACGGCTCAGCCAGAGGCCTTAGATTCGGGGCACTTTTCACAAACACCCTGAAGAGGGCATCAGAGGAAAAGCAAAAGTTAAAGGAGGGCGCCTCCAGCAAAGAGTCGAACCAGACCAGCAGGCTCTTTCCCCAAATCCCATTTTCACCAGCCTCTCAGGCCAGGCGGAAAGTTCTGTGCCCAGATTGCCTCAATTTAGGTGCAGTGCAGTCCCAAACTGACTACAGAGTCCTTCGTGTGGAATCTGTGACCACCTCACCTTCCCAACCAGCGCTATTGAGGGTGGGAAGGGAAAACGCCGCCCTTCCCACTGATGCTGGAAGTGGGCTCAAGGGCGCCCCTGCGGCCCTCTTGCCACTTAGGCGGCCGCCCCTCTCGCTGTTTTGCAGTAGCGTGTGTGGGAGAACATTCTCTCTCCCTTGCAGGATTTATAGAGGCTCCATGGGCTCTTGGGGGCCATCCTGGAAATTCCCCAAAGTCTGGGTGACAGTGAGAGTTTCTCTGGGAGAGCGATCTCTGAGGTCACTCGGCTTTATTAACGACTGTTTATCAGAAGCCGGTCTGCCTGATTTTCCTTCTTAGTGTTATAGGACAACCTCTTCTCATCACAGGCTCATCACAGACTCGGCTTCCACGTCTTCTGAAAGGGCCTTCTACCTTGTCTGTTCTGTTATAAATAATTGGAAGACTGAAGTTTTCTTTATCTATCAATATTAGAACCTCTTTTCTTCTGAATTAATTGTGCATTTATTTATATGCAAATAATCTGGGATTTATGAACGAATATTATTCCAGACTTTCTTTACACTTGTTGTTTGGGATGTCAAATCCTTCTTTAGCCCTGTAAGGGGCGATTATTTTACTTTTAATCCAGCCCCTCCTATTATGTAAAGGATGGAGGAGCAGCCATCTCACAGAGTTTCCCATGAGGCTCCGGTGGGGTGTGGGTGGAGCAGTTGCCTGCAGAAACCAGGATGTGGGAGGAAGAGCTCGGTGGCAGTTGCGGGGGTGGGGGGTGGGGTGAGGGGGGGGTGGTTATTGGAGCCAACTTGTGCGAGCTTGTCCCGAGTTTGTCCCTCCGTGGCCTTCTCAGGCGCATTGATCTCTGAAGCCACCTTTCCTCCTGATTTCAGCCACTGATCCTTCGCTACTTTCCACAGGGCTCTCTTTGTCACACAGGGGAGGTGTCTCCCAGGTCCACTCCCCACAGAAGGGGTGGGCACAGAGCCCTTCCTCACACTCTCAGACCCTAGAAGTTTTATTTGTTCGAGTTTTAGAAACAGCCTGAAACACAGAAGGAATGGAAAAGAGACAGGAAGCCGGGGGAGCAGGTTCCTAGAAGGCCCCGAGGGGCTCCTCAAGTGTCTTCTCCAAGGTCAGCTGCTGGCTGGGGCACACAGCTGCGCCTCTGTGATGGGGCGTCTGACATGACTCCCCACAGAACACCGCACGCAGTGGTCCCTGACCCCGTCCCGTGTTTCTGTCTTTCTGACACCACTGGACATATAACCCGCTCCTGTCACCTTCCCAAAGGGAAGCAGGCCTGGGGGAGTTAGGGGCATCATGGCTGCTTCAGCCTGTTTTCTACTTGCTCCAGCACTTGGATGTTGCAGGAAGGATGGATTTAGACGGTGTTTAGACCAGGGGCCCCTCCTGGCCTGGTTGGGCTCCTTCCACTCGGCACAGAGGCTGTGATGGAGGGCCGGCAGGTTTAATGATTTATTCACCTTCCATGTGGAATGTTTAGCACAGTTCCTGGCACAGGGTAAGAGCTGAATACATGTGAGCCTTGTTCTGAGTCAGTTCTGAAGGACAGCTGTGTGCATGTGTAAGTGACAGGTGAGTAACACAGGTAAGTGATGGCCAAGTACAGTGACTTACTGTGGGAAAATGGAAGAGCGGATCCACTGGTGTGTCCTGACTCAGGGTTGTGCATGAGAGATCTGCTTATTAGACAAAAGGAATCCAGAGTCTGAGTGTTGTCACAGCAGCAGAATAGCAAAGAGTGACCCAGAAATGGGGGAAAGTCTAAGATAAAGATGCCCTTTAAAGGCTTTTCTGCTGGCCTCCTGGGCAGGGGAGCTGTCCATTGGAGAGGATCCTTATTCGCTCCTCTGGGCAGACCCTTACCATCTTTAGCAAGTTTCATTAAACATCCTTTTTTTCACCGCTTGTTTTAAGTAATTTTTACGTACCACCCTTCTCTTGCTCTGTCTCTTTCTGGGACTCTAACTGCACGTCTATAAACCATGTGATATTGTCCACAGGTCATTTGGGTTTTCTTCACTTTTTAATAAATCCTTTTTTTTTTTTTAATTGACCTGTTTTCAAATTCACAAATATTTTAGTTTGATGTGTTTAATCTAATGTTGATCCCAATGACTTTTTTTTAACTTTAAATACTATATTTTTCATGTCTAGCATATCTTTCTAGAGAAGTTTCTGAATCTCTTCTGAAAGTTGCAGCTCTTTGTGTATATCTGTCGCCTGCAGACTCTTTAGTGTGTGTTTCATAGCTATTTTAATGCCCCTTTACTGGTTAGGCTCTGACTCATTGGCGGGTCTCCTCCTATTGACTGACCTTTAGCTGTGAGTCAGTGTTCCTGCTTCTGCTTGTGTCCCTGGCCTTGTGATGGACACCTCCTGGAGCTGGCTCCCCCCGATGCCCTCAGAAGCTCTGGGCTGTGTGCTGGGGGGGTCTTGAGCTCGTGGGGGCTTCACTGCCGGTTAGGATGGATCTATTTCAGTTTCCCCTTTGCTCTTGGCTGTGAGTCATGTTTTTGCCAGTATGTCAGTGGAGAGTCAGCCCCCAGCCTTGAGCCTGGAGAGACTCAGGCACCACACTCCAGGGTCCAGGGCGGAAGCCGTCCACTCAGCCCTTCAGTCTCCAGGATCCCTCCTTCCCTGCCCTTGGGCTCCTCCTGGGGAGTTCAGTGCAGTTCAGGGGTCACCAAGGGGCTGAGGAGCTAGACTCAGGTCTGGGGGCTCCCCAAGCTGCTCTCCCTCCAGGCCCCTGGCCTCTAGTGGCCCCGGACATCTGTCAGACGTGGTGCCTTTCATTCTGGCTCTCACAGCACACCCAGGCCTCCATCGTGTGATGGCTTGGAGCCCTGAGACCACTGGGAAGGGCCCTGAGTGCACCTCCCCCAGGCAGCCCAGCAGATGCACGAGGGACCACGGACTGTGACCAGCCATCTTCACGGGCCGCCCATGCTGATGGCTCAGAGAAGGGCCCTGGAGTGGGCAAGGGACTCCCCCACCCCAGGCCCACAGTACAGACTATGAATAAAGAGGACCATTCACACCACTGGCTTTTGGGGGGTGTGCCCGGTGGCTGCAGGTAACCAATGTGCCTGGAGAGGGAACAGAGGCCACCAGACCCTAATATGGCCATTAGAGCATCATAACATTTTTAGAGCCACAGTGTCTCCTGGACATGAGACAGTGAAAGCCGCTCAGTCGTGTCCAACTCTTTGTGACCCCATGGACTGTAGAATCCCTGGATTCTCTAGGCCAAAATACTGGTGTGGGGAGCATTTCCCTTCTCCAGGGGATCTTCCCAACCTGGGGATCGAACCCAGGTCTCCCTCATTGCAGGCGGATTCTTTACCAGCTGAGCCACAAGGGATCTGAGCAAACTCTGGGAGATGGTGAAGTACAGGGAGGGCTGGGCTGCTGAAGGCTGTAGGGTGGTAAAGAACCAGACACAGCTTGGCGACTGACTGAACAACACAACAGCAACAATGTCCTATAGCGCACAGCCATGGTGGCGTAGCTTACTCAGCAGCACCTACTGCTCCCTTCAGTTCAGTTCAGCTCAGGTCAGTTGCTCAGTCATGTCCGACTCTTTGCAACCCCATGAATCGCAGCACACCAGGCCTCTCTGTCCATCACCAACTCCCGGAGTTCACCCAGACTCGAGTCCATCGAGGCAGTGATGCTATCCAGCCATCTCATCCTCTATCGTCCCCTTCTCCTCCTGTCCCCAATCCCTAGTGTGCCGGCCGCTCTCTTACTTCCTTAGTACACAAACGTACTGCTTTCAATCAATGGCTACTTAGAGTCAACAGATTACAGTGCATTTGAAAAAACTGGGCTAAAAACAAAATGCTTGTTGACTGCAGACTTCCTGAGAGGGACTGTGGAGGGTGAGTCTCCAGCAGGGAGTCAAGGAATAAATAATGAAGCAACACGCAGCTGTATGTACACCAGCATGTGGGACACATGTGTGAAGGGTCCCTTAATAAGAAATAAGGGAAAATTCCTTGAACCACAGGACCTGCCCCACCCCTCCCTGTTGCAGGAAGGGGGCTCCTTTCCAGGGCCGGAAACTGGGCTCTTGTCTGACACTCAGAAATGAATTGCCCAAGGAGACACACGTGCTGACAAAGTCAGAGACTTTATTGGGAAGGAGGGCCCAGGGGGAGAGCAGGAGGGTAAGGGAACCCAGGAGAACTGCTCTGTTTTATGGTGATAGGATTAGTTTTTGGGTTGTCTTTAGCCAGTCATTCTTACTCAGAGTCCTTCCTGGTGGTGCACGCCCTGTTCAGCCAAGATGGATGCCAGAAAGGTTTCTGGGAGGTGGTCAGACATGTGATGTCTCCTTTTGACCTTTCCCAAACTCTTCCAGTTGGTGGTGGCTCATTAGTTCCGTGTTCCTTACCAGGATCTCCTGCCATAAAACAACTCTTGCAAATGGTTATGTGGTGCTTGGCCAGGGTGGGTGGTCTCAGTCAGTGTGCTTCCCCTAACAGTCCCACCCCCATCACTGTCCCCTCACGTCACCTTTGCCATCTCAGAGATGCAGCATTTGGGGACTCAGTTCAGGAAGCTGGGGTCTACACATTTCTCAAGGACGACCAGTCAGTTACACTGATTTCTTCACTTGCATGGCCAGAAACGGTAGAGTTTACTCTGAAAACATAACAGTGCGGGGGGAAAGTCGGGAAATGAAATGGGACTTGGAAGAGGAAGTCAGGGCCTTCTTCAGAGGCCAAGACACACGCCACAAATCTTGAAGAGAAAATGTTCATGTTGGTGACTTTGTTGTTACTATTTGAAGTATGCTCCTTTCTATTAAGAATAATAGAAACCCCCGCATTAAAAATGGCTCCAAATGTTTACATCAGCTCTGGCCTCTCCTGGCTCTGTGATGAAGCTTCCTGTCAGCTGGTATAAACATAAACTCTCTCCATGTGGAAGTGTTCACTCTAACGGCTAATCTAAAATTAGCTGCTGGAAGAGAAATCCCAAATTAAAGGCATTTATATCCCAGATTAACAACAAATGTTAAAAGATGATGTCCCCAGTTGATTTTTCCATGGCCCAGAAATGATCATCCTAATTTGCACAATAGTGTCTTGTAAGGATCGTGGAGTCTTCTGATTATGGGAAATCAAGTATTTTTGGATTTCAGAATATTAACATTGGAAGGGGAACCTCTTGCACAAAAGCTCAAACTGGCTTTTTTTTTTTTTGGCAAGAAACCTCCCATTTGATTATACAACTAGACTTTATGAAGCTGATTTTTTCTTGACGATTGTAACTTATTTTAAAAATGGTTTACCGTTTTCTGTTATAAAACTAACTCATGCTCATGAATACGGAAGGTTTAGGATGGCAGAGTGAAGAGAAGAGGCCTTAGGAGATGGGGCCTGAGGCGTCGGGTTCACAGCCGGGCGAGGTGTCTGGCTGTGCCCAGCAAAGCCACTCTCACCGTCTCAGGTCGGCCGCCCTGTGCGGCTGAGAAGGTTAACAGGCTCGGTAGGGAGGCCAGAGGTCCTCAAGAGGCAGGAGGAAATAAATTCCAAGGGGCAGACTTTTTTTACTTCCCTGCACAAAATTAAAGGAGCCAGCTTTAATCTTGTGTTGTCATGACGACACCTGGTTCCACCTGAACTTATCTTTATCTCAAACCTTGAGCTAACCAATGCGCTTTTCTTATGGAAATATTTTCTTAAGCTGTGTCAATGAAACTATGTATTTGCTTGGAAACCTCCCTTTCTTCAATACTCATTTCGGCTGTTTTCTGGCCGGAGGTGACTCCCCTTCTGCCCTCTGTCCCTAAACGCGTGTTGTGGGAGAGGCGCCTGGTGCAACTCTCTGTCTTGAGGTGTTTCTTTTATCCGATTAGCAGCTTGCCGACAGGTATAAAACACCTTGCTAAAAACTAGCAAGGGGGCACTCTTTCTGTCCCCTTCTGATGTCTCTGTCAGAAGCTTTCTCTCTCTCTTTTGCACTTTAATAAACCTCCTAGTGATCCAGCCTCCTTTCTGGTCCTGGATTGAATTCCTCTCCACTGGGGGCCACGAATCCCAGCGTGGTTCATGGCTCGCAGCCACAGCCTTTTATGGTCACGTGTACTGACCTGTCTTTGCACGACAGCAGAGCTCTGCTTCCCCCTCCCTACAGGGCAGCTCTGCATGCCGCAGGCTGAAGGCCTATGTCCCCCAGATTCACCTGCTGAAACCAAGCCTCGGGGGATGGTGCCCAGAGGTGGGCCTCCGGGAGGTGATGGGGTCGGGAGGGTGGAGCCCCCACGCTGAGGTCCATGCTCCTCTGTCAGAGAGCTCCTGTCCCTGGCCCCCCAACTCCTCCGTGAGGCCTCGTCTGTGATCCAGAAAGAGCTCCCCCTGGACACAGAGCCTGCCGGGCCTTCAGGGCTCCAGCCTTGTGGTGATCTCTCGCCGGCGTCCCGAGCAGACGTGGGTGGGTCCCGTGGTGGCTTGAAAATCCCCCGGTGGGTGGTCATTTCCTTCAGCCACAGGGCATCATCTTGTTCACATTTAAGGGCGACGATGGCTGTTCTCCTGTGAATTCTGAACTGTGATCTCATCACTGAAGCAGCTTGTACCGTGTGCAGCAGGCTGTGTCCCCGGGTCCCTGTCAGAGTCACAGGGCTGAGTCAGCTGAGGTGACGGTAGATGGCAGCAGGACAGGCTTATTGGAAACGGCTTTTTCTTGAAGGCTGTTGCCTGAAACAGCGGCTACCATGCACAGCGCTGTCCCTAGCACTTTGCTTAGAGGCAAACAGGTCATTTTACTTAATGGGTTGGCTCCCAGTGGGACGGCTGGAGGTGGGGGCAGAGGGTCCCCCAAACACACACTCCCCTGACCTGGCCAAGCCATGGGCTACCCCTGGGGGGCTGGAGGGAGGTGCCAGCCAGGCTCGAGGCCTAGGGACATGGGTGTGGTTGGCACCAGTGTGCTTTCCAGGCCAACTGCAAGTCACTGAAAGTTTAGAGAAGTTCCTTGTAAAGTATTGTAGAGATGGTAGGGTAAGGGAATTATTGAAAGCGAGGTTTGGAGAAAGCTAGGTGTGGAGCACTTTACAGGAACAGATCACTTTTAATGAGGCAAGAAGTGGCGGCAGTCGGATGAGTGAGATGCCGCACTGACCCAGTGGAGAAGGCAATGGCCCCCACTCCAGTGTTCTTGCCTGGACAGTCCCAGAGACGGGGAGCCTAGTGGGCTGCCTGCCGTCTATGGGGTCGCACAGGGTCGGACACGACTGAAGCGACTCAGCAGCAGCAGCAGCAGCAGCAGCAGCACTGACCCAAGGAAAGAGTAAGTATATACAGGCATATATGTGGAAAGCTATTGTCTTAAGATGGCCTGTTCTTCTCCAAGGTTGTTCGTAGTAGTTATCTTTTAAATGACTGGGGCAAGGAATTCCAGAGATTGGCCAGAGTCTGGGACTGGCTGGGAGCTGGGCGTAATCAACCTTAATGTTCATTCTTTTCCTTGGGTGAGAGAGTTCTTTGTTTTCTACAAAATGATATATTTTCAAATATCGTGGGTGCTGTGGGCTCTTGATAGGTGCTGGTGGAAGGAACGTGGAAGGGCCTGGCATGGAAGTGGGTCAGAGCCTGGAAGCTTGAGGTGCAGGCCTGGGGGTTTGGAGCCTGGGGTTCTGGGGCTGACCCGGGTCCCAGATGGGTGGCTGGGGCTCTGACTGCTGGGGAGGTTGACTGATGTCTGGTGTGCAGTGTCCCCACCGTGCCCGTTTCAGGCCACAGCACCCTGCCCTGACTCTGGGGCAGGAGGGGAGTGTGGGGACTCAGCGTCAACACTGGACTCTCAGCAAGAAAAGCATTTATTATATAACCAGGCTTCTCTACGGAGCTTTTTTCTTTCATTCGAGCAGTACTGCTGTGAACTTAAGTGCCTCCCTTTGATTTCCCACCTCCTTTGTCTTCAAACTGGAGCAGCACCTGTCTCTTTCATGCCATTGTTCTCGCAGGTGAGGCTCAGATTTGTTTCGTCCAGCCCCGGCAAGGGTGGCACCCGTCCGGCCTTTTGTTTGGAATCACGCTCTTGGATTTATTAAGTTCCAATTGACATCTTTAAATTGTAGAGTCTGCTCAGCTGGGAGTGTTCTACGTCTTTTCTTGTGATGCTCAGTTAAATTATGTCTTTTTTATTAACTGGTTCAGGGCCAAAGGGCCCAAGGCCGATGTGGCCTCCTGTAGCCGAACTGAGAAGATGCCCCAGAACCCATGGACGTGGAAGCACCATGCCAACCCCTCACTCCTCCCAGGTCAGGGCCTCCTGATGCCCCCACCCTGGCCCCTCCAAGCCCTGTGACTCTGGAGTGAGAGGTGGAGACCGAGGAAGAGCAGGAAGGCCCGGGGGTCCCAGGGCGCGGTCCTCACTGAGCCGGTGGAGAGGCAGGGTCCCAGGGCGCGGCTCTCTCACTGGTACGTGGAATCCAGGCGGCACCCGCTGCTGCTATCCGGTCCCCGGGCTGGGTCTGCTTCCCTGACCACCCCCCTGCCCCCCCCCCAGCTCCCTCCTGCCTGCCCCAAACCCAGTGAC